>QJPP01000502.1:221713-821713 GCA_003996215.1 Jaltomata sinuosa
AAAGAAAAAAAAAAAACAAGAGCAGAGACAATATCAGGAGCACAATACACAAACAACTACCTTTTGCACTTCCCGCGCCCCCCCCTCTATACCTTCCAAATATTTTTTTAAACAACTCTCCAAAGCTATAATTGGTCTCTCATTTTTAATATTTTTTTTCTTATTTTTTTTCATTCAACCTTTATTTTTTCTTTTATTTTTTGTTTTTTCTTTCTTCTACTGTACGTTTTATTTTTTTCCTCAATCTTTATTTTTTTCTTTTTCTCCTCTCAATTCTATTTTTTTTTCTCCCTTTCATTTTTTTATTTTTTTTATTTTTCTCAACCTTTATTTTTTCATTTATTTTTTGTTTTATTTTTTTCTTCGTTTTTTCCTTTTTTTCTCAATTTTTATTTTTTTCTCTCAACTTTTATTTTTTTATTTTTTCTTTGATTTTTAATTTTTCTTTTCTCTTTTTTTTTAATCATTTTTCTCGACCTTTATTTATTTTATGAGATGTTCTATAACTCTTGCGTTAGAGACAAGACTTAGCCTAAGAACTTCCAAACAACAAATTATGCCCCATGAGCAAGACTTGACACTAGTACATTATGTCTTGATTTATGAGATGTTTTATAACACAAGCCTCAAAGGCAAGACTTAGCCCAAAGACCTCTCAAAAAATACAAGATACACCTCATGGGCAAGAGTTGACACTACCACATTGTGTCTTGATTTATGAGATATTCTATAATATTTGTCTTAGAGGCAAGACTTGTTCCAAAGGACTTCCAAACAACAAAGCACGTCCTTAAATTTACTTCAATTTCAAATAAAGAAGATCCTCTTTGCGGATTATCCAACTTTTTGTTCATTAGCAAAAAATAATAGAGGTTTAAGAAAAAAGAAAAAAAGAGAAAAGGAAAAAATAAAGATTAAAATAAAAGAAAAAAAGAGAAAAAAAAATAAAAGTTGAGAAAAAAAGAGAAAAAAGAGAAAAAAAGAACAAAAAAAAGAGTTGAGAGAAAAAGAAAAAAAAAGGTTGAGAAAAAAGAAAACGAGAATTAAAAAAAAATTGAGAAAAAAAAAAGGAAAAAAAATTAAAAAGATAAAGGAAAAAAATGAAAATTAAAAGTTGAGAGACAAATGAACATGGAGAGTTGTGGTGTAGAGGGGTAAAAATGTATTTGTTCTATACATAAAAAGGAAGTAAGGGTATTATTTAAAGACTTTTCTTATGAGGGGCAAAAATTGAATACCACTCACTTTTGAGGACACTCCATGTAATTTCCTGGACAATATTACACCATGTAAGAGTATCTTGAGGTTGGTTAAGCCCAACACCGGGACTTCATTAGATACGACATTAATCCTCCCATATCTACTGCTTCCTCAATCCGCTTTGACTTGTCCACTTTGGACTTTGCATGTCCCTTAAAAAACATGATATACTCTATCCGAACTACTTTACTTGTCATATTTTTAGTTTGCACTCCCCCCTAAGAAAACATGAACTAGAGCATAATTTAACTAAATTATCATTATTTATTACTCCTCAATATTTAATATATATTTTTTCAACTACATTAATATCTTTATATTTATAACTTAGGGTAAAGGTGAAAACAAACAACTAATTAATTATTTTGGACCATATATCTTTAGTAAGGACGACAAGTAAAGTTGTCCGGAGGAAGCATATGTGTATTTTACCATATTACTCATAGTAATTGATGTTTAGTATTAGGTCTTGAAAAATAAATAATTAATGTTAAAGGTAAAACACTTTTTTTGAAAGTGAAAAAACAAGTTCGTAAAGTCCAAGAAAGTATCTTAAGAGCTAAACTCCCCCTTTCCTAAATAAGTGGCTCTTTAGCATTTTCATTAATCAAAAAGATATTAATGATTTTCTTTCAATTTTACCTTTCTTTAAAATAAAGAGATTTTTACATAACGAAGAAATTATTAAAGAGCTGCATTTTTTTCAACATATTTATTAAGGGTAAGTTAGTAAAAACACTCTTTATTTTCTAGAGATGAGTAAATTTTTTAAAGGATGTGTTAAGCTAAAAAAACTCACTTAATTTAGAAATGGAGGGAGTAAGTTAGTAAAACTATTCTTTTTATTTACGTTTTTTCAAAAGGCGTGCAACAGAAAAAGTAGACAACTGATATGAAACGGAGAAAATATATGAAGAGGAAATTACATTCTTCTCCCTGGGGACAAACCGACAGCTTCTTAAATTAATCCCCAAAATATAGCTTTTTCCATGCGCAACTTGTCGAGATTCGATGTGGTCTAGCTGCTTCTCCTTCTATTAATTTAATTTAAGGATGATTTGATTTTTTTAATTTCAATCTTGTCTTTTTCCTTTTGGCAAGATGGAAGAAGGGTGGTTCCGTCTCAGAGGCAGCAGTGGAGAATTTTCCGCAATGGGCGAAAGTCTGATGGTGTCATATCACTTTTTCGTTTGTCAGAAGGGCGGTTCAATTGTCTTAAAATACGTGTCATCTTAGGCAAAATCAAATTTGTGTTAAAAAAGGGGTACGTGAATCCGTGATCTTTTTGTAAAATTAGGTATTTATATACTCTATTTGTTTCAATTTGTTTGATCTATTTTGATTTAGCACGGAGTTTAAGAAAGTAGAGAAGACTTTTGGATCTTGTGGTCATAAATTAAAGATATGTCAGATGTATCAAAATGTCATTTAATCGTGTGGTCTTAAACATGTCATGTGAAAAGTTAAATTAAAGAGTTGCTAAAAAGAAAAAGTTTTTTTTTTTTTTTAAAACGGACTAAAAATGAAAGTAGGTCAAACAAATTGAAATGGAGAGAGTATATTTTTCTAAAATTGGTATAATATTATCTTATGTCACCCATGTTACAAGAAGGCTAAGTGATGCACTTGGTTGAATGTGAAGTTATTTTACCTATAAGATTAGGGATCAATACTTACTTAATACATTTTTTTCATCTCTTTTTTTTAGTAGCGCACTCATGTTCTAGATATTGTTTTTCAACTATACCCTTATAATATTCTATCTTCTTAATAATATTCAATTTCCAAGAGACAATTATTAAATAGGGATAGTTCAATAAACTGCATATTGTATTTATTGATTTCTCGATGGACATGATTTTAGTTAAGATAATAGGAAAAGGGTTAAAAATACCCTTCTACTTTAGTTTATTGGCTAACTTTGCCCTTCGTCACACTTTGGGGCTATATTTACTCCTACTGTTAGCAAACTTCACATTTATGCCCTTCAACTTAACGGATTTGCCCAAATCAATAAAAATGACCTAATTTCAATTGAAATAACTCAAGTACCACTTTTAACCCGAACCTGACCCACTAAATTAAATAAACACATACTAAATTAAATCTCAAAACTCATTTCTCCAATCTTCTTCATCTCCTTCCTCCATTGAAACACATGTATATACAACTCAGATTACTTTCATGAACAAATGAATATATGTCTTATTTAATATTTTTATAAAATTTACACCTTTGCATAAGCTCCTACGTCGCATTAGACTTTACTTATCTGCCATGATTGCAATAATAAAAGTTCAGATATTAAAGTTATCATAGTTTATAATCTGTAATTAAATTTAGATAACGAGAATAATTTGTTGATGCAACTAACAAAGATCCAACAAATAATAAATGCAAATGGATTGTTAGTTCAATCGTATTCCTTAGAGAATACACAATTTTCGTGGTTGTTTAACAGCTAGCACCTGGCAATCAACTGGTTTCTTCTTATGCTTAATCTAACTATGTAGACTAAAACGCTCATACTAACAATAACACATCGAGTAAAATTTCATGGTATTTCAGTGGAGGAAGGAGATGAAAAAGATTGGAAAGATGTGCTTTGGGATTTAATTTGGTTTGGGTTTATTTAATTTAGTGGACCGGGTTCGATTAAAAGAGGTAATTGGGTTACTTCAAATGAAATTAGGTTCTTTTGATTTTGGGGAGTCCGTTAAGTTGAGGGGCATAAATGTGAAGTTTGCTAATGGCGAGGTAAATATAACCCTAAAGTGTGACGAAGGGCAAAGTTAACCAATAAATTAAAGTAAAAAAGTATTTTTAACACTTTTTCCAAGATAATACTTATTTTGAGATGGAGAGAGTAATAACTAAAAAGATATTAAAAGGCATTTGGTTAATTTGCGTAACATGATATCACAGACATCATGAGTCCCCCTAAAAGTCCAGTTGTGAGTCTTATTGCATATGAAATAGACTTATTACTATGACATAAAAGGTTGGGACATGCTAATGTGTTACTAATCAACAAACCAATTTCAAAGGAACTGGTTCTTGGTCTCATAACAATCAGAGCATATTAAATTTTGGGAAAATTGCATTGTAGGGACATTAAGATAAAATTATACCATTTTTGACCTAATTTTTCAAAATTACAGGGCATAGCCCACTTTTTCGGTGGTTTCTCTGTCACTGTCTTTGGCGACAATGAGCAACATTCTTGTGTTTGAGTTTGTCAGTGAAGAAGAGTAATGGGGTTGTTGAGAATTTCAGTGAATGTTTGTTGAGTAATGGAGACAAGAGTTCAAAGGTGGAGGAGCCTAGGAATCGAAATATTGGGTTACGGGGACGTGGTGTTGTGAACACTAGCAAATATTTGTGGGCCGGAGCAGTTGCTGCCATAGTGTCAAGGTTAGTGCTTTATTTTTTTTTATCCCGTATCACTGTTGTATTGTTCGTAATGACTCTTCATGGAAAGCAACTCACTGATTTTGTGGCCAAAAACGACCTCGAAATTCATCTTCAAGGATTCTAATGTGCATGAACCAGGAGACCCCAAGATGCAGTCTATACCTTTCTCTAATTGATAAGTATGCATATAACAGAATTCTAATAAAAACGTTTGTTAATTTTATATATGTGTATTTATTGTATATTTATATATAAAGTGTATAATAATGTAAAAGTGTGTATAAATAAATTTTTATACACTTATTATACACTTAGTATACATGTTTATACACATATATACATTTATGTATAAAGTTGTATAAAGTAGTATACAATTGTATAAAGTGGTATAAAATTATATATCACATAAAAATAGAGCTATACGGGTGTAATTAATTTTTTGGGCTATGTCAATGTAAATATTTTTTTTAAAAGGTCTATTTTTGAAATTATCCCATAAATTTTCATCGCCTCCCAACAGATCGAACAACAGATATTTTCACTAATGATTTTATTATATTTTTCCATCGTTTATTGGATTCTTTCTCTCATATCTCCTCCCTATGTTATGATCGGATAGAGCCTACCACAAGAATATATTTTTATTGGGGCGATAGCTCTGAAAAGATAAATTAACATTCTCTTTATTTAATACGATCTCACTATACATATCGATATACATAGAGATTCACTGACTACATTTCAGCCATCCAGAGATCCTGATCTATTAAGAATAGCTAGAATTGATATATCCATATATCATGTTTATGTGAGCATAAGAGTTTTTTCCTAATCCTCATTCAAATCAAATAAGATGGTGAGTACAACCCGACCACTTGAGCTGCTATATATGAATTTATGTAGATCTGTGAGGGTCAAAAGCGCGCATAGTAGGAAAGAGGTACGTGTTTGTAATTGTTGATGACTATTTTAGATTAACCTGGACCTTGTTTCGTGCCTCGAAAGATGAAACATTCAAGGTATTTATAATATTTGTGAAGAACCTACACAGAAAGGTGAATATTCAAGTAACTAGCATAAGGTCTTGGCTTAATTTCATTTGTCTTGGATTATAACTTATGCTTGGGGCATAATGATGTAAAATGATACATCAAAGATGAACACAACAAATAAAATAAAGATGGAATCAAAGGATTAGCAAGTAAATAAAGAAGTTAGATTAGGGAGAACAGAAATTAGAAGAAAGAAAGGTTAATCTAACAATTACACACACATATAATTACTAGATTAAACCATGGAAGAAGAGAATGAACTCATATAAGGAATTCTTACCAAGAATTCAAGAAGGGTTCATGAAGAGATAAAAGGGTTTTCCCCGAAGCTCACAAAGGAGCCAGTTTCATCCAAAAACTCACTAACTAATGAAATAAACCCTAATTTCTACTATTTATAATAGTAGACAAACTAACCTAAGCTAGTTAGAATAATACCCTTGAGCTAAAAACAAAAAAATTAATGAAATTATTTTATCTAGTCAATTAATTATCCAAAATGTAGTCATCTCTTGATTAAATTTCCACTTTAGTATATTGTAGATGTTCCATGCTTCTTTCATTAATCTTCTAAGGTCTTCAAAATACTTCGAATTTAGTTGATGGTCTTCATACTCATGATGACTAATCCATATTCCATCATATAACTAATTTATGTCTTGCAAATTTTTCCTGAATGGTAAAAATTAAAGACCAACCAAAAATTTGGGTATTTGTTTAAATGACCCACTAAAGATGAGAATAGAGGCCCAACTAAATGTGTATAAAATCTGGATAGGGTCCATCTTTTTGTTGCAATGAGATGAAGCCCAAAAACACAAAGGGTCTCAGACCCAAGCTGGCCCAATTTTCATTTCAATGCACGTCAAACAAATTACATGATTTCAACAAAGAAAAATATTGTAGATTAAGGGTGTGTTCGGTATAAAGGAAAATATTTTCTTGAAAAATGTATCCATTTATTTTTTCGTGTTTGGTAGGTAAGTAAAAATTATTATCCTAAAAGCATTTGTATAAAATTTAGACAAATACTATGAGAGGTAAAGGGTGGGAAGGTAGGGGTGTCGGATGGTGGGGATGAGGGCTATGAGGTGTGTTGGAGGATGAGAGGACACAATCAATGTAGAATGTCACCAGTAGATCTTGTTTTCCCTACTTTCATTAGGGAGCTCATTTTTCTCATTTTTAAGAAGCTTTTTTCCTAGAGAATTTTTTTTTTCAAAGTATTTAATTAATCGAACATGGAAATATTAAAAAATATTTTTTGAAAAATGTCTTTCTTCATTCCGATTTCCGAACACATGCACCCCCAAGGTTACACTGTTTTTGCCTTTTGACCTCTTATAAACATGCATTTTGATATAAAAAGTGTGATTATTGTAAAGAATAAATAAAAAAGGAGTATTGTATTTGAACATGCATTTAACTTGAATAAGAGTAGAATTTTTTTGACTAACTTTTATACATATATTAAATTTTGAAAATTCTTAATGAAATTTCATTTCTAGTTTTGCCACTACATTGCTCCAACAACTTTAAAGCGCGAAAAAAATTGAAATCTCGAAAATACCCTCTGTCGGTAATCTTATTATTCAACTATTGCCTCTATTTTAGCATACTTTAGTAAATTAAATTCCAACTTGGATATGATTTCCATGCCAGATTTTCAGTCAAAAAGGAGGAGAAAAAAGGAAGAAAAAGTATTAATTTGAACAAGACAAAGCTGAGAATAAAATATAGGAGAAATGTTGATCATGATGGAGAATAGACTTGCACCTTCTATGGTCTATATATTTCGCACTTATAAGATAAGATATGATATTTAATTAATTACTTAGTTATATTGAATATATAATTTTGCAAAAGTAAGATTCTCATGTTTCTTGTTTTTATCCACATGCATATTATATGCTAATATTAGTTCTTAATTAATATGTTTAGGAACGATGATATTCGAAATAAGATGAGAGTGATCTTTATGATGAAAAAATGAGGTAAGTGAGGTTGAAATAATTCGACATGTGAAGATCGGAGATGCACAGATGCTCCAATGAGGAGGAGTGAGGGTTGACTATGGTGGTATGAGGAGAGATAGAGGTAGATAGAACAAATATTGGGGAGAATTGATTAGGCGCAGGACATTACACACCTGCAGGCTGAAGATCGAATGTGAATCTAGATAGGGGGACATGGATTGGGATTAGGGTAGATATTGGTAGGTAGTCGAACGTTATCTAGTCTTCTTATAAATATGTCCCTACTATTTTATTATATATACATGTGTTCTGCTTCGATTATCGTACGATTTGTGTTGCTATTGGTCTCTTCGATCTCCATTATTTTTAGCATGATCTTCACTAATGTATTCTCTTTCTGTACTAGATTTTGAAATGCTTTGTTTTTGCCTAGAGTTTAGCTATCAGAAATAACTTTTCCACCTCCACAAGATAGGGGTAAAGATGCGTATATACATTACTCTCCTCATATATACCTCACTTATGCGATTATACTAGCTAAATATGTTGTTGTACTTGTTCATAAAGAAAAAACATGAATGAATTCCTTCAATATAACTAAGCAAAGTTATGAAACTGACTGACTATGCCGGAGCATATATATTAATGAGCTCATCCTATCATAAGAAAAGATGAAATCCAAATTTGGAAACAAATACAAATACGTACGTTGGTTATATGCGGCATACTGATTAAAATTTGTAAAAATATAAAAATTAAGATATTTTTTATTGGGAGATTGTGTAGTATAAAAATTCCTTTTTTTGTGATTGAAAATAATGGTAATAGGTACATTATAAAAAATAATCTGATGTGCTGACAGCTTTAAACAACTACTAGTATTTGTTCATGACCCCAAGTTGTTGAAAATGACACAACAAAATTGAGACAAAAATTTCAGTGAAATAGGAATTATTGATTAATTCCAAGTAGTCTCACGATCGGATACTCATATCACAATGTTATTAAAATATATTCGTGTATTAATCGTTTCAATAATTAATATATAAGTATATAATGCATATATAGTTATGTATTAAAAATTATTTGTTATACATGAATATAAACTAAGGATAGTGAGTGCGACTGCATGCATTGGCTCTCGACATTACTAAGGGGTCGTTTGGTTAGCATAATAAATTACTCCGGGATTGTAGTCCTTCGATTATAATTTTTAAATTAATTTATAAAATAATACAAAGTTTGATGGGATAAGATGGGATATTCAGGATTAAGCTTAGGATAAAGTTTATATTGTACGTATTTGGTTGACAATGTAAATTTTATATCATTAACCAAACACAGTATAAATTTTATCCCAAACTTATCCCGCGTACCAAACGACCCCTATAGAAATAAACTAAGTTTTTTTTTTTTCAATTTAATAAAAAATTTTAAGTCGTGTGCTACAAATGTAAAACTTTCTTTTGCCTTGCTTTGAGAAGTAATTTTATGACTATTGCAACAATATTCCTTTTCCTATATAAGAAATTGCTCAAAATATTGAAAGAACCACTTTTAAAAATACTTTATTTGTTCAGACAATTGATTGGGTATTGAAAATGAAGTGTTCCTATCCGTGAGAGAATAAAGAGTAGTTAATTGCACAAAGTATTATTTGTTTTTGAATTTTAAAATTTAAATAAGTCTATCTTCAATTGAAGAATTATTAATCATTGTGACTTATAATATTTTTTACGTAGTTTTCAAATATAAGTTTTGTTTTAAAAATTTGAATATTTTGTGCCCAAATTTACGGTTAAAATTAAATTGTTTGACTCTTGAAATCCAAATCATGCTACATATATAAAATGAGACAAAGGGAGTATGTGTTAGCGGTATTCGGGAAATGATCACATATCCAAGGGATGTAGATAGTCTACCTTAATGTTTATCTTGAACATTAATGACTATTTCTATGACTCCAATTCATGATATATAAATTACATTGAAATAATTTTATCGTTACTTTAAGATTCTCCTGTCTATGAGAGAATAACTCCAAAAATTATGAGTACAAAGAAAGGAATACTTTTTTGATACGGAAAGAAAAATGTTGGGATTTGTTAGCAATTTAATAATTTTAAAACATATCTAAAATGAGTATATATGTGTCTCCATCATCCAGAGAATCTAAGATTATTTTTCTAAAATTAACTTTGAATTATATATTAATTTAGAATTAATGGGGTAAGCCTATCATCTTTTCTTAAAATAAATAAATGCATCTTTTTTGTACAATTGACAAAGTTGGAGGACACTTAAACCAACTTTTTGTAGTGTAAATGGGTATATATTACTGTTATTATTATTGTTTTATTGATATTCTAATTACTTTTGTTGATGAAAATTTTGATTATGCCAATATATACCATTTTAAAATATTGTATTTATGGCTAGTAAAGAATTGCTCGTTCCTCACTTTTTACCCTAAGATTATGAGTTTGAATAATCAGGGAAATGAAAATGATGAGATCCCCTAAGAAAGAGTTAAAAAAAAAAAAGGATTACTCCATCTTTTTTCCTTATTTTTCCTTTTAGAATTTCAAGTCTTTTTGTTGTAAAGATTTCAAGGCATGTTTCTTTTGAGTTACTGCGTTGCACACAAGCAATATCGCATTGAACAAGAGAAAGAATCATACATCACTTAGAAGTGTAACATTAAGTGAGTTCAGTGATATATGATCTTAATTCTATGCAAAAATAAATGAAGTTCAATTATATATGGCATGAACTTCATGAAAAAATTGATGAGGTTAAGTTATATATGTTTTGAAATTCATGAAAAAATAATTGAAGTTCAATCATATAGTGCAAAAATGACTGAAGTTTAGTCACATATTATAGCCTAAATTAACTTCATGCAAAAAGTTGTTTGCTTTTAAATTATATGAGGTTAATATTTCGCAAGCTAAATTTCAGACACGTACGTTTGAACCTCATATTTCACGTGCGTGAAATTAATTTAAAAAGATTAAACTTGTAAAAGTTTAAAAACTCAACTATGACGCAAAATTGGGATCTTGAAATCAACTATTTCTGGTGAACAAGATGAGGGAGATGAGACTGAAATGATTTGGATATGTGAAGCGGGGATGCGACGATGCCTTATGAGGAGGTGTGAGAGGTTGGAAGGGGTGAGTTTAAAGAGGGGTAGAGATTAGACAGCACATGATGCAACTTCAGCTTAATTACCGAGGACATGATCTTAGATAAGAGGATATGAAGATTGTAGATTATGGTAGAAGGTTAATTGGAAGGTAGTTGAGTTTTGTCTCGCTCTCCTACGGGATAAGCTTGATGAATAGATAGTATTAACATTATTCTCGTAGTTTCTCGTTCTTCAATTACTGCTACTACCTGTTATTTCTTGTGCTTTGTTTATTGCATTATTCTGCTTTGTATGATTTGTTATGCTTTCTCTATTATTTACTATGTCTTGTTTGCTAAGCCTTGTTTTACCTCTGTATTATCCTTTTCAAATTGCCTTGTTATGTTTTACTTAAGTCGAAAATTTTCCATAAACAATTTCTCTATCTTCACAAAGTAGAAATAAAATTTGCCTACATTCTCTTCTCCTCAAGACTCACTTGTGAATTGTTGTTGTTGAAATTGACTATTTGTGTACTTAGCCCATAAAAAGGGCAAGTCAAGATCCAATTATTACTTTATTATTACATGGTTGATTTCGAGAATCAAATATTTTTGAATGGAAGGTATGAAATGGCCTAAAGACCAAATAAGAAATATCTTTCACTTTTTAGAATTGTTGGTGTTATTAATTATGGTGAATGGTGATGGTGGTGAATATAGATCTTTGTCCATTCTCCAAAATCTTTAACATTAAGCACTAGTGCTACTTTTAGAGCACAAACTCAACATGTAAGCCAAGTATTTTTATTCCCAAAAATATTAAAAGAAAAAAAAAAAAAAAAAAAAGGGGGAGAAAACCCCTCATTGCTTTCCCTTTTTGTTGGTTACAACTTCTATCCACTAAACATCATCCAAAGTGAGTAGTTTTACATAAGGTTGTCTACTATATTATGATTATCCTACCTTGTGGCATCTTCTCTTTTAAAATTAAGCAAGCTAAACAACCATTGCAAAAAAAGAAGAAGTTATATTAAATTGTGGAGTGGGAGAACTATGCGATTAATGAAATAGGTTGAAAATTGTGAAATTTCAAATTCCAATTTTAACAGAGGCTAAATAATTTATTTGCATTTGTTTAAATCTTAACGGATAGAGTGAAGCGTTACAATATTGATGGAAGGTAACGTATACTGCATATAATTAGTCAAAGTACGCCTAATAAGTTGGCTCAGATTTTATTATTATCCTTCATCCTAAAATACTTGTCATTTTTGCTTTTCGAGAGTCAGATTATTTGAACTTTGACCATTATTTTATGATATTTTTTTTCATGATATGAATATGAGAAGAATTCCAATTTATAGTACTTTTTCATTTAGTTTTAAATACTTAAATTTTAATTTTTAAAAATTAAAATTAATTTAATTAAATTGAACTTTAAAAGTTAATTAAATAAACTATCGAAAAGCAAAACGCAATAACTATTTTGAGCATGAGGAAGCAGAAAAATTGTGGAGTGGGGGAAGATAAGTGCGTACATTAGGCACAACACAACTCACAAGCAACTTGAATGAATACACATTCCCTAATCAAATCAGGGCAACTAATTACATAGTGCTTTTCCAAATCCTCCACCTCAAATCTCATAAAAAAAATAAAAATAAAATGAAGGGTAAAAAACATAAGTAAAGTATTTTGATTTTTGGAGTTTTATATTTGAGATAATAGATGTGTGAATTTTTATTTGATCTATCATTAAATGATTATCGAAATATACCTTAACTATTAGTTTCATTTTTTCTACTTGAACAATGATGATATTTCACGTAAGAAAAATGAAAAATTGATAGTTAAGAGGTATTTCGATAAATATTTGATGATAGTTGGCATAGGAAACTCATATATCTAATAATTCGGATACGAAACTCAAAAAATCAGATACTTTAGGTATATTTTTGAACTTTAACTCAAAAAAAAGTGAAAATGCTAGATGATTTTTCTCATCTATTCTAGCCTTGATCGACAAAATTACCTAATACCTATTTAATAATGAGACGTAATAAGTATTTCGTGAAATTAATCGAGGTGTTCGAAAGCTAGCTTGGAACACCACATCATAAAAAGAGATAAAGAAAGGATAAAAGAGAGGATATGTATGCAGAAAAAGAGAAAGCTGTTCCATTTTCCCCTTGAAATCTTTTGATTGATTGCTGTTGATGGTGGAAATTTACGCAATCCCATAATATCCCTCCTCTTACCCATTTCCCATTACCCCCCTAGCCCACCCCACCCCCCTACCCCACTCTCCAACCCCATTATCATCATCATCATCAAGATTCCTCTTCCACTTCCTCCATTATCATCTCTTCAATTTCATTGTTTATCTGTTTCTTCAAAACCCCATTTCATATTTGATAAAAGAGACAAAAGGGTGTCTGAATTTGGTTCATTTTCACTAAAGTTTTGATCCAAAGTTTGTGAATTTTCGTTTTCTTGATTTTCCGGTGACAAAGTTTGAATCTTGTTCTTTTTCTTCAAAACCCCATTTCCTATTTCCTTAGTTTTTCTAACAATTTCAGGCCATAATTTGATAAAAGAGACAAAAGGGTGTCTGAATTTGGTTCATTTCCATTAATGGTTTGATCCAAAGTTTGTTAATTTTCGTTTTTCTTGATTTTCCGGTGAAAAAATTTGAATCTTTATTATAAGATGGGTAATATGGGAAGTAGTGGTGTGAACGGCCGGCGACGAAGCAGTAGCCGGAGGAGCCACCCACCACCTCCACCACAACCATCACAACCGCCGCAGCAGCCGGAGATAAACGCAAACCGTTACGTTTTTGCGGCGGCGACGCCTTATCCTACTCAATACCCAAACCCTAATGCTCCGCCGTATTATCAGTACCCTGGTGGTTACTACCCGCCGCCGCCGCCGGCTATGCCGGTGCCGTTACCAGCTCCATATGACCCGGGTCATAATGGTAATTGGGTTAACGGGCGGTACCCGTGTGGACCCATGATGCCTCCACCAGCACCATATGTGGAGCATCAAAAAGCTGTTACAATAAGAAATGATGTTAATTTGAAGAAGGAGACTTTAAGGATTGAGCCTGATGAAGCTAACCCTGGCAAGTATCTTGTGGCCTTCACTTTTGATGCCACAGTTCCTGGGAGGTACTGCTTTTATAATTTTAGAAAAATTGTCCTTTTTTCCTTTAACCTGTACGCTGGGTATGTTGTTGTTGTTGATGTTATATGGTATCTGTTTGACTGTTTTAGTTGAAGTGTATTCAAATATGTTTAGTAGCAAGCTGAGGGGCTATCGGAAACAGCCTCTCTACCTTCGGGGCGGGGGTAAGGTTTAAGTACACGTACCCTCCCTCCCTAGACCCCACTTTGTGGGATTACACTGGACATGTTGTTATTGTTGATGTTATATGGTATCTGTTTGACTGTATCAGTTGAAGTGTATTCAAATATGTTTAGTAGCGAGCTGAGGGGCTATCAGAAACAACCTCTCTACCTCCGGGGTAGGGGTAAGGTTTAAGTACACCTACCGTGCCCAGACCCCACTTTGTTGGATTACTGGGTATGTTGTTGTTGTTGATGTTATATGGGTATCTGTTTGACTGTTTCAGTTGAAGTGTATTGAAATATGTGCAGTAGTATTAGTACTTGTTCATAAAATTGAGATAAACAAGTAGGAGTTTCAATTTGGATACCTTTCCCTTGAATTCTTTAATTTGGTTGTTTCCCACAGGGTCTGAGTTCCTGGGAGGTACTGCCTTATAATTTGAATTTTTTCCCTTTCACCTGTTGGTTTTTTTTTTTGTGAAATTTGATCTGAGGGTCTATGGGAAACAACCTCTCTACCTCCCACTATAAGAGTAAGGTCTACGTACACACTACCCTCCGTAGACCCCACTTGTGGGATTACACTTGCGTATATTGTTGTTGTTATTGTTGCTTTTTTGTGAAATTTGATCCGAGGGTCTATTGGTAACAACCTCTCTACTTTCCAAGGTAGGGGTAAGGTGTGCGTTCACACTACCCTCCCCAAACTCCACTTGTGAGATGGATTACACTGGGTATGTTGTTGATGCTTTTGGTGAAATTTATGCAAATTGATGTTATATGGTATCTGTTTGACTGTTTCAAGTGGAAGTGTATTCAAATATGTGTAGTAGTATTAGTACTTTGTTCATAAAATTGAAATAAACAAGTAGGAGTTTCAAACTTCCAATTTGGTACTTTTCCCTGTGAATTCTTTAATTTGATTTTTTCCTACAGGGTCAGAGTTGAAGACTTTAACTTAGACTTTGGTACTATGTTAGTATTATGGAAAGAATAGTTAAATAATGGTTTAATTGGTACCTTTCCCTTGAATTCTTTAATTTGGTTGTTTCTTACAAAGTCAGAGTCGAAGACTTTAACTTGACTTTGGTACAATGTTAGTATTGAGGAAAAAATAGTTAAATAATGGTTTGGAAGTTAGTTTGATATATAAAACATGATATTAGAGTTTATGTTTGATTAGGTAGGTGAATTTAAGTTCTTGAAGTATGTGAAATTGTATAGGATAAAATTCTCAATAGAATGGTGTCCAACGTCTTGGAACAATCCAACTGGGTTGAGTGTCTGTTTAAAATCGGGACGGAGGGAGAGGTATACTAGATTTATTTTGTCCAAGAAAGTTTTGAATTTCTTAATCATTCATTAATTTGGAAACACATGTAGACACTAATAGGATTATTGATATTTGGTTCGTTAGGGATTAATTTATACTCATGCTTTCTGTGAGACTATCTTTTGAAAACCTCCAATATCATACCTTCAGATCGATACTTGTTGAGAGAGAAATTGGAAACTTGATCAGCAAATTTTATTTTATTTTGGACATTAATGTAATTTCTTTTTGTTGTTGTTAGTTCTGCAATCTCTTTAACGACCTTGGATTAGTACAATATATTGTTGACTCTTCAAGTGAAATGTAAGTGCTTTCAACGTGAGCTAATCGGAAGTATTTCTTAACATTTTTTTTCTTGCAGCATGACTGTCATCTTCTTTGCAAAAGAAGGTGAAGATTGCTGTTTGACTCCCACGAAGGAAAGCTTGCATCCACCAGTAACTTTTGAGTTTCAAAAAGGCTTAGCTCAGAAGTTTAGGCAACCATCTGGAACTGGCATTGATTTTTCAATGTTTGAAGAGGCAGAATTGTCCAAAGATAGCGAGGCAGATGTGTATCCACTTGCGGTCAAGGCGGAGGCATCATTAGATAGCCAAAGTGGATCAGAGGATGGGAGTGCTGCGTCGTCCGGATCCACTAACTCACAGATTACTCGAGCAGTTTTCGAAAAGGACAAAGGTGAGTACCATGTTAGGGTGGTGAAGCAGATCCTCTGGGTCAATGGCATGAGGTACGAATTGCAAGAGATTTTTGGGATTGGTAATTCAGTTGAAAGCGACTTCGATGGAAATGATCCTGGGAAAGAATGTGTGATATGCCTCTCTGAACCTCGGGATACTACTGTACTTCCATGTCGGCACATGGTATGATTCTGCCCTTTGTTAACAATTTATGTTGAATTTTGGTCTCAATATGTTCACAAGAATATGCAATTCATGATCATATATAGTATAGTTTATGCAGCCTGCAGTTGAACAGTTTTGCTAATAGAATCTGAAAGCAATTCCTCCAGACACTTAAAAAGTCTTCCTAGGGTGTGTTTGGTATGGAGGAAAAAATGTTTTCCAATTTTTCCATGTTCGGTTGGTTAAAGTTTTTTGAAAAGCATTTTCTCTAGGAAAACAAGTTTCTTAAAAATAAAGAAAATGACTTCCCTAGAAAAAGTAGGGAAAACAAATTCCACAAGTGGCATTCCAGTCCTCCCCACCTTCCAACACACCTCATCTTCACCCCTGCCCCCTGTAGCCCCCATCCTTACCACCCCTATTTCCCATTGTATTTGTCTAGATGATATACAAATGCTTTTAAGATAATATTTTTTTCTTACATATACCGAACACAAGAAATTAAATAACAAATCCACTTATTTTCCTGGAAAACATTTTCCTTCCTACCGAACATACCCCTAAACTCCATTGTTTTCCATCTTGGTTGCTTCATGACCTCTCCTTAGCACACCTCTCCCTTTCTCTTGCCACTGGCTGAGTGATTTAAGATGTCAGTAGAACTGATATTGTGTAGCAGACAAGTCATTTTTTAAGCTTCCTTTTCCCTGCATTTCGCTGCTGTCCTTTTTCCACTGAGCAAGCAATATATAAGATCATCAAGTACATCTATCTTTACCGATTAACCAATTTCTAAATGATAGAGTAGATCCTAAAAAACTACCATTTCTCATGAATTTATCTTGAATCTAGATACTGTACATCACATAATTGGGTGTCTTTCTTGATGCAGTGTATGTGCAGCGGATGCGCAAAGGTTTTGAGGTTCCAGACAAATCGATGTCCTATTTGTCGACAGCCAGTTGAGCGCCTTTTGGAGATCAAGGTCAGCGAAGGCGCAGCAGCCGAAGAGTAAAAATAGGAAGAGTTGCCCAGAATCCACTCTTGTATAAATATCAGTATTTTCTTACTTTCTTGACCTTTTGGTTTCCCCTCCATTGCTCTTTTTCTCTCTATCCACTTCCCTAGATTAGAATAATCCAACAGCAGCAAGTCATGCAGTCCTACAAATGGATCATCAAGGCTTGCTGTTGAGTTGAACATTTTTTTCTTTTTTTTCTTACATTTTCCTTTTCTTTATGAGTGTTTTTTAAATTCCCCTGAATTTTTTTTCTAAAAAGTTGTTAACTATACCTAGTAAATATACTGTTTGCTTGGTCAATCCTCTGATCTACATTTGGCTTCTATAGTTATCCATGCTCTATATTGTCATTTCACTATAATAGCCAAGTTTATTTTGGATTTTCTTTTTATGTTGTGTTATATTATATATTCTCTATAATAACATTATGGTATAGCAGCCAAAAAAAATTCGGACAAATGATGCTATAGAGAGGCTCCACTATATTTTATTCCCAAGTTTTGCTCTTGTGTATTTTGATGTTAGTTTCCTTCAACCCTGCTTTTATTACTTATTTCGAGTCTAGGGTTTATCGGAAAGCGCCCCTCTACCTTTACAAAGGTAGGGGCAAGGCGTACACAGATTCTACTTGTGGGGTTACAGTGAGTATGCTATTCTCAAGCTTCTTTGATAAATCTCTTTAGCAAATAGCCACCCAAATGTTAAAGTCAGAGAGAATTGGCAGTAAAAGTTTCTCACTGAGCCAAAATTGAATTTTATGTAATTAGTTGCTTATGAAATTCATAAAATATTTTTATATTTGGTTTCTTAAGTAGGTTAATCTTAAGGCCAATGAGGCTTTGGTCGAGTGGTAAGAGTGCAACAACTGTCTTCGATGATAAGAGGCTGATGTAGTCTTCTGATACTAGTTCATCTAAATCTAGTATTTTTAACATGGAACATAAGTTCGTGTGTAAAAAACTAACTAAAATTAAAACGAATAATAGATATGAACCCCTAATTTTAAATATATTAGTTTAGTGCTAAGAACCTTGTACCTTTAACACATAAGGATAGGGCTTTTGGGATGAACTCAACAAGACATTATACTGTTCATTCAACTTGGCTTTTTGTTATAGAAAAGGGACCTCAACACATGATGTTTGAGGTAGGTGCATGTCACAGATTAAATCTATACTGTAGATGAAAGTTTGATATTGAAGTGAAAAAGGATTAAAAGACAGTTTACTACCTGCTTCGATCCAAATTGATACAAATTAACTCCAAATGACTTCAAATTTGATATCCGAAATCTTAATACAAATCTTAGCAATTCTCAATAATTAGATTCAATAGGGACCTTCAAAACTCAAACAATTCAATATGAAGGAATTTAATTCAATTAAACAATTAATCAATGCTCATATTAAGTCCTTCTTTATGTTCTTGTTGCTTTACTATTAAGGCACTTGAGTTAGAACATCATGCACAAACAATAATTTTTGCTTTTTGAGCATGATCTAAATGTAAAAATCAATTCTCCAATAAAATTCTTCCACCATATAATAACTCAATGTGCATTTTTTTTTCTAACACAAAATCCTAGAAAAATCATAAGAATCCTACATTAACCAATCATTTCTTCCACTAACATTACTATCTATTGGTCTCAAAATTCATGTCCCCATTATTGACAAAGAATGATTGATGTCCAATGATTCAAATCTTTTACGATTTTATTCTTAATTTTTTTTTTTGTAAAAAGAGCTAAAATCACTTATTTTGACTTTTAACTTTCATATTGTAGGATGATTTACGATTTTCATCGAATACGACTTTCGCAAAATTCTATATGTATCTATGAGATCAAGTATGAAATTTTGTTTCTCACTTTAAATTGAGTATCCGTTTTCCTCCCTTTCCTGCTAGGATTTTCAATCCTGTATTTTACATATTCATATTGAGTCCTTGGATTTCCGAAGTAGTATAAAAAGAAGTGTTTTGAATCATTGCTATTTGACTCGGACAAGTTCTAAAAAAGTCAAGGTATCTTCAAAATATTTTCATAAAACATAATTAATTTTTTATTCTATTTCCGTCATTCGTTCCATTTTAAGTAAATTTACTTTTAATTTTTTTTTTGTAAATAGCTTTAGGACATGATTTAAGTCATTTTAGCAGAAAAACTAGTGTTTAAGGTTTACCAACACCTTTTTATCAAACAAACAAACTACTTACGATTAGTTTTAACTTTCAACAATTCTATTCAAACACATAATTACTTAATTATAATTTTAATTTAAGCATTTCAAAAATTATTTTTCAGCACTCGATGCTTATCAACTAATTCGACAATCTTACTCATATGTCATGGCTTGTTAACAAATTATTCTATTTCAACTTGCAATTCTTTTAGTTACCATATTTTTTATTTATTTATCTTGTCTTCTCTACCACCAACTTCATGTCATTAAGGACAAGACAAAGATAAAGATATAACATTATCAATGAATGTGGTACAATGGATGGAGTTGCTCCTCTCTTAATCAGAGATATTGGGTTCGAGCCTTGAACATGAAAAAATCTTTGGTAAAAAGCGCTCCCTCCGAAATGGGTCCTATACGGTGCGAATTCAAATTAATCGAACTCCAATACGAGTATCAGACACCGAAAAAAGATATAACCATTCATTTTTGGTGTTTACTCTTCATAGTACAAATTGTGCTCCTATAAAAATGTCAAACCTTCCACCACAAGATTACAAGTGGTGTATAACAAGCCAAGAAAATTAATTAAATTGGTGACCATCAATAGAGGCTAAAGGTGAGCATCAACTTTTGGGTTGAAAATAAATAAATGTAGCATATCATTTTTTAAGTTTAATTGACTATATTTGCTTGGTGGATAGTCCCTTTATTAGAGATTACATCAATGATATCATTCATGCATATTGTCAAATAGTAGTGTCATTTAGTTCTTGTGAATTTTGCAATTACTTAATGAAGTCAAACTTTGGCACATTTATCAAAAAATAAAATAAATTACTCTCCTCAAGTAAACTTTGGCACATTTATTAGTGGTTCATCCACCTGGTTAAACTAAAATTAGCCATGTATATAATATATATGTATAATCTATATATCGTATGTATATTATAATCATGTAAAATTACTTTATAATACCGACTAGAAAGTGACAGTAATTTCGACTGACTATTTAGGTAAAGATCCTTCGAATTAATTACTGGTTATGCACAATTCAATGACATGGACTCTGTATATATGTTAAAAAAATTTATTTAATATGTAGAAATAATTTACTAAGAACCTAATAACCTTTTCTAGTCCTCATTTTCCCACTTGACAAGCTGTTTTTGTGAACAACAAATATAATAATTTTCAATTCTCCGAGCTTAGGTGTCAATTATAAGGGTAACCAATCGATCAATTCATTACGAGATTAACCTATCGATCAACTCTAAAAACTAATTAAAGCGATACCTTATAGGGTTTTTCTATCCTCAAGAAAATGACGTACATATGATTTTGTCCCAAAAATAAGGCACCTAATTTTATGTTATAATCTTCATGTCCTTGATTTGACGGTCCTTATTCTCCCATTTAATAAGTTGCTATTGTGAACAACAAATATGATAATTTTCTACTCCCTGAGCTTAGGGGTTAATTATAGGGGTAATCGATATCAATTCATTTCGATATTAACCTATCAATCAACTCTAGGATGAGCTTCTAGTGAAAAACTAAAGCGCTACGTTTTTCCTATCTTCAAGAAAATGACGTACGTAGGATTTTGTCTCTCTCTGCTACGTACAATATCTTCAAATGCGTTTCACACTATGAAAACCATATATTTTACTTTGTAACAAAAGATGTGTGTCTATTTTGTACATATATATTCTATAGTTCTTGAATATAATTAAAAATATAAAAGACATAGTATCTTGTTTTGTTTCACGTATACGTAATCAATTGAGGAGCAATGGTGGAGCTAGGGGGCGTATTTAACCCTTTTTATCGAAAAATTATATTATAATCAAACTTTTTTATGGTGACAGTTTTTGTCTGAATATTTCATGGTTGTTATAGTGAGGTGTTGTTATATATTTATACTGACATTTGATGTTTAGATCTCATTTAGCTGTTATAAACAAAAATATGCAAAAGTACTATTATTTGTTGTATTTTTTATGTTATAAACGAAACTAAAATACCTGTTAAATTCTATAAATTGAAAGGCAAACATCAGTGACCTTTCCTCGTGAAGTTATGACCATAACTTATGGGCATCATTTAAATACAATTTTTTCCTTTTAGATATTCATATTTGAAATTTACTATGTACATGACATTAGTGATGATCACATAATTATTTTAATATTTTATTTTATACATATATAATATATCTCTTATAAAATATTATTATACTATATTTGAGTATGACTGTTATAGAGGGGTAATCTTACAAACTACTTTAATAAATGTCATTGTTGTTATATGTATAATATTGTTATCGAGAAGTTAAGTATAACATGAAAAATCGCAATAGAAGAAAATCAGACCATTATAATGAAATCTCGTTATAACGAATAACCGTTATAAAGAAATTTGACTGTATATCATAAAGGTTGAATTTCCTTGATTTCTTCATAGAATTACTTCTTTATATCTTAAACTCGCTTAATTAAAAAAATTCTGATTCCGTCGCTCACATAAGTATATTGAGTAATTTGAGTTCAAATGCATATTTTCATTGTTCACTAAAAGCATATGTTTCAACTCTTTTTCTTTTACTTTAAATGGTAGTCTTTTCCTTCTTTTGATTCAAAGTATATATACATAGTACTAATATTCCTATTAATCAACCACTAAATATGATAATTAGATAAACACAATCTATAAAGAACATGCTAGTTGTGATTTTGATATTGTTATCCTAATCATCATCCATCAATATTTGTTTTTGCATTAATTATCAGATTTATATATTGGATATAATGATTGTCAAGTCTAAACCACAAGAAAATTAAACTTTATAACATGTATACTAGTGAAAGTGAAAGTGGGCATTTCACCATAATGGTGATAATGCAGTATCGGAGAGTAAAGGCGGATTTAGAATTTTTAAAACGTGATTTTTGTGTCTATCTAATACAGATATCCCTGATATAGGGGGATTGATTGGTCGAAAAGCTCAGGCAAGAATAGGGGATTGATTGGTCGAAAAGCTCAGGCAAGAATAGGACATTCCATACATGTATGCATCACTAAAAAAAATGAAAAAGAAAGTATTAACTAATATATTATACACGCACGTTGCCACATGTCAGAAAATTATTGAATGTGGGAATAACTCATATACTCTCCGTCCGTATTTACTTGTTTATATTTGATTTTGCATATTCCTTAAAAAGTAATAAATAAAAATGCAATTTTTACTATATCATCCCTAATTATTATAAGATCACCTAAATATTGGAAATAAATAATACTTAATAATAAGAGTAAAATATGTATAAAATGATAAATTAGCTCTTGATTTTTTAAATTGGAGAAATAAAAATGACATATATTATTAGTATAGTGAACACATAAAAATAGACAGAGGGAGTATAAGAGAGGTTTCATTTCCTTTATTATTTTTTCCAACTGAAAAAAGTAATAGATTATCAAGTTGACTTTAATGATTATGTTGGCAAAAATCATGCTTGATTTAAAAAAGAAAAAAATATATAAGTAATACATTATTGTACTTTAAAGGTAGGCCTAGTAATTAAGTCAAACTCCATATATAAAAGTCAATTTCAGAATTCACCTAGTTGCATGAAATGTAATGGATATAAGATAAGAATTGACCTTTTGATTTCCCAAAGGGTTTTTGAATTTAGTTATGGATAAAGATTGCGGTGAAATGAATAGAATCATTCTATCTTTAATAAGAGATTATTGATTCGAAATCTGAATATAAAAAAAATGAATTTCTATTAGGGATGCGCTTCCTTCTTAAATAGGCATAAGTACACAACGTGAATCTATATTAATTGAGACAATAATGTGAATATCGGGAAAATGAATTTTTTTTATTAGGGATGCGTTTCCTCATTAAATGGACATTATACGACATGAATCTGTATTAGTCGAGATAATAATGTGAATATTGGATACCAAATAAGAAATAAAAAAATCATTGCATAATTAAACGATCACTAAGCTATTGAAATAGGTGAACAAAATTGCCATTTTTTTTCTTTTGAACAATGAAAGTTACTTATTCTTGTTATTTCAATACTCAAAAGGCTATTTAAGTCAGAAAGTGATGTATATAATAGCTTTTTACTAACATTACATTTGATTTTTTAAACAAAAATAAAATAAATAGTAAACATTACACCCAAACACATTGTAACCAAATAATATCTAATTCAATACCCGACTTGTAAAATCTTTTTATATAATAAACAAAAGCCAAATGCTTTATAGCTTGTTTGGCCAAGTTTTTAAAATCGGCTTATTTTGAAAAGTGCTTATATCAAAAGTACTTTTCAAAAAAACACTTTTCGTGAAAAGTAATTTGTGTTTGGCCAATATATTCAAAAAGCACTTTTGAACAACAATTAGTGTTTGACCAAGTTTTTTAAAAGTGTTTTTAAGTGTATTTTTATCAAAAGTGTTTTTCAAAAAAGTGCTTTTGGGAGAAACTATTTTTTTAGCTTCTGAAAAACAGCTTCTGCTACTCCCCAGAAGTACTTATTTTCTCCCAAAAACTGGGCCAAATAACTTAATTTTTTAAAATAAGCACTTTTGAGAAAAAATAAGCTTAGCCAAACAGACTATTAATCTTTTTATGAATTCATTCGGCACAAATCTAAATTAATGTGATGAGTGAGTCACTTATCAATAATAAGAATAACATATTCAACCTAATTTCATAAATGAAATCTGAAAAAGTATTTAAGCAGATCTTATCTCTATCTATGTGAAATAGAGATATTATTGACTGATAAACCCTCGACTTAATTTTTTTTAATTATAAATAAATAAAAAGACAAAGTTATCTACATAAATCTCCCCATTTGCACACATTGCCTCACTAGTGCTTTTTTCTTCTTTCGTTACGTACGAGGATCATTTTATATATGGACAACATATATTTCTTGTTAAATGCAAAAGAAAGCACAATAATGGTATGCTTTGTAAGGATGTCTTTTTTCTTGAAAATTATGTTAATATTTGTTTAGATCTATTTGCACAAAAGTTTTTTTTTCTACGTACGAGTTATAACGTGTGTTCTCTGAAGTTATTGTTCGTACATCTATTCCTAATGGATCATCATAACCTTACCACTCGGTCGTCTTGATTGTCAGGAGAATTCTATGCCATCTTAAAATGGGATGAGACGTGACACGATATTCAATGCCTATCAACTAGCAACAATTGAACTAATTTCTTGTTAAATGCAAAAGAAAGCACAAATTAAATGGTATGCTTTATAAGGATGTCCTTTTCTTGAAAAATTATGTTAATATTTGTTTAGATTTATTTACACAAAAGTTTTTTTTCTAACATACGAGTTATGACGTGTGTCTTCTCGAATTATCGTTCGTGCATCTATCCCTAGTGGATCATGTTTTTATCAGTCGGTCATCCTGATTATCACCGAGAATTCTATTCCATCTTAAAATGGGACGAGACATGACCCAATATTCAATGTGCCAACTAGTAACAACCCAACTGATTTAGTGAATAGCTATCCACTTAGGTGTGTTTGCGTCATGCATTTCGGCTACACTTAATTAATGTTAGTCGTAGGAAGTATGGTACGAATGATCTTTTGAAATACTTTTTAGATAATATTTTAAATTATTAATTATTGTAATTTTTGATTTATATTTTTTAAATATATAAAAAATTAAAAATTCTATATATGTAGAGTACACATCAAAATTAGGTAATTTAACCCTCATACATTAAAACATATCACATAAACTGAAACATAAAGAGTAACACTTTACAATTACTTGAAAATATAAATCGTTATTTCTTTTTTGGAAAAACCCTTCGAAATGCCAAAGTCCATTATATTATATTATAGGGTTAGTTGGTTTGAGTAACTTTCATTAGTGATTCACAACATTGACTTGATGGAAAACGATGTTTTGGGAGGCAATAATTAGTACGAAAGAGTTGATAAAAGAAAGTAAGATAATATATAAAAAAAATCTGCGATTTCTCCATTTGATGTCAGATATTTATATTAAATTTTGATTAAATTAGGAGATTTGTACCAAGAAAATCTAGATTAAAGAGTAATTAAAGTGTTCTCTGAAAAAAATAATTCTATACTCAAGACTCAAACCAATCGAGAATCTCTGATATTATTTGATTTTTTAATTTTAGGATTAGCAATTTTAAAATTATTTATGACACAATTCTGATATCATTTTATGCTGCACTCATTGTGGATTAATAACTCCAGAACAAAATGACAAAGATGTCCTTCTTCTATGATTCTCGTAGTCTTTTTAAAATTAGAAATAATATTTATTTCAATTTATCTAGTGTAAAATTACACACATATTTTGTATTATATTATGTAGTATATCTTATTGTTATCACTGAATCAATTTGTTTGCTCGATTTTAATTTGACAAGAGTTAAAGTTTGCGTTTAGATATGGAATATAAAGTCATAATTTTAAATCAACATTTGAACATGTAATTTGAGATCATAATTTGAAATTATCCCAAATTCTCTAAAATATATGATTTGAATTAAAAATCACGATTTCAAAATAAAAGAAAAATAAAACAATTTTAAAATTAACTAATACCCTACATTAAACAAAGAATAAAATTAATCTCAAATTTTATTTCGATACTAGTGTCCCTATTCCATTTACCAAACACCCTCGCATTAAGTATTCTTTCATTCTTAATCACAAGTCTCGAGTTTAAACTCATAAGATACGAAGTCGTCTTTATTAGAGAGCGCTTTACCTTTAATATTAGAATTTTTTGGTACGAATCTAAATTTAGTCAACTCGTTATTCGACACCCCCAATATAATACTTTTGGTACGAATTTAGATTTAGTCAACTACCATACGGATATCGAACGCCGGGTCGAAATAGAAAGAAACAAGATTTAGTATATTGTTTGTTAACAAGAATTCCCAAAAGCATTGCGTCCCCATTACTTTCTTGTCTCTCTTTTCTCTCTCAAAAACTTCCAACTTTTTTTTTTGTTCATGGCCTCTCTTCTTTACTTTCATTGATTCACTTCCCAAGATTTTCTTTAGGGGTTTTAGTTCCCTTTTTTGAAAAAAAATTCTTACCCATTAATTGACTTACAGTTGTTAATACATTCATGGAGACTAGTAACAAGAAATCTTTAGCTGAAGAGGATGGCAACAAAAACTGTACAAACAACCTTAATAGCAAAGTTGATCCTCCTTTTCCTCTTGAAAAGGTAGTTTTTTTATTGATTTCTTGTTATATGTAGCCACATGTAGCTTCGTCGAAAAATCATACTGTATATAGAGAGAATTGTATGAGGTATATATGAAAATTACTTTTTTCGTAAGTATACATTAAATCTTGAACACCCTTTAATGAAATTTTTGATTTCGCCACTTGCGGTATATGTATTCTGTTAGGTGGTGATCGGTTGAACACTTTTCGTAGAAAAATTATACTATGTATATAGAGAATTGTAAGGAGTATATAGGTCAAAAATTACTTTTTTCATACGTATATGTTAAATCTTGAACACCCTTTAATGAAATTTCTGATTTCGCCACTGGCTGTATATGGATTCTGTTAAGTGGTGGTCAGTTGAACACTCTTCGTAGAAAAATTATACTCTGTATATAGAGAATTGTATGAGGTATATATGTTAAAAATTACTTTTTTCATATGTATATGTTAAATCTTGAACACCCTTCATGAAATTTCTGGTTTCGCCACTGGCTGTATATGTATTCTGTTTCTGCTTGTTTTTCCTGCTTTTACCCATTTCTCAATTTGAGTTGTGGTTTTTTTTTCTTTCTTGATTTCTTGGGTTCTATTTCTGCTAAGTTTTCAGCTTTTGCCCATTTCTCAATTTGAGCTATGGCTGCTGTATATGGGTTCTATATCTGCTATTTTTTGTGCATTTATCTATTTCTCAATTTGAGCTATGGCTGCTGTATATGTGTTCTATTTCTGCTATTTTTTTCTGCTTTTACCCCTTTCATTCTTTGAGCTATGGGTAGAGTGTTGTGTTGCCTTTAGAAGGTTTAGGGTTGTTGGTGTCTGTCGTAGTATTAGTTGCACCCTTGCTTTTGATATCTATCGTCATATGTTGTTTATTGTATTTCGATCACCATATTATTTTGCTATTGTTATTGTTTCTTTCGTGTAGGCTATGCATTGCTTTCCTTATTATCTGCTATGCTTTCTTCACTATTTTCTTCCTTCTGGTACTTGGATTTGTTGCACTTGGGCCGAGGGTCTCTTGGAAACAACCTCTCTACCTCCACGAGGTAGTGGTAAGGTCTGCGTACAATCTACCCTCCCGAGACCCCGGGAATTCACTGGGTATGTTGTTGTTGTCTGAGGAGTTATTTTGGTGTGTTCCTATATCTATATTCATGTTCCTATATCTATATTCATCCTTTTCTTGGTTGTTTGACATTAGAATTTTGATTGCCCTTAAAAAAATAGATGTTTTTTGCTTGGGTACTCTCAGTTTCCTGTTTTTCATGGTTGAATTATGATTCTCTTGGATTTTTTTTCTTTTGCATATTCTCTTCATATTCCTATTTGTCCTCGGGGGCAAATGTATTTCTTTTATGCTTTGTTTTTAAGATTTTGGATGTATAAGAACTCGTTGAACTGGTTTGATTTGGGAAAACTATGGATTTGGGTCTTCACCTACTGCTTTGTAGTTTGTATTATTTTGGCATGAAATTTTTGTCCTTGCTTGAAGATCATTCTTGGAACTAATACTTGTAAGTGGCGCCACGTGCTTAATCGTTGTATTAGAGAAGTGTTTCAAGCTTATATCTTTGTTTGGTTGCAAATTGTGGTGCAGTTATGTGTGTATGGTAAGAGATAAGAAGTTGAGTAGTAACTTTGGTATTTTGGTTCTTGATCTCTTTTATTTAGGTTGGCGAATCAAGTGAAATAGTAGAGGAACTACAACTCTGCGAACGGCAGAGGAAGCAAAATCTACCTCTGGAAGTACCTGAAAGAACCATTGATGGACAAACAGAAGATTTCATGAGGATAGACATGTCTCCATCACCAATTCAGACTCCTAAACGAGTGATTTTCTCGCCATCACCCAGCCCTAACCATGTTAGATTAAATGAATCTCCAGGTCCCTCGTTATCGAGGGCTAAATCATCCATTAAATCTCTCCTCCCTAAATTAAGTTTCAAGTTCCGGAATAGGACGACTGATATTGAAAAAGCTGCAATGCTAGCTCTTGGAGCCTCTCCTCTACCTCAGGACAAGCCTTCAATTTTCATGACTTTATCCGTTAAAAGAATTTTCAATCCAAAGATGACAAGAACTTCATCATTGCCTGTAACTCCAATTGAACACTCTAATCCAGAATCAACACATGGTGACTACGAAGATGCAGCATTTTATTCAGTTGTAAGTACTTATATTTGTCCCTATCGTTAATGGTGTGAAATTGAAATCCCTATCTTCTTCCTAACTGTAAAATTCGTTTGATTATGCTACATTGGGTATTAAATGGTAAAAGCGCACCCAAGGGTGTAACCTAGTGGTCAATGTAGTGGGTTGAGAACCATCAGGTCTCAGGTTCAAATCACAGCAGAGACAAAAACCTAGGTGACAGGTTACCTGGTACCTGTTGCTGGTGGGAGGTGACAGGTATCCCGTGGAATTAGTTGAGTTATGCGTAAGCTGGCTTAGACACCATGGTTATTTAAAAAAAAAAAGCTAAGAAAGCAGCAAATTCGGTTAATTCACTAAGAAAGAAAAGCAAGTTATATATACCATATGTTACATCCTTGAACTTTTGAATCTGCAAGTATGGAAGTGTGGAATTCTTTTTTTCCCCTTCTATTTTGTTGCTTTATTACAGCCAGTCAATCAATTTTCAGCCAGCGGAAGACCTCCAAACTAGTCTTATGCTGATTGATTATATGATGGAAAATCACTAACCTGACCAATTTTTATTCTGAAATGATTTCTTTACAAATTAGAACGGTTGGACCTTCTCCATAAATATTTAAAATAAATTACGCAGATTAAGAACCCCCTTAAAATTTTTGCAGGCATCTCGAAAGGAAAACTTGTCTTTATCTGCTTCATCTTTTTCTATTGAAGTGCTTCATGTTTTTACATGTGCCCTATTCTGACATCTCGATAACAAAGATTTTTGAGTTTGGAGAGACTTCACAATAGTGCAACTCATAATTTGTCAGTACTGGACGTTCTTCAGATTTTTAGCAAAATCGCAGCAGTCTATCTGCTGGAAGTGGAAAGACCTAATGAAAAATGACTGTAGTTAAAAGATAAGCATAATTTTTCTTCTCTAACTACAGTTATCTCAAGTCTTAATGCATTTACCTGGATTTTATATCTGGATGTATGTAGAGATCCGGGATCTTCTTACTGGTTTGTTGGCATAAAGATAAGCGTATTTGTAATTTCACTTGACGTTCAAGATTTCCTTTGCACTCATTTTCTCTAAATCTTAAAATTCACCACTTTCTAGAAAACAGGAGTGCATCCCATACCTCGCTCACATTCAGTGCCAACACTGATCAAAGATGATAGCTTAAAACAGATGGATTACGTAGGAAGTGTCTATCGTGTAGTCCCCTCAACTCCTCACGTGCCAAGACATGATGCTACATCGTTAAATGCAACTCCCACTGTTGGCGCAGGTAATTTATGTCTATAATCATATTTCATGCATTGTCACATGATAAAGGCTTTTGTTCTGCAACCGGTGATTCTCTCTTAGATAAGTCTTTGATGCTTTATTAAGTCTGAGTTTACATATATAGTAAGAAGCAGTTGCATGGATACATGATCAAGAAAATGTCTGACTTACTTTTAGGAAGCCAAACAAATAAAGAATTTTGTCAACCTAGGATTTCATAATACAGATTTATTAAAAAAATAAAATCCATCCGTTTCAATTTGTTTGTCTTACATTCCTTTTTAGTCTGTTTCAAAAAGAATGTCTCTTTCCCTTTTTGACAACTCTTTAATTCTAATTTTCCACATGACATGTTTAAGACCACAAGATTAAACGACATTTTGGTACATTCTACATATCTTTAGTTTATGACCACAAGATTCATAAGTCTTCTTTACTTTCTTAAACTCCCTTCCAAGTTAGAATCAGACAAACAAATTGAAACAGAGGGAGTAACATTTATATTCCAAAAAATCATCACTCAAAATCTGGTAACTTTAGGAAGTTGAATTTAATAACCTATATTTGGACACAGAATATTCTGTAACAGTATTCTTATGTAGATACACCACTGCATTTACGACTTGAACCTTACGTTCACTCACCTGGGATAACTAACCTACACCTTTCTTAGTGTTATGGTTCAGTTGAAAACGCTAATTTTGGGGAAGACATCACTCAAGAAGATGCTGTCTGCCGAATCTGCTTCGTTGAACTTGGGGAGGGTTCGGAAACTTTGAAGATGGAGTGTAGCTGTAAAGGTGAACTAGCCTTAGCTCATCAAGAATGTGCTATAAAATGGTTTAGCATAAAAGGAAACAAGATCTGTGATGTCTGTAATAAAGAGGTTCGAAACTTACCTGTCACTCTTTTGCGAATTCAAAGTACTAATCGTCGAGGAAATGGAGCTCAAGCTGAATCTGTTCGATACAGGTATGTGCTTGACCTTTTCTTTCCCGATACAGTGCCTACACATTTCTGTTAGCGTTGTTCACTCTTTTGGAACTACTATTATACATCTCGAATTTAATGCAATTTAATGCAATTTAATGATGAGCGACATTTCTTTGTTGCAATGAAATTTGTTGCTCTCTATTATTTGTTATGAGGAAATAGCTCAAATTTAATCGCATAATGACTATCAAATGAAGAAATATTTAATTTAAATTACATGGTATTTTACTCGACGTGTGCAAACTGCTTACAGGGTTTGGCAGGACGTTCCTGTTCTTGTCATCGTCAGCATGCTTGCCTACTTTTGTTTTCTGGAGCAGCTTTTGGTGAGTAAAGACTAATACAGTAATGTCATCCTACTCCAGAAAAGGGTCTTATATAGTGCTTGTTTACAGGTTACCAGAATGGGATCTGGCGCGATCGCTATATCTCTGCCCTTTTCATGCATCTTGGGTCTCCTTGCATCGATGACAGCAACAACTATGGGTACACAAACTAAAACAAACACTCTCCGTTTCAGAAGCTTCTTTCGATTTCAGTTTAACAGTGTCGGATTTCACTTTTTGCTTCTATTTGCTGCTATATGTTACACAGTAATATAACATATAAACAACATGCTTTATTCTTATTGTGTTCAGTACAAAGGCGATATGCTTGGGTTTATGCTGTCACTCAGTTTGCCTTGGTGGTTCTGTTTGCTCATGTGTTCTACTCACTGGTAAGTAATGCTTCAGGTCAAATAAACAAAAAACTAATCACATGACCAGGGCGGAGCCATGAAGGGTCAGGGGTTCGAACTTGCATTGTTGATACATGGTTAAATTTATCTTTTATGTAAATGTAGTAAATATTGAACCTCCTTTGGCCCCTTTGGCTTCTTCGTATGTTTACTTTTCATATTTTGCACCCCTTAGTGAAAATCCTGGCTCCGCCACTGCACATGACCAATCGGAAAATAAAAAGATTTTTGATTCTCTTGAACTTGCCTCGGGCTCGACCTAATACTAAAATCTCTCTTATCTTATGCTCGGAATTGTAGCTTCGAGTGCAGGCAGTTCTATCTGTTCTTCTTGCCACCTTTGCGGGTTTTGGAGGTGTGATGTGTGGGACTTCTTTTTTTCTTGAGTTTCTGAAATGGAGGAGTAGATGGAATTCTTGGCCAAATGAGCAACATGCTTCTCAAGAAGGGGCACAACCAAATCAATCATCAGAAGTTAGTTCTACGCCTCAGGTAGAAAGCCAAACGCGTCGAGCTGAAGCTGGTACTTCTGGAGTTGCCCATGGAAGTTAATACAGGCCAAATATAATCTCTTTATATCAAGAAACCAGAGGAGAATACTATTTTCTGTCTATTGTTAAGCAAAGTTATTGGAGTGTATAGCGCTAGTCGTTGCAAGTCACAACTGTACAGTTTTGAGTTACATCAAAGCTCTCGTTTGAACCTCAGAATTCTAAACATGAACGCGAGACTTGAAATGAATTCAACTGGAGGTTCTTTATCAGCGCGTAAGAAATGGTAGACGAGCCGGTTCATTGTTCCAGTAGATAGGCTGTGCATGAAAGGAAACTGAAATAATGTAAATACCAGAACACTACAATGATCTGTTCTCCTTTTTCTTTTTCTGTTACAAAATTAGATCTTGCATCTTTCCTTTTTACCTTTTCTATTCAATTGCTTGGCACATCTTTGTTCACATGTTACAGTTCACTGGTATTTGCCTACTTTTACATTACATTAAGTAATAATATCTGTACGTTTAATACTCCTTTAGCTGTCTTCCAAACGCCAAACGCCCAATATCTCAATAGCTAAGCCTGCGAGTTAAGGTTTGCAAATGCAATCATGAATCGAATCAGATCAAAACATTCAGTTGTCCACGAAAGAAGCTGAAACATTGACTGCAAACGAAGGATGGCTAGACCCTGGTTCCCAAAGGTTAGGGTATTCCCTGTTGGGTCGGGGTGAGGGTGGGGGGTGGGGGGAGGTCTTTGGCTCTATCGAACATACAGGAAATTGGAGGATACACTCTACTGATGCTCGTCCTTTCTCAAAAGTATCTTTTTTCTGGGAACATGGTCAACCAGAAATTATTATGTTTGCGGTTCTTCATCCACCGATGGATAAAATGCTCCAGTTTTGCGTTCTTATATGAGGCTAGAAAGTGCATTGGCAACAGGTCGGCACGAAGTGATTCATCATCCTCACTCCACTGATGTCAAGTCATGGACTAGTTTCTTCAGCCCTTTCTTATGTGTTGGTATTCTATATGATCGACATAAGACTCGACTGGTTATATAATGCCTGATGGGGCTCCTACGCGCGCTACACACTTGCATTACCACCTGAGCTTTGGTACCGCTCTGCACAGCTCCCACGCCTACCACCAACTTTGAATCATCACATGGCTGCTAAAGCAATAAAACAAAGATTTCTCATCGAATTCACTTCGACTTTTAAAAGGCCAATACTGGGAAAGAGACTATCACAAGACTGACAAATATCATAGTTTTTGCCCATTTTCGATCATCAAAGGGTACATTTCAAAACCTCATACTAGTCTCAAATTAGAGTTTCACTAGACTGACTGACTTGCATAGGAAAACTTTCATGAAAAATATGCCTTTAATAAGATTTATCAGCCTCATAAAGCCACAGCCAAAATATAGGACAGGGCAAAACATGAGGTAATCCAATCCAAATCAAATGTCAACCAGCAGTTTCTAGGCAAAATTGGCTACAGAGGAAGAAAAAAGAAAGAAAATAACAAAAGGGCAAAAGGAGGGGCTGGAAGAGTGGGAACTAGAAATTACGCATCTCAAAGGCGATGTGATTATTTCAGCCCATCAGCTTAAATATTCTTGTTAACATTTCATACTTACACGCTAGGCACACACTGTTCTTCCAACCTTGTCTTGCTCCCAGCAGCATCTTCATTGTTCGCTATACAATTGGTCAGTCAATCTCATCGCACAACCTCATGCCATGTGCTTATTAGAAATGAGCAAACTAATTGGTGAGCAGTGAATGGTAGTATGTACGAAAAGGACCGCCATTTACTGCATCCTCCACTTTGCAACCCGTCGTATAATTGTTATGTCATTGCTTGTAACTCCAAGAAAGAGCCTTCCCTGATATGGATGGCTTCTCCTTCAGACTAGTACTCAACAAAGAATCTGAGTTGCTTGTTTGGTTTTCACCAAAGCCTGGTCTCATCCAGATCTTAATGTGCCCCTCCCGGCAGACAGTAAGCACAGATTCATGAGTAAATGTTAAACCAGAGAGCGGTTCAGTATGAACACGATGAGTAACCAGGGGTGATATTTTTGGAATATCTCGCATACTTGGAGCAGGTTGCAAAGTACCCACGGGGAAAGCATTATCCCAATGTGATGACGACTGACTCCCCGTGCTGAAAGTTGGAGATCCACCAGGAGGACGGCGCATTGGTACTACAATTTCATCCATTTCTAGATCCCATAGAAGTAATTGTGTGTCCTGCAAAGACATGTCAAGTTTGTAGACAGTCAAGCAAGGAGATATCAAGTACGTAAACCCTGCAACCGACCAGTAGAGCTATTAACAATAATATCTTATCATGAAATTATAAGTTTGACTTTTTACAAATTGCCATGCACATGAAACTATGAAGGTAGGACTCAAAACACCAGCATCACTCAAAAATAATTTGGGACCACATTTTCATTTTGCTTCATCTTAACCACCGACACCCAGTAATGCAAATCGAGCAGACCTTGGCCATTTCCCAGCTGATCTAGAAAACGTTCGCTCATAACAGAAGTATCGGATAAGCATACTAAAGAAGAGAAAAATCATCAGCTTTTAGCAGGCTCCCTGTGGAGCTCAGCCCAAATACTCTACCAGCAAGGAAATACCAACTTCATGACACGAGTGAACAAAGATTTTAAAATATAATTTTTACAAATATATTTAAAATAACAAAGGGAAAAAGGTCAAATTATATCATACGTCAATATATCACGCTGCACAAGTATTTGTAAAGTTATGTTCAATTAGGATTTTGATTTCAGTTCCTTCATTGAGCAAGATACAAAAATAAATTTAACTCAGATGAAGTGTTCATCTTGAATATGCACATATGAATCTAGTTTTAGTAGCGATTCATGCAGCCTTAGTGCTTCATTTAAACAATACCTGACCAACAGAACCAAATCGGTAGACAACATTTTCATCCGTGCCATCTGAATTTGGCGCTGACCAATATGAATCAAATTCCACTCCGCTTACCTATCAGACACAAGTCAATACAGTAAGGAAGACTTGAATTTCACAGAGAAGAAAAGGTAAAGTCATTCTTCTAGCTACAAACTCACCCAAGAGTTGTGTCCCTCACCCCATGCAACTACTTTCCTTTCCTCCATGCTCCAAACCTGAACTAGGTCATCTTCTCCACCAGTTAAAATGTACTTCCCGTCCATACTGTCAGTTCATCCACTCTCAGTAAAACTTTTCTCTAGTCAAAACCAGTGTTATCAAAAGCGAAAAGTGCAAAAAAACTCTAAGGTCCATTGGAGCTTTAAGCGCAAATAAAGCGTGGGCCTCAATGAAAAAAGGCGCAAATAGAAAATTCTTTTGACAAATATATATGTTTAGCCCAAGACTAATAAATATAACCTCGCTTCAGGGCTTAAGCGCGCCTTTGACAACACTGGTCAAAACATTAACAACAGGGGGGGGGGGGTGTACTACTAAAGGAAAGGAATCCTAAGTTTAAATTGGAAGGCAAAAGCAACTTCAAAACAGATATATATCTTGTACTTAAAACACCACACACTCACCTCCATGCACAACACAGCAGAGCACCATAATAGCTTTTCCCACCACATATAAGCTGTTCATTTTTATAGTCAAATACTCTCAGATAACCTGCATTTAATTAGTCTTATAAGCCGAGTTAACAATCAAAAGCACAAACGGAAAAGATCCAAAAGTAGTTATCAGATGAAGAATATACCATCTCTCCCTACAGTTGCAATATATGCCCCATCATTTGAGATAGCAATGCTATTTATTGAACCTTGACAAATATGCCATCTAGCTATAGGATTCTGCATAAGGAAATTGACGAAAGAACTATAAAGGTGAAAGGAATAGAATAAATTGCTTTTCATACACTTCAGATGTTTAGTTTACTACAATAAGTAAGAAAACATATTAAAGTGGCTTTCAAAATAGTGGCTCATTAAGTAGTAGGGAATCAAAACATTATAATATTTATTTGGAAAGACGAAGCAGAATACAAAATCTTCGCACAAGAAAAAATAAATAGAATTGGCTTGTAGCATATAAGGGGAAAAGGTTCATTTTTTGGTTTTTAAAAAAGATGAAACAGGATACCACATTTTTGTTTTTTTGCTAAATGGCAAAAACATGCCAGTTTAACATATAAAGCCATATGTAAAAACAAGAATTCTATTATTTCAAAATTATCACAATTTGTTGAAAATTATTTGCCTGAAAATAGCCAGCCAAAAGAAGTATACAAGGGAGAGGAGGTGACGCTTCTACCACCACGAGAGAGAAGTGCTAGATACAATGATTGGAGAAAAAAGGTATAGTAGTAAAATTAGATGAAGAAATAGTTTGTACAAGGAATAAACTCCATCTGGTTAGTTCTCCACTACATCCTTGAAATAAGGTGGGGAATAGGAGGATCGCTGCACCTTTGCAACACCAAAGCAATGGGCTGACAAGGACTAACTTCCTGGTTTCCAGAGAGAGAACTTTGCAGAACCGATTTATTGGTGGTGATTTGACAAGATTGTGGCAATTTAACTGAACTCTAAGGCTTGATAAATTGCTCACGTTAATATGTTTATACCTGTGTGTTTCATTTATTCTTATTTTATTCTTTCCCAGATGGTCTTAAATGTCAACAATCCATATTTCGTCTCAATGTGCCACTTAGCAGATAGAGGTACTAATACCGGGCCAAAGGAGGAAGAGAGGAAAAAAGACAGATGTCACAGTTGGAAATAATAGATTTTGATCAAGAAAGAAGAAGAGGTTCCATAAGAGAATCAGAAAAAGAGGAACGGATAATTGTCCATGTTGAAGTACGTGAGATACAAATCTAAACCCCATTCTTTGCTTAGAATAGGCTCGAAAGATTAATGAAGCTATTAGTAAGGAGTCAGAAAAGTCTGGTCACTAGCATTGTGCCTATGCCTCGAGGATGAGGCTTTTAATAATTTGCTCATCATAAAAATACCACAGGACCAATGCCAGATTTGCTGGCTTTATAAACTGTTTTGCAGCCCTAGAAGCGACATGAACAATGATAGCTAAAAGGGGATTCTAAACTTGGCCAAACAAAACTACAATCAGTTAAGCTAAAAACTATACAATCGAGTTGCTTCCTCCACTATTTAAATCTATAACTTCACAGGAATATATGCTGAATCGTTTGCTCAAATGACATGTCAAAGAAATATGAAAATTATGAAGCATTTTGCACTGCAACAGCTTACTGCAAAAAATGCACTGAGAACGAGTACAGAGATGACTCCTATGCAGAAGAATCCACTGTTTGAACAAATAGATACTTCATCTTTACCTCAACTTTGACACTCCTGGATTTTCCATGTCTATATTTCAACTTTATTGGTAAAGTTTGAACAACGTACCATGATCCAGCCTAATATCGTTGTACGCATACAACATGATCCTCTCAAATTAACACAACTAACAGAGAAGGATAACTTCCGAAGGAGCAAACAACATAGTTTGTTTAAATCATGCGGAAAAAGAAGCCACTTAATGGCTAATCACATCTCAATTCTCTCGTTCACCCATCTGAACTTCAACATAGACACTACCTCAAAATAGCGCATTTTTAAGCACACTGACAACTTTTACAATTGCAGGACAGGGTAGATTTGCACCATGCTTCAGTTCTCTAAACGAAAAATAAACTAATTTAAAGCATATGACTACACTAACTAGAAGTATAACCCCACCATATCAAGAAGTAAGAACAATTAAAGGAATATATGCCCTTTATCGATCATATTCATCAAACAAAAGGAGCATGTGTGTGTTTTCTGATAATTATTCTAATTAAAAAGATTCTAAAAGAACATAAAAGAAAAGCAATAAAATGTTAGTAAAGTGTGACTTACATTAGATATATGACGTAAATACACATATTATCAGATTGCACAAGATATTTATTTATACGGAGTAGAAATGATCATATCAGAATGAGAGAGTGGCAAGGAACCTACAATAAAGGGTAAACTGATAGACCACTTGAAATTTGAGTCATAACTCATATCCTATATAGACCATCATATGCACCAGCATAGGTGCGACAGTATGACGATCTAAGGTGATGAACAAGGAATAAATTGATGTAAAATATATGAACGGAAGTTGTCTTAGTATACCTACAAGCTCTCCAAATCTATGCTTATTTAGCTAAAAACATGACAAAATGGAAATAAATAAAACATATAGGTTATAGCAACTAGTTGAGATTAAGGCTTCGATATTGCTTTATACTTGCATCAGGTCTACTGTCTGTCATGCGTCTTTTTATTCTTTTATTCAGGTAAGAGACTTGTATATTGCCATAGTGTGTGTGAGATTCAGAGAACCTATGCTTTACAAGTCAAATTATTTAGTATTGAAATTAAATGAACCTAAACACCACTGTATGGATACTCAAATCCATACAGCCGTCCCCAAATTATTTGAGATTTAGTGTGTGGTTGATCTCTTGATCAAAAACAAAATTGGCAAATGATTGGAGACAAACAAGAGACAATTGTTGGCTTATTTCTAGGTGTTCATATCTCTGGCCGAATTATTAAATCTACAGAAAAGTACCAAGTCCATAAGCACAGTACCTTACTATAGCGTGCATGGGAAACAGAAAATTGTGTTTGATCCTTGATGACTGGAAATGAAGGATCAGCAGAACCATCTTTGCTCTGAGAAACAACAAAAGGTGCACATTGGTCTAACAGAAGTTGGAAATACGAGAATCAGAAATTAGTAATACACCATTTAGATTCAAGATTTACCTTTTCATAGACATAAAAATTTCCATCCGCATGAGCAACAACAAAAGCCCCATCACTGTTAGGCACCCATGTGACACTAGTACAACGACTGGTGTTGAATGCAAAGGTAATTGTTAAATTGGCAAATAAATTATTCTCTTTTTGGCATATAAACCTCTTTGTTTTTTGTGCAACTATCACATTTACATACTAGCATAGCCAGACATTGCATGAAACTAAATTTGAAATATTCAAAAAGTGAGGGTACCCTAGTGGTAAAGAGAATCCTCCTCTAATCATAAGGTTGGGGGTTTTGAGTCACCAAAGGGGCAAAGTGCGAAAAGGTCATAGTTGTGCGCCTCCTGGGTAGGGGACTTGAGTCTACTATGTCAAGAAGATTAAATATATTCTGAGAAAACCCTTGATGAAGGACGCATTACAAAGGGCGTGTGTGGAACATAAATATTTATATAACTATAGCAGTATTTCCCCATGTCACCGGATTATCACTATAAGTTGTCCCATCTAACCAGCATGAACCAAAAACATTTTTGAACTACTCGACAGCTTCTATAAAATATTTAACAATTTCTTATCTAGTTTTAACTTACTCTTTCGAGTAAGGAAGAGATGAAAGGAGAATGATGGCGCCTTTGAGATCTTACCCCTCTTCTTCTTCCTTTTTTCTTTTCTGAGAGAGGTAACAAAGATCTTAGCCATCTTCTTTTTCTTTGTTCCTTATCTTATTTAGTTTTCTTTTTCTTCTCCTCCTTCACTTTTTTGGGTATCTTTGCATCTCCTTTATTCCCTTGCTTATATATAGTGCCCTTTTTCTTGTTAAGAAAAAGAAACCTTCTTTTACTGTTACCTTTCTAAAAAAAAGGAACTTTCTTTTCAACTTCAATAGCATCTTGATTGCTTGTGAGGGTTCTAAGAAATTGAAAAAAAAATTCATATTTTTGTTTTCATCCTTATACTTCATAGACTAATCTACTTATCCTCCCTCGACTCGGGGGAGGGGCGAGTTCGTACATGGGAGGTGTCAAAGTATCTCTAATAGTCCATAAGAGATGGACCTGTAATTGGTGATAGACGTAAATTTACAAGCTAATAGGAGTTTGTTTTAAGATCACTGATTGTTTTCTTAAAATGTTATTTTGAAACATGAGATTCCTTAGAGAACATTTCGTAACATAAATGCCATTTAATAAATATAGTGCAAAAGCAGCATATTTTCTGGATGATACAACTACGGTTACCAATTTAATATCTAATTTCTGACCTCCATAAAATGGGAAATAACCAGCTCAATGGCACTTAATTCAATGATGGTATATGCCAATCAGCAAATGTCAGCAAGATTAGTTAAAAAGAACATACGATTCCACCTTTATCAAAATCGAAAGCTATCTACTATAAGGAAAATTTTAGGGAGCTAACAAGCTGTACTATCCATCAAAAAGCATATACAACACATGCCTGACTAAATGTTCATCTATTTCAAAGTCAACTAAAAAAAGATGTCAAGGAAACCTAGGTGTATAAACATTATTCCCCGAAAGACGAGATAACAACAAGAAAGCATTTAAGATAATAACAATGACGGTTTTATTTGAGAGCCTTGCCTGTTGTTGACAACACCATCCTTGTTGTAATGCTGTGCCCCAATAAGCTTCTTCCCAATATCTTGTAGTTGTTGCCGTAAAGATACTGAATAAACTGCAAGTGCGAAAACATACATTGTGATTGACAAAAGAAACCTACTGGAAGCTGCAAATCATATGTCATGTAGACTGATAGAAGGAAATTTACCATCTCCAGAATTTAACCCAATGAGCAAGTCATGTCCTTCCTTTGCATCTGGATCAAATGCATGGCAAACGGGGTTTGAATTGCTGAAATGTATAGACTTTATAGGGTCCTATATTGGACAATAAACCTCTCATAAACCATAATCCATAATCCATATCATCAAATCTACCCTCTCAGAGAACCAAATATGTTGATGAGCTTACCTTATCTCGAGAATTCAAGTCGCTGATAAAAATTGCATCACCAACATTGAACACTAAATAGGTTCCTTTGCCATCAAAGTTTGAATTACCAACAGAATTACTTGAACTTGACACCCCAAATGATCCAACTCTACCACTCATGCCACTAATAGACTTACTTCCACCATTTCCTCCAACAAAACTAAGTGTTTTACTACCATTTCCACCTAAGAGCCTTGCTGCAGCTGACCTAACACCACTGCTCACTCCAAAACTTGATGTTGATTGGGGTTGCGCCTGCGTCGGCTTATCCTTGAGATGAGCAAGGGTTACCTGAAAATCAAAATTATTTTAGTATAACTTCAATAGTGAATTTTCGCGTTTTGGGGTAAAAAGACAGATAATGGATTCTCGATTTGGGGCGAAAAGTCAGATAACGGATAACTAAACCGATTAACTGTAAAAATGAATTGCTCACAAGTTCCCAGCATAACTAACTGGCGAAAAGCTTGAAAGTTTGGCAGAATGACAACCACTATACCCCACAAAAACTATCTTGAACTTGAAATTAACCTCCCTTTTATCCGAAAAAGGGCTATATCGGAGTATGAGCCTCGACTGATCCTCTAGGTAACCTGCTACACCCACAAATACAGGTGCCGAGTAAACTTAAAGTGAACTCTTTTTTCTTGTTCTTTGGAAAAGGACGGTGGAGGGGCGCGAACCTCCATTGATCCACTACTCCACCCCTAACATGCTACATCCACAAATACAATACAGGTGCCCAGTAAACCTACCCCAGCCTTGGTAGGGCAGATGAACTCACACTAAATGTTTGAAATTAACCTATATTAGCCAAACCCCTTCTAAAACTCAGCTCAAAGATCTGATTTTAAGATGTACAAACCGCTAAAGTTGAAATTAACATCAAAAAATGTCAAGCACTCAACCCTGCAAAAACATATCTTGAACTTGAAAATAACCCATTTATTAAGGGCTATGCCAGGATATGAGCCTTGACTGATCCACCGGATAACCTGCAACAGGCACAAATATAGGTGCCTAGTAAACCTAAAGCAACTTTTTTCTTCTTTTTTCTCTTTTGGGAAAAGGGTGGTGTAGGGGCGGAACCTCCATTGATCCACTACTCCACCCCTAACATGCTACATCCCCAAATACAAGTATCAAGTAAACATACTCCAGTCTTGGTAGGGCAGATGAACTCACACTAAAACAACAAACCCAGTGTAATCCCACAAGTGGAATCTGCGGAGAGTAGCGTGTACGCAGACCTTACCCCTACCTTTGAGAAGGTAAAGAGGCTATTTCCGAAAGACCCTCGGCTGAACAAACAGTGAAAAAGAGGCAATAGCTACAAACAGAAACAACAGCAAGATAATAAAATAACAAGGCGAAACAACAAGAGATAGAAATCTAAAACTAAGCGAAAGAAATGAATAATACTAAACTCTGGGAAAAGGGTATGACTACTAACTAATCTTCTACCCTAATCCTCGAACTCCCACTAAATGTTTGAAATTAACCCATACTAGCCAAACTCCTTCTAAAACTCAGCCAAAATCCAATCTTGACCATCTTACAAACCACTAAAGTTGAAATTAACACCAATTATCAATAAACACAATTAAGAAGGAAAAAGACAAGAACCCACAAAAGCCTGTGAGCTAAAAATAAGAGAGAAACATAATAAACTCTGGCAAAAGGGAACGACTACTAACTAACCTTCTACCCTAATCCTCGAACTCACACTAAATATTTGAAATTAACCCATATTAGCCAAACCCCTTCTAAAACTCAGCTCAAAAATCCTATCTTGAACATCTTACAAACCACTACAGTTGAAATTAACCATATTAGCCAAACCCCTTCAAAAACTCAGCTCAACAATCCAATCTTGACCATCTTACAAACCACTTAAGTTGAAATTAACCATATCAGCCAAACCCCTTCTAAAACTCAGCTCAAAAATCCAATCTTGACCATATTACAAACCACTAAAGTTGAAATTAACCATATCAGCCAAACCCCTTCTAACACTCAGCTCAAAAATTCAATCTTGAGCATCTTACAAACCACTAAAGTTGAAATTAACCATATTACCCAAACCCCTTCTAAAACTCAGCTCAAAATCCAATCTTGACCATCTTACAAACGACTAAAGATGAAACTAACATCAATAAACACAATTAAGAAAGAAAAAGACAAGAACCCAGAAAAGCTTGTGAGCTAAACATAAGAGAAAGCATAATAAATTCTGGGAAAAGGGAACGACTACTAACTAACCTTCCACCCTAATCCTCGAACTGACGCTAAATATTTGAAATTAACCCATATTAGCCATACCCCTCCTAAAACTCAGCTCAAAAATCCTATCTTGACCATATTACCCAAACCCCTTTTAAAACTCAGCTCAAGAATCCAATCTTGACCATCTTACAAACCACTTAAGTTGAAATTAACCATATCAGCCAAACCCCTTCTAACACTCAGCTCAAAAATCCAATCTTGACAATCTTACAAACCACTAAAGATGAAACTAACCATAATAGCCGAACCCCTTCTAACACACAGCTCAAAAATCCAATCTTTAACCATCTTACAAACCACTAAAGTTGAAATTAACATCAATAAACACAATTAAGAAGGAAAATGATCTGAAATTAACCCATATTAGCCAAACCCCTTCTAAAACTCAGCTCAAAAATCCAATCTTGACCATCTTAGAAACCACTAAAGTTGTAAACTAACATCAATAAACACAATAAAGAAGAAAAAAAGACAAGACCCCACAAAAGCCTTTGAACTAATCATTACACCTGACTACCTGAGTTACAGTCTTTCCATGAGCATAATGAAGAAGCCCTGCAGGATGAGTCTTCTCATACTGAAGCTTGTATCTTCCTTCTGGGGTCTTGAAATAGGTCTTCAAACCAGGTGATTGTGTGTTATTGTTGTTGTTGTTGTTGTTGTTTCCTGGTGCTGATGAAGATGACATCGAATTACTACTAACCCCCGAATTCAACATTCTTCACCAATCCTCCCCAAAAAAAAGAGAAAAAAAACCCTTTTTTCTCTTCCTATCAAGAATTCAACATATGGGGTTTATGAGACATCTAAGCAATTGGTTTTTTTTTCTTCCAAATACAGTTTTCTTTACTGTTAATAAATTCTTGTAGATCAAAGTGGTTTTGGGAAAGGGTGATATTGACTTTTTGCAAGCTATTTCTTGTTCTTGGTGTTGTTCTTCTGCTGCTGCAACTCCTTTTTTTGCTTTTCTTTTCTATTTCTGTGTGTTTTAGAGTTTGAGATTCAGTTGGATTATTAAGGTTTAAGGATGTGTTTATGTCTAATTTGGGCTTTTGGTCTTTGGAATTTGCAAAGAAAAACACAAATTTCAATGTGCCCCTTTTGGGGTTTAATTTTGGTTTTCGGATTAGTACGGAAGGTTAGTAGACAATCGAATATTGTTTGCTTAATTCTTTCATATTAGTATCCGTAATATTATTCGTGTAGTTTCATATACCTTGATTATCATATTATTTTGTTATAATTGTGTTTTTTTAATTATTTGTTATGCTTTTTACAATATTTTGCTATGACTTCTTTCGATTTTGTTATTTCCTCTTTTGCTATTTCCTTTTTTGTAAATGGAGGATCTATCAAAAACAGCCTTTATAACTTTCAAGATAAGGATAAGATCTGCGTACACTTTACCTTCTCTAAGTTTCATTGATTACACTAATTATGTTATTGTTGTTGGTTTAATTTTGCTCTCAATATTAGAGCAGAAGGTCAGTAGATAGTAAAACATTATCTCGCTTATTTTTTCATACTAGTAATCGTAATATCACTCTTGTAATTTTATGTGCTTTAATTATTATATTATTTTATTATAGTTATTGTTGTTTTTTCTCAAAATGATTTGTCATGACTTCTATATTATTTTACTATGACTTCTTCATTTTCCTATTTCTTCTTCTGTTTGTTTCTTTGTCCTTGAGCGGAGGATTCATGGAAAATAACCTTTATACCTTTTGAGATAAAAATATAATCTACGTATATTTTATCTTTCTCAAATCCTACTTATAAAATTACACAAAATATATTACTGTTGTTAGTTTAATTTTGATCCCCATTTTTAAAAATGGTATAAGTATAAAATTAACAACAAAACTTTCATCTCCAAGTTCACATTAATGGTTTGGACATAAATTTAAGTTTGAACATACATTTCACCTTTTAACAAATAAAATTTTATGAATGAAAGCTTTTTTACAAATTTGAAAAATTATCTTAATAAAATAACCAAAAATCATTTCGGTACATAATCAAATAATATAATTTTTTTTTTTAAAAAAACTCATATCTAAAAGGTCTTTCTTCATCATCATCTTCTTCATTTTTTCCTCCTCATTTATTTGACTTAATTAAAATGTCAAATCATCCAAAGACAAGAAAGATAAAAGCAAGAATGATGTTGTTGATAAGATTGTTATAGTTTTTTCTTCTTTGGATATCTGTATTTTACTTTCACCACTAAATTTTTTAAAGAAGCTGATCATAGCATAAATTCTTTCATCAACTTGTACAATTAATATACAACAAATAACTTACTTCCTCTGATTTAAAATAATGGAATTTTTAGTCTTTTTCTTGGTTAAAAGTAAATGGATTTTAAATTCAAAAAATTATTAATTTTTTTTTAAAAAAAAATGTTATCCTTCTTATTAATGGGGTTTTCAATTATTTTTTAAATCTCAACGGTGGCTACTTCTGCTTTTAAGAAACGTTAAAAAGCAAAAGAGTAATTTTGTCAAATAATTAATTTTTTGATTAGTATAATTAATGAATTTTCTTAAGGGATGTGCCACACTTCAAAAATTCACTTATTCTGAATCGAAAAAAATACTAAATTGATGTCATAAACTATTTGCTATTCGATTCAACCTATAATGTATATATTTTCCTTCTTACCGAACACACCTTACGTCTAAATTTTAAACAAGTAAAAGTTAGGCTAAAGTTTTTCGACGTTTATGTCGTTCCATTTAAACTCATATAATTTCTATTCCATGTACATGACAAAATATCTCACTCTGAAAAGAAGAAGGAAAAAAAAAGCAGAATGAGAGAAAAAGGTATAACAAAAATAATAGTAAAAAGTAGGAAAATAAGGGACTTTTTTGGGGGCCTATATATGATGGTTCCTCTAATATTCTTTAGTGGAGGTTGCACAATAAAACAACAAAAGATTCTACAAACATGATAAGAAATACATGAAATCAATATGTCTATTTTTCACAAAAATAAAGTGGACAACTACAAGTGGAATTGAAGTTGAATTATCTCTTCCCCTAAATATCAATGGAGGTGGATCATGGTGAGACCGTTGGGATTTCTTTATCCTTTACTTTTAATTAGAGGTCTTGAGTTAGAAGTCCGCACCCAGGAATGGGTCTTGCAATACGTGAATCTAAATTAGTCGGGCTTGATCTTTTTGTCTCACGAATGGTGTTACCTTATATGAACCAAATTCACAATTTCAGTGGAGTCAAAATTTTCACTAAAGAAAATTCAAAATATACAGTAATTAAATATAGGAAGAAGTCAAGAGAATCCAACGTCTACTATCTATATCAATACAAATTTTTCGGCGAATGGAATTCGAATGAACTTATTGTGCCCCTAGCTCCTCCACAAACGTGCACTGCTCTTATGCATCCAATAGCTTCACTAATATGAATAAGTTATACATTAAGTAAGGTTATAGAACTTGAGTAAATTTGAGAAAATGTATTCTCAAATTTTATTCATGCTAGTTTAGAAATAATTACAAGTTTACACCTTAATGTTTTAGTAAGATTTGTAATATGAATATCTTTACGCTTTGCAGAGATATAAGGTGTGATCTTAGGATTCAGTAGCCCAAGATCTTTGATCTTCATTCGAAACCGATGATAAACTATCCACTATTATGACCCTACAGGGGGAGATGATGGGATCGGTCCATAGATTTTCCTTACTTTTGTTTTGCCACATTTTGCTCAAAGTTTTTTCTAACAAATAACCAAGACCAATTTTTGAAAATAAATAAATAACAAGACCATTTTAACACTCAAAATTCAATTCCAATGAAATGTAGGTAAAGAATCACAAGCATACATGCACAAAAATACTAACATGATCATACTTATAAACTCGAAAAAAATGCAGCAGAAAAGAAGAAAAGGAAAATCCCCCCTTTGTAGATCACCCCATTGTACATTTCTTGAAACAAAGAAGTAGCAGAGGAAGCATCTTGTTTATCAGAAGAGCCAGAGGACCCTGCTTTCTTTTTCCGCGTTATAGGCGTTGGTGCTGGTGCTGGTGCTGGAGGGACGAAGAATTGTAAAGGAAGAAGAACATTGTCTACTTGATATATAGCCAATTGGTTATCAGTATATATAGTATTTGAAACAGTTGCATTCACAATTCCTGTTGTAATGTTAACTGAACTTCCTGTTGTTGTTATATTTATCGGAAACTCTCTGTCGCTTGTTCCTCCTGCTTGTGTTCTTAAAGGGTTGCTAGCAGTTTGGAATTGTGTGAGTGAATAGTATGTAGGAAGGATATGGAATTGTATAAGTTCAGCTTTTTGTTGATCAGTAAAAGAGTTCAATGTGCCTGCTTTCATGTTCAAGAATGCATTGTCTGTTGGCACAAACATTGTGATCCCATTGTTGGAGTTGTTGAGTTGTGAGGTGATTTCATTGAGCTGTTGTGTGTTCTGTAGTAAACGTATGAACGTCGAGCATTGGCCTGCTTTTTCGAGGATCTTTGTCACATTTAACGGAGGTGGTGGACCTGGAGCCGGAGCCGGAGCCTGTGCCAAAATGCCAATGCATTTCAAGAAGAGAAAGAACAAGATCAAGAAAATGTGTTCCATTTTTTTTCTTGGAGGGGTTTTTTGGTTCAATTTGCTAGGTGTTGTGGAGGGGGAGTTGTATAATGTGTTATTTATATGTTAAGAGGGTTGATTTCTTGATTTGAAAACAATATAAGAAAATATTTGTGGGGTATTTTGATGGAAGAAATTTGAGTGTAAAGTTAGGTGAAAGAGTGCAATTTAAGGTGAGAAGGAACATCATAGGTTGTGATAATCTTAGAGCAGCTGCCAGTTTGCTTATGATGGGAGGAAAAACAGCTGGGGATAGTGGAGGTGAGTTTTTTTGTCAGATATCGAGGGACGGGAGCCTTGGAGCAACGGTAAAACTGTTCCTGTGTGACTATAAAATATGTTACTCGGATTTTTTAAAAATCGAATGAGTGTCAGATCCTTCAAAAGTAGTACTCCATATGTTCACTGTTTTGAGAAGTCAAATGATGCTTTCTTTTACCAAAATTTTTTCAAAGACTTTCTAAATATTTTGAAGGGTTAATTATTGTGGCTTATCGTACTTTTTATGTAACTTCCAATTATGTAAAATTTATTTCTTAAAAAGTGGAGATTCTATGTCCGAATTCACACTAAAATTAGTTAGTCTGACCCTCGTACTTAGAATCAGGTCAAATAAATTGAAACAGAAGTACATTTTTGGAAGATCCGACATCAGTGCGACAACATTTTTGGATGAGTTCAAGTTGTGAAATCAGCATTGATGATTGCGCCAGGATAAACTGCCGACATCACATTTTTGGAGGACCCAACACGAGTGCGACAATTTTGGAAAGTAATAGCAACATAGCTTATAGGTCAAGGGAATTAGCCACTGATACTTGCATCACAGTATGCTGCCTACACCAAATCTCCCTTGAGTGTGACTCTTTTTCAGACCAGACCCTGAGTGAACATGAAATGCTTCGTGTATCGGATGTCTTTTTTGTTAGATAGTGAGGATCCTATGGGGAGAAATATGCAATGCAATATATTTACAGGACAAACCACAAATCATTCTTTATGGTTATGGTGGGGACAGAAGGGCTAATTAAGATGTTATTTCAATAGTCACAACTCACAATAGACAACATATTGGTAAAGCTGATGAGATTAGTATATGATAACAACTTGTAATCCATAATATCAGACAACTTTGTTGTTTATTAGGTATGTTTTTGCAATGTAAATGCTTGATAAAACAGTATTAACCAGAAATTTTTGTGTATACTGTTCAATTTTTTTGTTTTATGTTAGATACCGCGCTTTGAACTGTTTGAAAGTTATCCAACTTGAGTTATGAGAGTACGAATGGTTTCTTTTTCATTTTAAGGAAGAAAGAAGAAAAAAAAGACTTACATCTTTAATTGATTTGATCATTTTATGGATCCAGTTGTCATTTCTTAGATAGAATTCCATACAGAGACAAAACCTCGAATCAATCATTTTTCTCGAGCCAAGGGAAGGGAAGGGAAGGGAAGTCTTGGAGCAATAGTAAAGTTATGGAATTGGCCAGTAATGTTTGCGTCAGGATAAACTGCCTACATTACATCCCGTTTGAGCGGGTCTAAACCCTGTGTAAACATGAAATACTTCGTAAACCGAAATACTGTTTTTCATAGATACTGAGGATCCCATATTTACAGGACAATCATAAATCATTATTTATGGTTATGGTGGGACAGGAGGGCTTATTAAGATGTAATTTCAACAGTCACAATTGACAAATTATTGGTACAACTGATGAGATTAGTGTATGATAACAACTTGTAATCCATCAGACAATTGCTTTGTTGGTTATTAGGTAATGTGTTTTGCAATCTAATTGCATGATAAAACAGTATAACCAAAATTTAGCAGTTAAGTGGAGATTTTCAGAAGCCTTAATTCATATGCTAGTAATATTTTTTTTCTTCATAATTTCATAAAATATCTTCAAAAATTCTATGATTAGCTACAACACAGCACGGGTAGATACTTTCTCATAGCGCCTAATATCCGTTTTATACTGTCAGGATGACAGGTTGAGTTTAGGGCGTTTTGTTAATCATAGCAATACTTGAACTATTTGCAAGCGGGCAAAGGGTAAAATTTACCCGTTATCTATGTGAAATGGTTCAAATTTGTCGTCTGTTAATAATCGGGGTCAAATGTGTCCTTGCAATTCCCAAAATGGACTAGATTTACCCTTATTTTCAAACAGTAGAAGCTTAACACACGGTGAATGCCACGTGGCCCGTAGCTGAGTCATAGTTTTTTTTAAACGAATGACAAATATGCCCCTTCGGTATAGTTTAGGGGCAAATTTGACCCTTCTCCCTGAACTATGTGAAAGGTGTAGTAGATTTGTCCTTTGTTTAAAAAAAATGTGACCTAAGCGTATGATAATAATTCTTGCTTACGTACATGACACAAGAAAAAAAGTAAGAAAACATTTTTTGAGTCGACACTTTCCGTGGAAAACATTTTCCTTCATACCAAACACACCCCTAATGTATAGATCTTTCAAACTCCGAATATTTGGAAAACATTCTGAGTCAACACTTCCGGTGGAAAACATTTTTCTTTCATACCGAACATACCCCTAATGTATAAAGCTTTCAAACTAATTTTACCTTTCTACTTACTGGAAAATCATGCAGAGTAAAACCAAACCAAATTTACATGGCAGAAACCAAACTTACAATTAAATGAAATCACAACAATGCATGCATAACAACAGTAAAACTTCCAACTTATTAGCTCACATATACACAAAACAAAACACAGCCAAGAAGAAGAGAAGTCCGCGGGGCGTGTTGATTACACCAGAAGATACAGAGGAAGCAGAGTCAGTATCCGATGAATCATCGTCCTTTTTAGGCTTAGGTGGTGCAGGAGCGGGCGTTGGTGCAGGAGGGACAAAGAATTGCAATGGGAGAAGTACATTGTCCACTTGATAAATAGCTAGTTGGCTATCAATGTAAATTGTGTTCGAGATACTAGCATTGACAATTCCACTTGTTAGATTCACTGATGTACCATTTGTTGTTATGTTGATAGGGAACTCGCGGTTACTGGTTCCACCGGCTTGTGTTTGCACCGGGTTGCTAGCAGTTTGGAACTGTGAAAGTGAAAAGTACTGAGGGAGAACATGGAATTTGATCAGTTCTGATTTCTGTTGATCATTGAAAGAATTCAATGTACCTGCTTTCATGCTCAAAAATGCATTATCTGGTGGAACAAAGATAGTGATGCTGTTGGAGTTGTTGAGTAATGAGGTTATTTGGCTGATTTCTTGAGTGGTTTGTAACAACCGGATAAACGTCGAACATTGTCCTGCCTTTTCGAGGATTTTTGTTACGTTGGTCGGGCCAGGTGGTCCCGGAGCAGGAGCCGTAGCTCGAGCCGGTGATGGAGATGGACCTTGAGCCAAAATGCCAATGCACTGGAGAAACAAGAAGAGAAAGGTTGACACTAAGTTGTGTTTCATTTTTGTGTTGTTTTTTGTTAAGCTTAAGTTGAAGTTGCTCTGGTTGTGGCAAAAGAAGATTGCATCACTTATATAATGAGGGTGTAAACTCCTTGCTCTAAAACAATTAAGAGAACTACAATAGGGAAAAGGATGGAAAATACTTGAGGGTGTAGCTTACTGGTCAATGAAGTGAATTGAGAACCATGAGATCTTATACTGAAGTTCCAGCGGAGGCAAAAAACACTAGATTTCCCATTTGACCAAGCCTTAGTGGATAGAGTTACCCGGTAGCTGTATTAGTGAGAGGTAACAGATATCCCGTGAAATTAATCTAGATGTACGCAAGCTGGTTCGGACACTACGGTTATCGAAAAAGAAGAAGGCATGGGAAAAGTTAGTGGGGCATTGGGATGAAAGTAAAATGAAGGTGATGTTTGGTGAAAGGTTACATGTAAGGTGAGCAAGTGAATAGTAAGATTTTGATGATGTCTGGTTTGCTTATGATGGAAGAAAAAAAAGATGGGAAAAAGTGAGGTAAGTTTTTTTTTTTTAGAAGTTCTGAATCCCATTTAATTTCTTTTTGGTTTCCCACCCAGTCTGGTACTTGCATTAGGATCCGATTAAATCCGAATTCGTGCTGGAAGTCCTTTATTGAGGTACACCGGTCCCTAACAAAAGCAACTTCATACCTAGGATCCGAATCCAATCGAGGTCTCTGATTAAGGATGAAAGAGTACTTACCACTCGACCAATAACCCTTATTTGGTTAATTTCTCTATTGTGATTTCTGCTGGGGTGCAATCCCAAACAAGAATCTTTCTAGTTGCAATATGTAATCAATTACTAAAAGTTACAGGAGGATAATCATCATCAATCATAATTGATACAAATGGTGGGACAAGAGGGCTAATTTAGTTGCTAATTGCAACTTAATTGGTCACAATCCAGAATATATTGGTACAACTTATGATAATGTAAATGCAACATAACAAAGTTTATATATCAATTAATTGGTTAGTAGGTATAATTTTGCACTATCAATGCATGACAAGATAGCACAACCAAAATTGCACTATCAATGCATTGCAACTAAGCCTCAGTTCCAAACAAGTTGAGATTTGACTATATGAATCCTCATTGACTATGTTTCTCCATTTAAATTCATCTCACGGCTCGGTGTCTTGCTAGACAAAGATAGTACAAGATTAAGCACCTTATTACTTAAATGAAGCACATTGATGATCATGCAATAGCTACAAAAGGATTATACTCCAGCATGAACATTCTAGTGAAGAAATTCAAGTTGTCACTCTCAAATCTGAGTTTACTTGTCTTGAAGAACTTCACTCTACCTTGTTCCTGGTGGTAGACGTAGCGTACAATTGATCATGTGAACCGGTATACATCATTCAATAAACTACGCCTTCATCTCAAACTAGCCACTATAGAAATGAGAAAGATATTAGAATCGGTATCAGAAGAACTATTTGAAAATGAAATATATCAGTATCTGCTCAACAACATTCCATACAAGCAAGGAAGTTACAAATGGACCTGCTTATCGATCCGAACAGTTGTCCTTTAAATCTACTGGTACTCAATACATAAAACTATAAAAGAAAGAAAAAATTGGTAAAGCAAAACTTCTTGGAAATGAGTATGCATCCGTTGCAGCAACCGTGTGAGGAGTTTCTTGGCAAAGCCATTAAGAAAACATGAAAAACAAACACGATCGTAGTAAAAATGGTATCTGCCAAATCCCCACCTGGAAAACCTCCTTCAAAGTGGAAAGTGAACTGCTCCTCTCCTCCGCAGAATGGATTGAATTCCCCATCCCCCGTTCCTGAACCCATGTCATGATGTCTTCTCCCTCTGTCATATCATATATGTTTTTCCTTATCACCGGGAAGCTGCTAAGAGAGGCATGACATTGAGACAAATAGCAAAAAGTGCAAAGAGGTCATCCTTTTTCAGATCGCAATTACAGAAAAGTACCATTAGGGAAAATGCTAATAGAGAAGAAGCTAAGGGAGAAAAAGCTGAAGAAAGACCATTTTACCCAACGCGATCTTTTAACAGATTGGCATATAAATTCAACCAGCAGTGTCACCATGCACTAACATAATAACATTGAAAGGAAACAACAACAACATATCTAGTGTGATCCCACAAGTGGGGTGTGGGAAGGGGTAGAGTGTACGCAGACCTTACCCCCACCTTGTGTGAGGTAGAGAGGTTGTTTCTGATAGACCTGGGCTCGAGAAAAAACGTTTTCAAAAACATTGAAAGGTAGCTACCAACAAATATTTTCAGTATGTATGGAGCAAGAAAACCACATACCAGAAAACTAACCCAGAAAAAATGGACCGGGCAAATATCTTTGACACAGTAGTAAAAAGGACCAGATTGACAAAGGATTGTACAAAACTTTTAAGCATGATCTGGTCACCACTGATGCACACAAAGATAGCTTGTAGAATAAACTAAGATGATCTCAAAATAATGAAAAAGTTGGAGCTATTAAGAATTTTGTCCACCATTATATCAGGTACCTTACGACATCGCAAAACCAAGTAAGAACAGAAACAGCCACAGATCAAAAGAAAACTGAAAAGATGGAAAAAGACAAACCTCATATGTAACTGCTATTTCACGAAACTTGTTTTCTGCTTCTTCTCTGTTGTCAACTTTCTTGTCAGGATGCCATTGCAGAGCAAGTTTTTTGTACGCCTTTTTGGTCTCTAATACAGATGCTGTCTTTGACACTCCCAAGATCTTGTATCAATCCTTCCGTCGGCTCAATTTCAAAGATCTCAGCCCTCATCAGTGTTTCACGGATATCTATGTAGCTTGGACTCAATTCAAATCTAGAGGTCAGATTCTTCATCACATAAATTCTAGGATTCGGGTTCGTGTGCGCATACGGCTGCTGAGATACGGCCGATAAATGTATATTGCGACATATATAAGTACACAAACGGCAGACCCAGTGCATGAAGCATCTTACATTTCACGGAGGGTACTATGAGGAAGGCTTCACACCCAAGGGGGTGTAATGTAGGCAACATACTAACTTGGTGAATCATAATTTTCTTTTTCTTTTCTATGTTGACTTTTGGGTCACGTTTATCACAAAGCTTCTGCAGAGGCATCAAGTCCGTGTTGCTATTCTTGGATCTAGAGGATGGTACCCTTGGTGAAATAATTTCTTAAATGTCTTACTACATATGGCTTTTGCTTTAGGATGCTAGAATGTTCCCAGTCATGTTTTGGTAGTGTGTTGAAAATCTGTCTGACATTTGTTGCTTCACTCTGATTGCCACCTTTTGTCAATGAAATGGCTTTAGCTAGGAAAAATTCTAACTGATTTTCCTCGTCATTTATCACCTCAAATAGTACACATTTGTAGCATTAGGGAGCTTGAGGTGGCCTACTACTAGTATTCACATGGACTCAACAACAACAACATACCCAATGTAATCCTACAAGTGGGGTCTGGGGAGGGTGGTGTGTACGCAGCTTTACCCCTACCTTGTGAAGGTAAAGAAATTGTTTCCAATAGACCCTCGGTTTAAGTAAAGCGTATAAAAAACAAGTATCCAAAACAAATACGGTAGCGATTAAATCATGCTAAAAACAATGGAGAAGAGAACAATAGCAACGCCAAAAAAATACGATAACTAAAGCAAATGAAACAACATGTAATACTAAAATCGAAGAATAAGATAGTAAGAGAGTAACAATAACCATACTAAAAATGGAAATGGTATTATTCACATGGACTCAACAATGAACAATTTGGGTGGAGTAGGCATGAAGGTGTCGACATTGAGTAAATGACATATCTTTATAAGAATGAAATTCTAATGTTTGAAGGAGCAGGAGGAAAGAGATTGAAAAAAAGTTCAGTACCTTTATTTCTATTGAAATTATCGAAGAAAATATACATTAGTCTAATGGTGGTATTGGCTAATGTTGTTTTGTTTTCCTCTCCAATCCAGAGGAAAATAGTGTGCTTCCTTCGATTAGTACACTTTCTTTATCTAAACATACAATGAGATCAGATGCTAACCTTAAATTTTTTTCTTTCAATCATTGACAATGCCTGAGCAATAATTTACACTCACCTATCTTGGTTACACTACGCCACCTTGAGGCAAGAGCATGAAAAACTCACCTCAAAGATTCATTACTACTCTATTTTTCCATTAGTCTGGATGAATGAATACGAGAAATTACCGAGTACTTGTGTAAATAAACTAACTGAAATAGGATGATATAATTTAAACAAATGTTGTGTTTTCAGAGCAAATTACCTTATCTTGGTGGGTAAACTATGTCTTTCGGTTTACCATGAAAATCGTGTCATTCCCTACTAATCTTCAATATACCCCTCTACAATTTACTATTTTTCTTAAGATCACTTCTATCCTATGGAACAGGAACCTGTAACTGCAGTGCATCTAAATTGTTAGGATGCAGCATTTTAGTCTTTCATTCCCAGAAAACAAGAAGATATCCAGGATGAACAGCAAGGGGAGCAAGAGAAATCATTGATATCAAATGCAGTCCAAGTATTTATCTTAAAGTTTTACTTTTTATTTCTATTTAAGACATTTCAAACGTGTAAGGAACTGATACAACAATCATAACACTCAAATTTCTAGGAAGTCATAGTACAACTACAACAAACAACAACAGAACAGCACATCCACAAAGAACTCAAAGTGATTTACCAATATTGCTTGGCTTTTGCTTAATCGGACTTGGCAAACAATCTCTTTTCCAATACCCAATCTTCAATCATCGCCTGAGAATTCACTGCCTGGTCGGTAGGCACAAGATGCCCTGCGTTCATTACCACAACATGGGTCAAATTCTCCCACTTCTGCACATATCCAGCAAGCTCGTCATTCGCTCTCCAAACATTCCGTTCCGCCTCCAAAAACTTTCCAATTCCCCCCCACTTCATCTTCTTCATCCATGCCTCAGTTGACATCACTCCATCTCTCAAATCACACTGCCCCTGGTATAACAATACCTTAGTATTCTTAACCAAGAACTCCACCATGTGCCTCACACTTTTCATCACGTCCTCAAGCAATGCTTTGCCTACTAAATCGCTGCATATATCGAAAACTATCGATTCATTTGCTTTTAAGGCCCTCTTAATCTCTGCATTGCTTAAAAATTTAGCCACCAATTCATCTTCATAAGGCTTTAACCTTCTAAAATCATATAAAGTCGCAAGCCCTGTCATATTACTCAACGTACTGACCACCCTTGATTTAGCACTCCTTGCCTCGCTCCAATTGCCATTTTTCGCAAGTCTAATTGCTTCCTTTTGAAGTTTTTCCAATTGTGTCATTTGCTTCTCATTAATCAATCCAGAATAATAAGCACTTAAAGCAAGAGTTCCCACTTGAGTTTCCGGATCCGTTAGTCCATTCCCAATAGCAACCCCAACTAAATTCAACCGTCTTGATTTAGCCAAACGTTCATTCTTTTTCAGTGTATAGTAACCAAATCCTGGCACATATTTCCCAGCATAACTTTCACCAGTAACGTAAATTGGTCGATTTACGAACAAATGATCTAATGCAATAAACTCCCTCACAGCAATAAAAAGGTGCTTAGCAACATCATGTTGGTTTCTTGGTATCTCTTCTGGACTTGAGGCAATACTAAATCCAGTTCCAATAGGATTATCAAGAAAAAGGACCCCAAACATACTATTCCAAGAACCCGGATTCCTTTCGAGCGAAAGGTGTTCGACGTTTTGCCTCATAGAAGACGAAACACGAAAAGGGCCAAGTTCATAAAAGTTCCCAATCATGGAAGAGCAACCAGGACCACCTTGAAGCCAAATGAGAAATGGGGTTTCAGAAAGAGGGGTTCTTGGTTTCTGTGCTTCATAGTAAGTGTAAAATATGGATGACCCTGATGTTGAATTAACTGTTAAGTAACCAGATTTTGTTGGCAAGGCTTCTTGGGGAAAGGAAGATTGAAGAATTATTGCTGCTGATGATGATAATGAATAGAGAGTGGTGAGTAGTAAGAGGAGCAGAAATAGGTGTAGTTGTTTTTGTGTGGACTCCATTGATGGAAAACTTCAACAAAGGGCAATGATTGACTTGTGTCAACTGATAGAGGTACTATAAAAATTAGAAAACTTTACTAATTTATTGTTGTGCAACTTGTGTCCATAAGTAGGAGGCAAATATTCTCATTTCCCTTTCTTATTACATTTTTTATATTGCTACAAAATTTATAGCCACATATTCTCTCTATCCACTTTTACTTGTCCGTTATACTAGAAATAAATGTCCACTTTTACTTATCTAGTTTAAAAATCTTTTATCACTTAGTTACTAATTTACCTTTAGGCATAATACATAAACGTGTCCTTTAACTTGATCTCGGCTTACATCTATGCCCTTCGACTTTGGATATGCACAAGTAGATACTTATAAAGTTGAACAAGTAGACACATGCGTCTGGGTCACTTGGCTTCAAGAACTTCACTCGTAGCGTACAATTGGTCATGTGAACAGGTATACGTCATTCAATTAACTACGCCTTCATCTCAAACTAGCCAGTATAGAAATGAGAAAGTAACTAGAATCAGTATCAGAAGAACTATTTGATCATGTAACTACATCAGTCATCTGCCCTACAATATTCCGTTCGAATAAGGTAGTAACAAATGGACCTGTTTATCGATCCGAACAGTTGTTCTTCGAATCACTGATACTCGATACATAAAACTATAAAAGAAAGAAAGAATTGGTATCCCCAAAGCAAAACTTCTTGGAAATGAGTATGAGCGCCTACTGTACTTTCTGCTGTGCATCCCTTGCAGCAAACGTGTGAGCAGTTTCTTGGCAAATCCATTAAGAAAACATGAAAAACAAACGCGATTGTGGTAAAAAATGGAATCCCCATCCCCACCTGGAAAACCTTCTTTAAAGTGGAACATGAACTGCTCCTCTCCTCCGCAGAATGGGTTGAAAACCCCAGCGCCCGTTCCTGAACCCATGTCACAATATCGTCTCCCCTGTCATATCATGTGCGTTTTTCCTTATGTTAAGAGAGGCATGACATTGAGACAAATAGCAAAAAGTGCAAAGAGGTCATCCTTTTTCAGATCGCAATTACAGCAAAGTAACATCGGGCCTTGGGGAAAATGCTAGTAGATGAGAAGCTAAGGGGGAAAAACCTGAAGAAAGACGATTTTACCCAACGCGATCTGTTAACACATTGGTATACAAATTCAACCAGCAGTGTCACCATGCACTAACATCATATTTTCAAACTACTTTATCTGAAATGACCACTTGTGTCATCAATATAACACTGAAAGGTAAAAACAACAACGACATACCCAATGTGATCCCACAAGTGGTGTCTGAGGAGGGTAGAGTGTACGTAAACCTTATCCCCACCTTGTGTGAGGTAGAGAGGTTGTTTCCGGTAGACCCTGGGCTCGAGAAAACAGTATTCAAAAACATTGAAAGGTAGCTACTAGCAAATATTTTCAGTACGTATGGAGCACGAAAACCTCATGTCGGAAAACTAACCCAGAAAACATGGACTGGAACAATATCTTTGACACTATGTAAAAGGACCAGATTGACAAAGGGTTGTCAGAAACTATTCAGCATGATCTGGTCACCACTGATGCACACAAAGATAGCTTGTAGACTAAAATAAGATGACCCCAAAATAATGAAGAAGTTGGAGCCATTAAGAATTTTGTCCACCGTTATAACAGGTATTTTACTTCTTATAACAATTGCAAAACCAAGTAAGAACAGAAACAGCCACAGATCAAAAGAAAACTGCAAAGATGGAAAAAGACAAACCTCATATGTACCTGCTATTTCACGAAACTTGTTTTCTGCTTCTTCTCTGTTGTGAACATTCTTGTCAGGATGCCATTGCAGAGAAAGCTTTTTGTATGCCTTTTCGATCTTTAATCCAGATGCTGTCTTTGACACTTCCAAGATCTTGTACCAATCCTTCCGTTGGCTCAATTTCAAAGATCTCTCAGCCCTCATCAGTGTTTCACGGATATCTATGTTGCTTCGACTCCAATGAAAATCTAGAGGTTGGATTCTTCATCCCATAAATTCTAGGATTCAGGGTTATGGATCCGTGTGTGAATACGGTTGCTGGGATATGGCCGATAAATGTATATTACGACATATGTATGTATATAAAGGGAAGACCCAGTGCACGAAACATCTTACATTTCACGCAGGGTCCGGGAATTCAACCTACCCTGATACAAGCATCAATAGTTGGTTACATGGATCAAACCCGTGACCTATAGGTTACACAGGGACAACTTCATGGTTGCTCTAAGACTCCCCTTTGACGTATATAAGTGTATATTTTGACTAATTAAATTATTGAACTAAAACTAATAAAATTTAATTCTCATAAATGTAATATTTTATTCATAAGATATCTTGTGTAATAGCAAAATATGTTCATACTTGTTATAACTACATATATGACATAAACCCAAAAATCAAATCAAATACCCAAATCAATCTATACTTCTTGGTCATATATGTAGTTAAAGCACCCAAGGTAAGTTGACAAATCCGGTGTGGATCCAACACACACAAATCATGTCGGGTCGACACAGGTGCGGCAGGGATTTTGAAGGTCTCAGCAGCATAGACAAATATTCATATCCTATAGATGTGTACTTCAGATTATTTGATATCCAGATTAAGGCTAAAAAGACAAACCTCTAGAGAAAGGCTCAAAGATCAACAACAACAACAACAACATACCCAGTGTATTCCCACAGCGTGGGGTCTGGGGAGGGTAGAGTGTACGCAGTCCATACCACTACCTCAGAGGTGAGGTAGAGAGGCTGTTTCCGATAGACCCCCGGCTCAAGACAAAACAGTCTAAAAATAGGCTAAAAAGGACGTAACATCTTTGAATTTGGATTTGTATGCAGAAAAACATCAGACAAGCAACAATAAATCGATTGAGCAAAAAACATGCAAACTTCATGAATCATTTTTTTTTTCTTTTTTATGTTGACTTTTGGATCACATTTATAACAAAGCTTCCGCAGGGGCATCAAGTCCATGTTGCTATTCTTGGATCTAGCAGATGGTACTCTTGGTGAAATTATTTCTTAAATGTATTACTGCATATGGTTTTTTCTTTAGGATACTAGAACGTTTCCAATCCAGTCATGTTTTGAAAACCTTAGTTCTGACATTTGTTGCTTCACTCTGACTGCCACCTTTTGTCAATGAAATGGCTTTAGCTAGGAGAGATCCTAACTGATCTTACTCTTGTCATTTATCAATTATCACCTCAGAACAATACACATTTGTAGCATGAGACACTAAGGAGAAAAGGGAGCTTGAGGTGGTCGACTGCTGGTACTCACATGGACTCAACAATGAAATATCTGGGTGGAGTGAGCACGAAGGTTTCGACATTGAGTACATGACAGATCTTTATAAGAATGGCAATCCTATTGAATATGCCAAAGAGAACAGTTCATTACCTTTGCTTCTATTGAAATTGCTGGAGAGAATATACACTGGACTAATGGTGTTTTTGGCCAATGTTGTTCTGTTTTCCTCTCCAAACCAAAGGAAAATAGTGTGCTTCCTTCGATTATGTACTCGTTCTCTTATCTAAACACGTACAATGAGATTAGATGCTGACTTAAATTTTTTTCTCTCTCTTTTCTAAGCAATAATTGACAGATCACCTATCTTGGTTAAACTATGCCACCTTGAGGCAAGAGGAATAAAAAACTCACCTCAAAGATTCATTACTACTCAATTAAACTATTAGTCGGGAAGAATGAATACGAGAAATTAGATAGAGTACTTCTGTAAATAAACTAACTGAAGTAGGATGATATACTTTGAATAGATGTTGTGTTTTCAGAGTAAATTATCTTATCTTGGATTCTTGGTGGGTAAACTATGTCTTTCAGTTTACCATGAAAATCGTGTCATTCCCTACTAATCTTCAATATGCCCCTCCACAATTTACTATTTTTTCTTAAGATCACATCTATCCTATGGAACAGGTACCTGTAACTGCAGTGCATCTGAATTGTTAGGATGCAGCATTTTAGTCTTTCATTCCCAGAAAACAAGAAGATATCAAGGATGAACAGCAAGGGGAGCAAGAGAAATTATTGATAGTCAAATGCACTCCAAGCATTTATCAGAAAGTTTTACCTTTTATTTCTACTTAAGACATTTCAAACGTGAAAGGAACTGGTACAACAACCATAAAACTCAAATTTCTAGGAAGTCATAGTACAACTACAACAACAACAGAGTAGCACATGCCACAAATAACTCAAAGTGATTTACCAATATTGCTTGGCTTTTGCGTAATCTGACTTGTGGCAAACAATCCCTTTTCCAATACCCAATCTTCAATCATCGCCTGAGAATTCACTGCCTGGTCGGTAGGCACAAGATGCCCTGCGTTCATTACCACAACATGGATCAAATTCTCCCACTTCTGGATATATCCAGCAAGCTCGTCATTCACTCTCCAAACATTCCGTTCCGCCTCCAAAAACTTTCCAATTCCCTCCCACTTCATCTTCTTCATCCATGTCTCAGTTGACACCACTCCATCTCTCAAATCACACTGCCCCTGGTATAACAACACCTTAGTATTCTTAACCAAGAACTCCACCATGTACCTCACACTTTTCATCACGTCTTCGTGCAACACTTTGCCTACTAAATCACTACATACATCGAAAACTATCGATTCATTTGCTTTTAAAGCCCTCTTAATCTCCACATTGCTTAAAAATTTAGCCACCAATTCATCTTCATAAGGCTTTAGCCTTCTAAAATCATATAAAGTCGCAAGCCCTGTCATATTACTCAACGTATTCAACACCCTTGATCTAGCACTCGTTGCCTCACTCCAATTGCCATCTTTCGTAAGTCTAATTGCTTCCTTTTGAAGTTTTTCCAATTGTGTCTTTTGCTTCTCATTAATCAATCCCGAATAATAAGCATTTAAAGCATGAGTCCCCACTTGAGCTTCCGGATCCGTTAGTCCATTCCCAATAGCAACCCCAACTAAATTCAGCCGTCTTGATTTAGCCAAACGTTTATTCTTTTTCAGTGTATAGTAACCAAATCCTGGCACATATTTCCCAGCATAACTTTCACCAGTAACATAAATTGGTCGTTTTTCGAACAACTTATCTAATGCAACAAACTCCCTCACAGCAATAAAAAGGTGCTTAGCAACATCATGTTGGTTTCTTGGTATCTCTTCTGGAGTTGAAGCAATACTAAATCCAGTTCCAATAGGATTATCAAGAAAAAGGACCCCAAACATCCGATTCCAAGAACCCGGATTTGGTTTGAGCACAAGGTGTTCGACGTTTTGCCTCAGAGAAGACGAAACACGAAAAGGGCCAAGTTCATAAAAGTTTCCAAGCATGGAAGAGCAACCAGGACCACCTTGAAGCCAAATGAGAAATGGGGTTTCAGAAAGTGGGGTTCTTGGTTTCTGTGCTTCATAAAAAGTGTAAAAAATGGATGACCCTGATGTTGAATTAACTGTTAAGTAGCCTGATTTTGTTGGCAAGGCTTCTTGGGGAAAGGAAGATTGAAGAGTTATTGATGATGATAAGGAAAGTGACAAGAGGAGCAGAAATAAGTGCAGTTGTTTTTGTATAGACTCCATTGATGAAAAGCTTCAAGAATGGGCAATGATTGACTTGTGTCAATGATAAAGTAGAGGTAGTACTATAATAATGATTAGAAAACTTTACTAATTTATTGTTGTGCATTTTTGTCCATAAGTACAAGGCAAATATTCTTTCTGAAAATTCTAAGCATGGATGTGTTAAACAATTATTCCCTTTCTTATCACATTTTATATTAATGCTCCGTCCGTTTCTAAATACTTGTCACATATTTGATTTGCACGCTCTCCAAAAAAAACATTAACTAGAAAGTAATTTGACTAAATTATTATTATTTGTTACTCCTCTTTTTTTGCACTATATTAATATCTCTCCATATTAAACATGAAAACAAACAACCAATTATGTCTTGATTTTCTAAAATGATAAGTATTATAGTAAGGATGACAAGTAGTAGTTTCTAAGATCATATTTTGTGACATTAATGTTACAAAAGTAAATTTAGTAGTCATCAATTAACCGCTCAGTCAACTATGTCTCTGTTCCAAACAAGCCGGTATAGAAATAAGAAAGTAATTTGAATCCATCTTTTATCACTTGGTTTCAGAATAACACTATTTGATAATGTAACTACATCAGCTATCTGCTCCACAACATTCCTCCATTCAGAGTTAGCAAGTTACAAAATGGACCTGTTTAATTGATCCAAATAATTCTCCTTAAAGCTACTGCTAAAAAGGGGCAGCCCGGTGCACTAAAGCTCCCGCTAAACGCGGAGTTCGGAGAAGGGCTGAACCATACATGAAAAAGAAAGAAAAAATGGTATCTGCAAAGCAAAATCTTCTTGGGAATGAGAGTATAACAGCCTACTGTACTTTGTGCTGACCATTCCTTGCAGCAACCATGAGAAGAGTACAAACGATCGCCATGGAGGTCAAAAATGGAATCCGCCAAATCCCCCACCTCCACCTGGAAATCCTCCTTCAAAGTGGAACGTGTACTGCTGCCCTCCTCCGCCGAATGGGTTGAATCCTCCTCCACCACCCATTCCTGAACCCATGTCGTCAATGTCTTCCCCTTGGTCATATCGTGTACGTTTTTCTTCATCCCCGAGAATCTGTTAAGAGATACGTCACATACAGGCAAATGCAGTCAGAACTTCTATAACAGTCATCCTCTACAATATTTCACTATAACAACATTTTGCTATAGCAGCCAAAAATTATTGAAAATGATGTTATAAAGAGGTTTGATTGTAGCTGAAAGTCCAAATAGGTCTTTATGTTTTTTTCCCTCAAATCACGATAAAGCAAAATGCTAATAGAGGAGAAACTAAGGGGAAAAAGTTGAAGACATTTTATACAACGCGATCTGTTAAAAGATACAAATTCACTACCATAACATTTCCAAATTAATTTATCTGAAATGTCTCACTTATGTCATCACTCATCAATCTAACGTTGCAAGGTAGCTATTATTAAATATTTTCACTATGAACTGCGGAGCAAGAAAACCACATGTTGGAAAACTAAACCAGAAAACATGCACTGATCCAAATGTCTTTTGACACAGTAAAAGAGAACCAGATTGGCAAGGGATTATCAGAAACTTTTAAGCATAATCTGGTCACTGCTGATGCTCAGAAAGATATCTTGCAGAATAAAAAAAAATGACCCCCAAAATAACAAAGAAGTTGGAGCTATGAAAAATTTTGTCCACCACTTGAGATGGTTGTAAAACCAAATAAGAACTGAACAGATCAAATGAAAAATGATGGAAAACAAACAAAAACAAACCTCGTATGCAGCTGCTATTTCACGAAACTTGTTTTCTGCTTCTTCTCTGTTGTCAACATTCTTGTCAGGATGCCATTGCAGAGCAAGCTTTTTGTATGCCTTTTTGATCTCTGATACAGATGCTGTCTTTGACACTCCCAATATTTTGTACCAATCCTTCCGTTGACTCAATTTTAATGATCTCTCAGCTCTCATCAGCACTTCACGAATATTCCTATCCTATAGAGGTGTACTTCTGATTATTTGATATCCAGATCCAGGCTAAAAAGATAAAGCTTGACAGAAAAGACTACGTGCACACACACATATATAGATGGATTCATATGCAAAAAACATCAGACAAGCAACAACAAATCGCTTGAAAGAAAACCATGCAAACTTGGTTTAAGTCAAAAGGAAGGACCTAACTTCAATTTGGAGACGTGAATCATGAATTTTTTTCTTCTACTTTTCATATACTGACTTTTTGGTGGCCACTACAAAACTTGCAAAGTCTAATCCTTGTTACGTACAAAACTCAACCTCACTCCTCAAAAAAGAACATCATATCATATATCCACAATGTGTTGGCATGATCGAGTTGTCATGCCAATGTCTTCTCTCTTTAGATGCAGTATTACTACATGAAGAAGGGTTTAAAAAGGGAAAAAACAAATAAACAACCAAAACCACAGAAAAAAGTTTCCAACAAACCTGAGGAGATTTTTCAGCTGCTTCTTTCAAATCTGCAACAGCTCCCTCCCAATCTTCTGCTAGAAGCTTGGCTTCACCCCTCTGTAAAAAATATGTCCAACTTAATGATTCAAGTTTTTTTATGGTGTAAACTAGATATCTCTAAGAAAACAACACGGTCTAATAGAATTTGGTCATCCTAATGTCATTGACTGTATTTAATTAAAGGTCGAAAAAAGTAGAAAACGGATAAAGATAGAACCTGCACTAGAGCATCAATAAGCTCTCCATCAAGCTCAAGGGCATCTGAACAGCTTGATATAGCATCCTTCCCCCTTCCAAGCTGCACCAAGACTTTACACAAACCAAGATGAAGATTTACATTATGTGCAGAATGGTTGGGGTCCAACGCCAGGGCTGCTTTGTACTCCTCCACAGCAAGACGAAGCTTACCCTTACTTGCATTATCTTCTGCCTGCACAAAAGTTTAGGGTTTGAGAAGCTCATATTGTAACATATCTTGGAGATATAGCAACAGGATAAAGGTCTGCACTTTACAGCTTGTTTGGATGGTTGTTACCTATTGTATTGTATTGTTAGTTCAGATACAACATTTTTTATGAAGTTGTTCATTAATGGCATCAAGAAGATGCCGAAATAGTTTAAGTACAACGTTTATTTTGATGTTACTTAAATTTTATTGTATCGTATCATATCGTTAAATCCATTTCCCATTATATGCAACCGATTTGGTGTGGTCGTGTCGTTACCTTTTTTTTTTCATTTCATCTTTGGTTATTATCTAATAATCATATTTTGTCGTTTACCTTGCCTTAATATAGTAACTCTACCTCAGACCCTACTTTTCTGGTAGGTTTATCCTTGAAACGATACAATCTATCCAAACATTGTATTCATCAAAACAACATAGTACGATACAATATAATATGATACGTTATAAAACGATATGTAACAACCCTCCAAACAAGCAGTTAGGGGAAAATAGTAAGGCTTACGCTTTTAGTCTTCTTAAGTAAGTTTTTCAAGCCAAAATAGGCTTTCTTCAATTCCCCATGCTCTGGGTCTGAACGAAGACCTTTTTGGTAGTGCCTGCAAAGGGTGTAAAAAAGCTTCTTTAGGAATCTCCGGAACATGACGTTTGCCTTTTTCCATATTTTCCCCTCCCTTTTTTGGGCTCTCTTTTCACCTTTATGCTGCCTTTTTCTTGGATGTGGGAGGCAGGAAACAGTGGACCAAATTGATAGAGTTTGTAAGGCATACCTTAAAGCAACATCATGATCAGCCAGATAGTAGTAGGCACGGCCTCGTAGCAGCAAAGCCTCCAGATTATCCTCATCCTCTTTTAGTATATACCCTGCCTCGGATATGACACCTGAATAATCTTTATCTGCTAGAAATAGCTTCACCTTAAGGAGTTTGGCCTAGAAATTCACATGTAAAAGACATCATCGTTGGTGTAACACTAAGTGGTTACACAGGAAGTTACATCAATAGTACAATATTGAATGAATACCTTGGAGCATGCTGGAGAGAAAACGAGCACGACTTTATCAATATACTCCAATGCTTTTCTAATGTCACCTGTGTCCAACAGGTTGGTAGCTGAATCAAGAGCACTCTTAGCTTGGTGCATCTGAGAAAGCTCCTTCTCTGCAGCTGAGTCACTTGGTTTCATCTCCAGAAACTTTTTGTAACTATTTTCTGATTCCTCATATCTGCATTTAGCCCAAAAAAATAATCTCCTAAATCATTCACAAGGTCCTACATGCTTGAATGCTAAGCAATCAGAAACAAGGCTTGTCGATCACAGATACATTTATGCACCATTCAAAAGTAAAAAACCCACAATTTGAAATAGTAGGTTACTCGAGTAAGATGCCAATGAAATGAAGAGGTTCAGGAGCTGACCCTGAGAAACAGTAATTTTGAGGATATACTAGTATATTCAAGCTTTGGACCTAATGCAAATGGTTGTTACCATATTCACACCTAGATACACAGATATCTCGAACCTGGGGTTTTGCTGGATTAGATGAATAACAAATCCAGAATATAGAAATTAAATGGTTCACAGTTATAGCGAATCCTAGGAGCCAATATGTTGAAGACCTGCCCTACTAAACAAACAGTATCATTGTAATTCTTCGCTGTCCAGAAGCTTCACAGCATTAAATGGAAGATTACAGAAAGTGTCTAAAAAATATGTCCACATACATCAATGATCAAACAAGCTTATATCAAGAAGACCCAACTTTTAATATGCTAGTGAGTTTATCTATAAGAATCAAGACATACATGACGCTAGAGATGGTACAAGAAAACAAAAGGAAAATTGATCTCAACCTGCACAACTGACGAAGGAGAGATGCACGGTGCCAATACGCCTCTGAAAGCGCTGGGTCTGCCTCTATGGCTGAATTTAGATCATTAAGTGCCTCGCTGTATTTCTTAACTTTTACATTTTGTGTAACTCTTTCAAACAATGCAGCAGCATCACCAGGTTTGGTGTCTACACGTCAACAGTAGCAAAAGTATCAGAGAACAATAAGTGCCACTTCAATTACAAGACAAAAGAACACTGTAAAGCATGCTCCTTTGTGTTTCCTAACGAGATAGATAAAGAAACCCTCGTGTTTCATCACTTAGATGAAAATTAACCCTTCATCCTAACAGCAAAAATTGGAGAGGGGAGCTTAGACACATCATAAATCAGCAAGGGAACTCCCTTTCTATGAAACTATTAACAGCGCCCTTTGACAAGTTGCATTTTACATTACTTTATGCTAGCGGGAGCTTGAAGAATAAGAAATAATCATTCTCATCAAGAGCCTCCTCATTTCAACCAAGAAAATGAGCTTTGACAAGCATGACATGCACAAGATATTGCAGTATTACGACTCTCAGATTAGGTCAAGCTCTAGATGTTATAATTTGAATCAAGATAAAGATATTAACACGAACATGATTATCAGTGCTCCTTCCTTATTGCAATACAACTGCTAGTCTCACTCAAGACAACGGTGAACAAAAATTTAATTTCCCCCCATTTAAAGTATCAACGGCCCACATTTACATCATTGCAGAAAGAGAATCACCCCTGTTTCACCAGTTCTCCTGATATAGTTCTCACTACTGCATGACCTAAGATTGGAACATTTGACCCTTCTGTCTAGCTTTTTATTAGTACTAACTTTCTTGTCTAAATCGGTGCCTCACCTCCTCATTATCAACATTAAAGAGAAGTAAAAGAATGCAAATCTTAGGGTGTGTTTGGTACGAATTCCAATTATCCCGTGTTCGGTTGGTCTAATATTCTGAAAAATATTTTCTCTAGAAAAACAAGCTCCTTAAAAATGAGGAAAATTACTTCCTAATGAAAATAGGGAAAATAAGTTAAAAGCCCACTTATTTTTCTAGAAAACATTTTCCATAGGAAACATTTTCCTTCACACCAAACACACCCTTAGAGTTTAATTACAACCAACCAAAACCCAGTGACACCCTTCCTCAGGAAGAGAAAAAAAGAACAGTAAAAATTACCCCTCTGTCCCACATTATCGAGAAAAAGTTCTTCTTTTTTTACAACTAGTTTCTTTAACAAATAAATTTATGATTTTTATACTTTCCAAGTAGAAATTAGATAAGTGAATTCTGACACTCATAGTCATAAACAATAGCAATATACATTCTAAGCCAAGAAAATCATAAGATTTTGCTCAAAATCAAGAACCTCTACAATGTAAACAAGTTCCCTTCCCTCAAAGCTCAAATCCTGAAAGTTAAATCCCCAAAATGAACTGTCACTACTAATCGCACATTCAAAATGCACAAATTTGGGTAAACCAAATAACCAACCAAAACCTAGTGACATACACCCCTCCTCAGAAAGAACAGCAAAAACTACTTCCTCAGTCTCATATTGTCTGGCAATGAACGTATTCATCGGGTAAAAGGTTCATCTTAACTACTAATCCCTTTTAACATAAGTGGATTCTGATACTCATAGTCATATACAATAGCAATATGCATTCTAAACCAAGAAAATCATAAGATTTTGCTCAAATATTAGAACCCATTTTTTTCTTTTTTCTTTTGGGGTTGGGGCAGGGGAAATGGGGAGGGAATTACAATGTGAGGAATCAAACCGTAGCCAACCAACTGAGCTACTAAGATTCCCCAAAACATGTTCCCTTCCCGTAAAGCTCAAATCTTGAAACTTAAATCCCCAAATCAACTGTCACTATTAAAAATCACACATTCAAAATGCCACAAATATGGGTAAATCCAAATATACAGCTAAAAAATCAAGAACCCCAAATCAAGAATCAAACAAAATAATCAATAAAAATTTGATCTTTTACCTAATGCAGATACAAGGGGTTGAAGGAAAAAAAGTTGGCAAGCGAATATAAAGTTGAGTATCAATGCTGAAAACAAGAAACCCCTCCATGCCACAAGATCAAAACTCCATAACTTCATCAATGGCTCCATCATTCAACTTCTCAATTGGGCTATAGATACATACAATTTTACATACATATATATATGTATATATGTGTGTGTGTGTAATTTTCAAGAAAGATAAATAGATTAGTGTTTTTTTGTGTGTGTTACAAGTGAATTTGGGTTTCATAAGGTTGTAAGGATTTTCGTGTCATTCCACGTTAGATTAGCCTATCAGTGTCGCCCACGTGTCATTTGCTTAGGTGGTGTATGTGGGTTTCCAATGAAAGATGGACACGTAGGATTTTGCTATGTGCTTTTTCTTTAGGGGAATTTAATTTTAATTTGTTTTGGATTTGTTTTTAGTAACATTGATTAAAAGACAGATTAGAAGAAATTACTCCCGTCTCAATTTAGTTTAAGAAAAATAGGAAAGATTTTTTAAATTTATGATCTAAAATACTTATGAATTATTTGTGTAGTTATAAATTATTTTTTAAAAGATAAAAGAAGAATTTTAAAGTTAAATTATTTTCAATTATAGAAAGGTAATATTATTTTTTTGGGACGGATTAAAAAGGACAACGTGCCACATAAATTGGAACAGAGAGAGTTAAACAAGAGTTAATAGTTAAAAACACACCTAAAGTATCACGTTTTTGCGAGCTTCTTACATGAACTATCAGGTGTTTACATTTTCTTCCTGAATTATCACCAAATATTTATCAAAACACACTTTAACTATCAGTTTTCTCTTTTCCTACCTGAAATATCACCATAGTTCGGATAGAAAAAAAAGAATAATTGATAGTTAAGGTGTATTTTAATAAATAATCGATGATAGTTCAGAAAGAAAACTCGCATACATGATAGTTATGAAATTAAACAAAAATTAAACACTTTAGATGTATTTTTGACCCTTCACTTGCTAAACATTTCTTGTCTTCACAAGAAGTCTTTTGTTTTCTCAAAAATCTGGTAAAATTAGTTTGTTTTAATAATAATAAATATATAAAATTTATATAAAATGTTAGGAGTAATTAATCTAATATTGATGGTGATAGTTAGGCCTCAGTTGTTTTCATTAAGATTAAAATGTTTGAATCTGAATGCACATCTGGATATTAAGATCTGCATTAAGATTTAGAGGTCTGAATTTAAATACATATATGAATATTTAAATATTGCATTAAGGCCCGAATACTAAAGTTAAGATTATTTATTTTCTCAACATCTGAAATATAGAATTTGCCTTTGTTTAAAAATTAATAAATATAAAATGCAAATAAAATACTAAATTGATCTAACATTATATTAATAAAATATCTTAAAATTTTTATATGATAATTGGTGGTGGTGATGACTAACGATAGTGATTATGTGTGTCGATTGAAGATGGTGTTGACTGATGATGGTGGTTGTAGGTAATATCTTATGGCATAGTGGTTGACAGTAGTGATTAATTGTGGTTGCTGGTGGTGATGGTTGATAATTAGTTGTGAAATGTTACTAATAGCTATTGACAGTGGTGAATGATGATAGCGGTTAGCGATATATAGTGGTGGCTAATAGTGACAATTATAGAGTGATTAGTGAATGCAATAGTGGTTGGTGATGATGATTGTACGTGATGACTAATGGTGTTAACGATAGACTTTGGTGATTGGCGGAAATGGTGGTTTTGGTTAGGATGAGGATGGTGGTTGTGGATGGTAGATGGTGGTGATTGACGCCTGTGGTAATTGTGGTTGACATGGTGGCTGTAAGTGGTGGGTGAAAGTTGATGGAGTAGCAGTGAATTGTCATCTTTGTAAAAATTCTTAAATAGACATTCTAGTGATATTAAGATTGTTATTGATCTTAACCATTAAGATTTATTCAGACCCATAAAGTGGTTGTAAAATAAGAAAAACAAATCTGAACAAGTAAGATTAAAACCTTCATTAAGTGCAAACAAATGAGGTCTTAATAGCAAGATTAATAATTAATGGTGGAAAATAGTAATAACGAATCGTGGTGAAAATCAATAGTGTAGTTGACTATATGGGGTGACTGATGATACTAAGTGGTAATTAGAGATGGAAATTGCAGCAGGGGGGAGCATGGCAAGTCTTGACCCGTTCTGCCCTGCCCTATTTACTAATTTTTTTAAAAAAGAATTGACATGTTTCTCCCCGTCCTATTAAGGTCGGCTCCGTTTATACTTTCTTTCATTTTTTTTTTAATTTGCAAGTACTTTTCTTAAAACTATTTTGACATTTTATTGGGGAAAAAAAAGTACAATAGTGTAATCAATTGCATTATTATAATAGCAGGAATATTGATGTAAACTTTTTTTTTTTGCCCATAGCTAGTCAGAAAGAAGTTAGATGTAAGAGGTAACTAGTGAATACTGGGTTTGGGGCCTTGTGTCCAAAATATTTCGAGGTTGTCTTTAATTTTTTCCCATCGAATATGTTGAAGAATAAATCCGATACGTTTGCAGCATAGTAGCACTTCACCATCCGCAAACATCCTCAAACATATATTTGTGTTCAAATGATGCTTCTTTCAGTGTTAACATCTACCTGTTTCTCAGTCTCTATAGAAACATCTACTTTCCGATAGAGTTTACATGTTTTGATGGCTCAAACAAGCCTGTCGGAAATGCTATCGAGATTTACCCAAGGATTGATCCAACATTGTTTGAATAGACAAGGAACCCCTGCTAGGAAGGGCAAGATAGATGTTTATTTATTCAAGTCTCATTGATGAGAATGCTAAAAGCATCGCGCCAACTACCTTCTATGTGATTTTAGGTTTACCCCATCTCTTTTTAACACCTTAACTCACTATACATTCACACCTACAAACGGACCGGTGCATATGTAGATCAACGCAGGACATGACCAAAACCATCTCAAGTGACCTTCTCTCATTTTATCTTCAATATATATGTGCTACTTGCACCATCTGGCTAAACATGGTCATTTTTAATTATATCCGATCTTGTGTGACAGCGATTCACGGATTTCTGGAGTATGAGTGCACTACTAAAAAAAGAAGGAAAAAATGTACTAAGTGGGAATTGATACCTTGTTCCTCATGGTAAAACACGTAAATAACTAAGCTTTTAACCAAGTGCACCATCAAGTCTTTTTGTAGCATGAGTACCGACAGGTAATTCAATTCCAAATGATATGTAGATAAAATATCTAATTTTGCGGAAAGAGCATGGATTCCCGTGCCCCACAAATGACAAAAAATTTGCCCCTGTCCGCATCATTGCAACACTCATCTGGTAGATATGCTAGACTTTAGTAGCCCAATAATTCACTACCATATAACATATATAGTCACTCTTATAATTGTTCTATAAAACTTACCTTTCACTTTTCTGAGTAAAATCTTCAATAAAAAAATAAATTGTTTGCTTGATATCTCTGTGAGATAAAAGGAGGTGGATACTATTGGGGGGAAAAGGCAAATGGGAAAGAAAAGATCAATATCAGCAACTCATTTCAGCCCACTGTTGCAGAATAGCAACTCATCTGATAGACCCTCGGCAAGTCATCTCCATGACTACTGTACATTAATCCCTCTAGCCAAGTTGATGGCTTCAATTTCGACCCTCATGTTGCTGTGGAGACCAATATAATTGACAGCTGCAAATACCAGATCCCCCTGGCACCTTTTCAAACACAAATTCCTACTATGCTACTGCCAGAATTCCCATGTGAAGCCCCATTAGTGTTACAACATAGCCCAAGGATCAACAAGGAGATCGAGTCCATTGCACTTTTGTGTACTTCAACCTCGGTATATAGGACTCAAGGGAAGCAATGACATCTTTCTGGACTATAGGCATATCATTAATCATAGGAAATCTAAGTTAAGAAGATTATAGAGAGTAGAAGTAACCTATGAAATGATACGTTGAGCAGTATGATCATCCGACCAGCTCACGTAAATCAAGCTAGGAATCGTTCCAATGATCTACAGCTGAAGAATAAACAGTGCACTAGTTGTAGGCTCGTAATAATTATTATGTACGGTTAGACAAACAACAATAGGTAAACAGAGGGGATCTCAACCACTTCTTAGCCAAAAAAAATGGCTCCAGTCGCTTGTCTGAGGACATGAAATAAATAAGCTGACAGCATATCTTCAGAACCCAAAATTAGCAGCAATGGATAAATTTATTAGAATAAGAGGTTGTTACATAATCTCCGACAAAAGAAAAAGGAAAAAAGCGTCATGATCATACATAGGCAAATACTAAGCAAGTAATTTAGGCAAGATCAAGCTCTCTGTATAAACAATTCCTTGCTTAATGAAAACACATTGAGGCCATAATCCAAATGGTCCTCTAGATGTCATGATTTCAGAACCAATACATCCGATACATTTGCAGCGTAGTAGCACTTCACCATCTGCAAACATATATTTCGGTCTGGCGGAACAAAAAAAACCAGTATCTTCTATTGAAATCAATTTAGTCCAAGATTCCTTAACACCATAGTCTTTCATTACCCACAATTTGAATTTGCCTCCCGTCTGATAATTAAATGTAGAATAAAAGCAAAGCATTCCTTTCAATACTGAAACACCATGGTCGATGTAGGTGGGGAATATATAGAACATTCGCTCCAATAACGGTATCTCTCCATACACCTCATTGGAAATATTAAATGAAATGGTAGTATAATATCCTGACATCATACCAAGCCAATGAAATGCTCCATGTACAAATGTCAAATAATCCATACCAGAATCCGTAAAACCCTTAACACGCTGAAATCCAGTAGGATAACCGATTCTTCTCCAGGAACCACTTTTTAGCGCGAGTACTTCAATCCAAACATTGTGAGGATTGAAAGGATCATGGTTAATTGAAAGGATCTTATAGTCATCACTAGTTGCGTCATATCCCATTCCACATACACAATATATTAGTGGAGATTCTGGATGGGGAAGTACTATTGATTCTCTTGTGGAGGGGTTCCACAACAAAAGGTGTTTATCGAGTCTATCAGAAAAAACCAGAAGAAGAACCAATCCATCACAAGAACAATATATTTTGCAATTCTCCGGTTTGCAGCTCGAAGGGCAATCAAGTTTTTGTTCATCCTCGACCACTTGAACCATCGATAAAGAAGAACTAGAGAAGGTAAACATATCATCCTTATCAAAGTACATTTGGATAAGAAGAAATTTTTGGGAATTTTGGTCATTCTTGGTACGAATGTGATGCTTCATCTTAAAGTAAGAATCAGTGATTAATGCCTTCCAAAATTTTGAAACGCATTTGAACCGAAGAAGAGACCGCACAGGTAACCTGCTGAGGATCTCCATCATTATTTCCTCTTGGAAGTGAATACCCCTGACCTAGATAGGACAAGTAGAGTACTTTAACAGTTCATTTGTTGAAGATGTTAAATCTTTCGGGCACAGACACAGATATACACGGAGTATATGAAAACCAAGAAGAAATATTTAAAACGAAAGCTACAACAACTAGAGTTTCAAAACAATTTTTCAAGCACAACTTGTACAACAATTTTTGTTCCAAATAAACAATACTTTTGGAATTTCAAAGTAACGTTTTAGCGTTAATCTGGAAATTCTGACATCTAAGACAATGATTTCTCAATTTCCCACATAATGTATGAGGGCGTTTTAATGAATGTTTAATTCCAGTAATTCATTGATCACGAAATCATTAATGTCTCTGTCACTTGCAAACTCTTTTCAATCACGAAAAAAATAAATATTAGCTACCCATAATATTTTAGTCGAAAAATGGTTTCTTTAGTGTTATTAAGCATGATTTGGGAAAATGTCTAACACACGTAGAATCTAAGTCGAACCAATAACAATTGAACTCAATTCTGAGTAAGTAACACAACCCTGAAATCAGAACTTGATCAACATCCATCTGGTCCGTATTATCATTTGACGGCTCCATAATACTCTTCCCTGCAATTTAGTTAAAAAAAAATGAGGTTAGTCGAGTAGTCAGAGGAAGCTGGCCGTTAAAATCAAACACACACATAACAGAAGCAGCAGAAAGAAAGAAACAGGGGATACCTTTGCAAAGATTGAATTTTCGGGTGGCTTCTTCTCCATTGCTAACAATAATATGGTTGAAAAGATTAGTTTTTTTCGTATTTATAATCGATTTCTTCTTCTTCTGTATCTTTGGAGTTTCTGTATTAGCTAAATTTCCATGGCGATTGGAGGATACTGACTTCTTCTTCTGTTGTGTCATCTTTCTGCAATGTTAGGGTTTGTTAATGGAACTGGTAAAGTTGCCGCCTAGGAGGTCACGGTTCAAGCCGTGAAAACAGCGTGTTGCAGAAATGCCGACTAGTACAATAAACTCTTGTGATTCAGTTTGTTAATGGAACTGGTAAAGTTGCCGCCGCCATGTGACTAGGAGGTCACCGTTTAAGCCGTGACAACAACCTCTTGCGAAAATGCGGACTGGTACAATGAGCTCTTGTGATTCAGTTTCTCTTAACCCTGCAACGACCAAGGGCAAACCTGTAAATATGCTCATTATTCAAGGGTAAAATAGTAATTTTTTATGATTGATCCTGGAAAAGATGATTTAACAATTGCTAAGACCTAATATGAAGCAAATACCAATTACCAGCAATTAGGGGTGTCTTTGCTTTATATTGCCTCATTGGCAGACCCACGTGGGGTGCACGTGCACTCGTTAACTTCGAAAAAATTATGTATACATCTGTATATATATAATTTGAGATATGAACATATATTTTATTAGACAAGGTGTCTAGTTGAAACCGCTGCGTCCAAATCTCATTTAAGAGCTAGGCACATAACAATTAAGCCTATCACGGGTACCCTTAACTAGCACCCCTTATTTCTCATTTAATGAAAATTTGTGGGCCAAAGTACCCTTAACTATGACCTAATTTCGCTTTATTCGGCATAAGTTGTGTAATATCTAATTCACAAGACATAAGTATAGAGAACTTTTGTCTTGTCCCGCATAAGTTTAGAGATGGCAAAAATTCGGCAGGAATAAGTTATGTAGGCGTAAAGGCTCCCTACCAGTACACATATAGACTATCTAAAATATCACGAAATAAACATCAATTTTGGATAAAAAGTGAATTACTTAGAACTTCTATAGAGTGCCCAAGTCAGCCCCAAAAGTGCCTTGGTGCGGGGCGCAGATGCGTCCCGCAGGTCACTTTACCAGGACCTCGGCACGGCCTCGAGGCCCAAAAACTTTCTTATTGCTAAATGTGGTCGACTGTACTGAGGAGAATAACTTCTACCCGAGAAACTCTGCCTCTAGACGAAGTTCCACCCAAACCGCCAGTTCTACGAACTCTGTTGTCTCGACTATGGTTTAGGGTCACGACATAGGAATCTAGGATTTCAAGCATTTTTCGTGTATGTTAGTCCACTGAATTTTGGGAAATTCGTCAACCGACTCAGTTGACCCCCAAACTTGGCCGAGTCGGCGTCATAAAGCTATGACAGCCCATTGAGTCTCGTCCACTCGAACTGAATTATGCGTAACTGAACTTTTTTTAGATCTGGTCTGCATTTTATGATGTGTAGAATTACTTCACTCTTACTCATCAACTTTCTGGTAACACGGCATAAGTATTTGGCGTTGTCATTTAACCAAGTGAAATCCAATCACTCCTATAAGTTAACTCACGACAATCGCTCAAGCAGATGAAAGAAAAAATGCACATCAATGGATCTAATCGATATTGATTTTTTCAATTGCAGATAAACAAACCAGCCTAATGACGGATGGTGGGATTAATGTGAAATAATGAGGAATTTGGTGGAGTTTCATTTGGATTAATGGTGCTTTTGTTAACCTACTTTGTATATGAAGATGCCTATGAACAGATGCTTTATGAATGAAATCCTTTACCGGATAAAAAAAATAAATTAAAGAGTATAACTTCATTTTGCATTTATACGTTCTTTAGTTTCGCTTCTATTTTTGAAAATTCAGTTTTTTTTTACAACCTTTGCATAAATAACTAAATTCATTGTCTTAATAGCGAACGCTCTGTGTTTCACACCTCTAGGTTGCTTAAACTTGAGTTCTATTTGTTCTTCTACAACCTATTATGCCTTTTTGCTTAATGCATAATTGTGTTTTTCATTTTTAAGCCACGAAGAATTTATTTAATTAAAAGACAAGGCAAATTATTTTTTATTTCGGAAATAGATTCCTCTTTTCGCTAATGACTCCGATTTTCCATACTCTGAGACTCTTGCTAATTTTACAGCATCGGACGAATGATTATGCCCCCAAACATTTTGGTTGTTACAAGCTTAGATGTTTTTAGAACAAACAAATATGGCAGAATAGTCTGCAAGTCGATCCCCCTGCACCTTTTCAAACGCAAATTTCTACTCCAGAATTCCCGCGTGAAGCCCCATCAGTGTTACAACATAGCCAATGATCAACAGGGAGATCCCGCTTGAAGCCCCATCAGTGATACAACATAGCCAAGTATCAACAGGGAGATCGAGTCCATTGCACTTCTGTGTACTTCAACCTCGGTATATAGGACTCAAGGGACACAATGACATCTTTCCGGACTGTAGGCATTAGGCATATCATTAAGCATAGGAGGAAATCTCAAGTTAAGAAGATTACGGAGAGTAAAACTAGCCGTTATGATAATAAAGCTAGGAATTGTTCAGCTAATTAATATGTACGATTAGACAAGCAACCAACAATAGGTAAACAGAGGGGATCTCAATCACTTCTTACCAAAGAAATGAAATAAGTAAGCTAACAGCTTTGATAAATACATTCAGAACCCAAAATTTAGCACGAATAAATAAATTTATTAGAATTAGAGGTTGTTGCATAATCTTCGACAAAAGATAAAGGGAAAAATTGTCATGATCATACATACGCAAATACTAAGTAAGTAATTTAGGCGAGATCAAGCTCTCTGTATAAGCAATTCCTTTCTTAATGGTAATACTATCTGGCCATAATCCAAATGGTTCTCTAGATGTCATGAATGCAGAACTAACACATCCCATACATTTGCAGACTAGTAGCACTGCACCATCTGCAAACATATATTTCGGTCTGGCTGAATAAAAAAGGTTAGTACCTTGTATTGTAACCAATTGAGTCCAAGATTCCTTGATACCATAGTATTTCATTACCCACAGCTTAAAAGTGCCCTCGTGCTCCGGCAGATTATTAGATGTAGAATAAAAGCAAAGCATTCCTCCCAATACTGAAACACCATGGTCTATGAAGCCGTAGCTTCTATCAAACATTTGCTCCAACAACGGTATCTCTCCATACACTTCATTTGAAATATTAAATGAAACGATAGTATAATACCGTGATATGCTCCATTTTCAGAGCCAATGAAATGCTCCATGTACAAATGCCAAATAATCCGTACCACAATCCCTAAAACCGTAACACGCTTAATGCCAGTAGGATAACCAATTCTTCTCCAGGAACCACTTTTTAGCGCGAGAATTTCAATTGAAATATTGTGACTATCACCTGCATTCAGGTTAATTGCAAGGATCTCATAGTCATCACTAGTTGCATCATATCCCAATCCGCATACACAATATATCAGTGGAGATTCTGGATGTGGAAGTACTATTGATTCTCTTGTGGAGGGGTTCCACAAGAAAAGGTGTTTATCGAATCTATCAGAAATAACCAGAAGAAGAACCAATCCATCATAAGAACAATATATTTTGGAAATCTTTGGTTTGCGGATCAAAGGGCAATCAAGTTTTTGTTCATCCTCAACCACTTGAACCATCGATAAAGAAGAACAATAGAAGTTAAACATACTATCCTTACCAAGCTGGTACAGTTGACTAATAAGAAATTTTTGGGAATTTTGGTCATTCTTGGTATAAATGTGATGTTTCATCTTAAAGTAAGGATCAATGATTAATGCCTTCCAAAATTTTGAAACACATTTGAACCGAAGAAGAGACCGCACAGGTAACTTGTTGAGGATCTCCATCATTATTTCCTCTTGGAAGTGAATACCCATGACCTAAATAGGACAAGTAGAGTACTTTAGTAGTTCATTTGTTGAAGATGTTAAATCTTTCGGGCACACACACATATATACATGGAGTATATGAAAACCAAGAAGAAATATTAAAAAAGAAAGCTACAACAACTAGAGTTCAAAACAAATTTTTCAAGCACAACTTGTACCACTAATTACCTTGAATTGGTTGAGAAGAGAGCTCAACAATTGCGATGAGAAGACCGCTAAACAATTGCGACAATTGTTGTTCCAAATAAAGAATACTTGTGGAATTTCAAAGTAACGTTTTAGCGTTAATCTTATTGTGTTTTATGAGTAGTACTATGTCGTTCATAACTTAGTCGAAGGACAAAAAAATCCAAATTCCTTGTAGAAATAAAATCAGATTCCTAAAGAGCAAGGTGGACGTTCAATACATAACTGTGATTTGTTCTATTCTCAAAAGGACAAATACTTCCTTGACATTCTTCGTAAACTCATGTTTAGATAGTTTCCACCAAAAAGTTGTAAAAATACCTTCCTGTAAAAATCCCAACACAAGGGAGATTCAAAATTAAAAGACCGCGACAAAAAGGGGAAGTGAGAGTGAATCCTTAAGTTCTTTTTTATCCGTCCCTGGGAGCTCCCGCTTTTTTTGCTCCTTTGGTGACTCGAACCACAACCTTAGGGATGATCCTGGAAACTCAGGACATCTAACACAATGATTTCTCAATTTCCCACAAAATGTACGAGGGAGTTCTAATGAATGTTAGATTCTAGTAATTTATTGATCACAAAATCATTAATGTCTCTGTCACTTGCAAACTCTTTTCAATCACAAAAAAAGAAAAAAATTAATCCTACCATGATAGGCTGGTTAGGGTGGTAAAAAGACAACTACTTTACTTATAGGCGCCATTATTTTCAAGTACATAGGCTCCCACCTTATAATGTGGTATTTTATTTTCAAGTACATTTTGTAAGTCGATTTTGTTAAGAAAAATGACCCTGACCCGGACTCGAGATCCAAACCCTCAGTCTCTACTCGAGACCCGACCAAGTCTCAAGACGCAAATCGACCCTCACCGGGGACCCGAGGCTTAACCCCGACCCTTATCCAAGACTCAAGACTCGACTGGCTATGACCGTGATCGGGGACCTGAGATTCGAGGCCCGGACATGATCCCCGAGCCTAAATCGGGATTCAAGCCCTAAATTTGACCCAAAGCCCAATACTCGAGCCCCAAGACCCAATTCCCGACCCTTACCTAGGATCAGAGACAAGACCTGATCCTAACTTGAGACCAGGCAACCGAGCTTCACCCAGGACTCGAGACCAGACCCTTACCCGAGAGCTAAGCCTCGATCCCGACATGGGACCCCATCCCAACCTTGACCCGAAACTTGAGACTCGAAACTCAATCCTAAATTGGGCTAAATTGAAAATCACTTTAAAAATGAGTATGTTGGGTTGGGCTAAAATCAACCCAATATGAAATTATCTCTCCCTATCCCTTTTATGCATTCTGTCTTTCTGTACTTTCACGGATAATGTATTGATCATCGTTCAGACTTGTATTTTATTTTTAGTGGCTCTTGTACATATGACACCAATCTTGGGTGGTATTTTGTATTTACCGCATTTCGTTTATAAGTAAAAGACTTGATTTTAGTTATAATCATGTTATTACTTTACTTTCTGCTTACTCACTTAATGAATTGGTTAAATCAGTTGTTGATTGGTTCGCCTGCCGGGTGGAGGTAGGTGTCATCACGACTATTGGAAATTGGGTCTTGACACTTATAGATAGGTGAAAAGAAAAATCAAAAGATTTTGGAATGGGAGAGTACATAGCTATTAGATACTACATGCATGCTTGTAACAATTCACATGCATGTGTTTACCTATAATTATAATTATGTAGTTACAAACATTGTCATTTTTGTGTATTCATAGAAAGCACATAGTTCTGGAAACTCTGATAATAAATTCAGCAATTATATCACATCCTAAATGAAGCAGCGCCGTATAAACAGATTTTCAAAATTGCAGAAAATTTTGCATGCATGTATGTACCTATTATGTAGTCAATACATATACAAAGGAGTATGTACCTATTATGTCGGATATCAGCCACTCAAAACATGCAACATCAGTACTAAGTTATGTATCACTTCGAGGTTAGACTAAATCGTTTTATCCATCGAAAACAAGAAAGTGCATCAAACTTACTAAAGCAGAAAAACTAAAGTTTGCAGATTATGAATTCAGATTAGCCATACAACATATAGAAAACATCAAATCTAATTGGATGGAATCTATTCTGTTGTGCATATGCATACATAGTGAAGTACAAAAGTTTGCAGACATTGCAGGTCGCAGAAACAAGCTTAAAATATTTTTAATTGTTAAAGAAGCATAAAAAAATTAGCAACGTAGATCTACTTCTTGTTGAGAATAATAAATATGAGATTATTTACTCATTCTCTAATTTAAATTATTGAGTCCTATAAAACAGAGGTCAGTCCTTTTTTCCCGTAAACTCCCCTTTGACATGGTAGTTCTCTCCACCCTCATGACTATTGCAACTTTGTTTCCTAAATCTCGTGTCTCGTTCAAACTATTTGTACATCATAATGTTTGTTAGAGTGAAACAAGATTCGACCATTAATTCACGTAAGAAAAGATTGTCAAAAAGAAAAAAATTAATAGCTTGAGTACGCGATATACTAGTAATAAAAGTTATTACTAGGTTGCAGCTTTGTTTCCTAAATCTCGTGTTCTCGTTAAAATTATGCCTTTTAAGACTGCTCAAGGCAACAATTTATATCGTCTAGCTTGAACTTTGAAAAACAATCCTAGTAACAATTTTTGTTTCATGTAAGGAGGAATGCTTATAAGGCTCCACACAACACAAGCACAATTAAAATAAACAACAATTTTATATTCATTATGTAACTCATCAAATACATTGAAAATAACAACTATTTTTTATTCATCATACAACTCATTATATCCAAAACCACATCTAAAAGAGGTATAGAAAATCGGACTCAATGTAACTTCTAGATATATTTTACATTTTACTAATTGATGGGTTCCTAATTTTATATCAGCTTCTCACTTGTATCAACTGACAGCCCTAAACGCAAGAAAGTTTTTGGATCATCAACTGGATCCTTCTTCAAAGCCAAACCACGTTTGAGTTCCTCAATTTGTTCACGCAACACTTGAATTTCTAGCATAGCACTTTCCTCCTTCAGCCGTGCATGCTCTATCAAGTTTTCCCATCAGATCTTGTTCCTTAACAGCCAAACGAACTTCATTTAGCAGACGCACGAAGGTCTTCCAGTCATCGGAGTTCATATTTTTTCCCCATCAGCCGAGCAAGCACCCGAAGTAGCATTGCAAATTTAGCTCTCAAGGCCTTCACTTCAGGCTGCGGCAGATCATTCTCTGTTGTTGTTAGCTCAGAAGGTTCTGGAACATCATTGTACCTTGCCAATATGTTTTCCGTTCTATGGAAAAATATTCTATAGCAAAATACTGTTATAGAGAACATATAACATGAAAAATCAGCTCCAAAGAACATTTGGCCGTCATAGTGAAAAGTTGCTATAGAGGATGACGGTTGTTTTATGGTATCTTCTGGCAGAACGAGCTGCACCAAAGTCCCTGATATTAGAGCACCACCTTAAAATAACCCTAGTGTTGACTGAAAGAGAAGCATTTGCACCCAAAAAAGCTTGATCTCCTAAATCCCTGATTCGTGTAGTTTAGCAACTAGCTAAATCGATCTGGAAAACTAGAAAATTTCTTGTCTTGCATCTCTTCATCATCATCTTCACCTGGGATGTGCGTCAGTGAAATCCTTTCGCAATCATCTTTGACGACATCTTGTGAAGTTTTGTTGGGTCTATAATGTTTGGTGGTACTTTGATGTGGCAATTAGATTTGATGGAACAAGAATGCCTTGATTTGCAGACGGTGCCAAATTAAGGTAGTCTTCAATCAAATGTATACGTCTAACTATTAGAACCACAAGATCATGTTGAAGATCTGACCAATCAGACATCTTTTTCAGTTTCAAGCCCCATCTAACGAAATGATTAAAGCGAGCCATGATTTTGAAACGCACCTGAATTGCAACAGTCATTTCAGGGGAAGCTTAGAGAGTATCTCCAGGATGATTTCTTGTGGAAGGGAAGGGATTTCTTGGACATGGTAGCTGTGCAGACAACAAAGATCTAGGTCAAATGAATTCGGCTGTTAGGTTCATTAGGGTTTTATATTTGAAACAATTAATGTGATGGTTACTTTTTCAGAGTTTCTAGTCAAAATTGTCCTTTATTTAGAGTAGGTTTATTTTTGTCTTTCTTAAATATTATTCTAAGAATTTTTAGTCCCTAGTGGAGCATCTTTGATCAAATTAACACAATGAACTTAAAAAAAAGATAATAGTCACTACAAAAAACAGACAAAACCGATCGACTCAGTCGATTAGATCCAAAATAAGAAACTAAAGATGCTCGGGATGATATTTCAAGGGTCAAGTAGATTAATGGGATAATTTTGGCGGAAAGCTCTACTCTTTGACCTACCAATCAAAGTTTAGTCATCAAAAAATATATAATTGAAAAGTTGCCGATCCTTAATGTAAAAATTAAAAGTAATATTGTTGGCACCTAAATTTTCTTATTTCTCTACAAAAGTTTATATCCCGTTTACACTTAAAATCTAATAAGGTAAACTATTGTAAAAGTAGAAAAATTGCACACCCTGATATAGAAAATTATTAAAATGGAGGAATATATTATTAAATCCATTGTTTAGCCTTGACCCAAGCAAAAAAAAAAAGAAAAGAAAAGAATGAGCTATTACCGAACCTCATTTCGATATGACTGGGAAGTTGATATTCAATTATTATGATTAATATTCCGTTGTTGATGATATCTGCATTAAAAAATTAAGGTTATAAAGTAAAATTTAATCTTGCTAATTAACAGATGTGGAGAACCATTCATAGAAATTTCACATGACCATTTCTTTTTTGTTTCTTACACCAAAATGATTTTTCGCTCTTTCTTTAAAGTGTAGTTTGTCTTGCTCGAGAACAAACAATGATTTAAGTGTACTAGGGTTGTTGATGGTAGTCTAGAACCACTTATATTTCTAGTGGGAGAGCTATGGTATCGGAGGTATAATCAGGAATCACGATGGTGATATGGTTGTGGCATTTTCCATGGCAACTCATTGTACCAGTAACAACCAAGCAGAAGCAGTCGCTGCAAATTACAGTCTCAACTCTCAAATGGTGTATTCGAAATGGTTATATCAAGCTTCACGTGGAACTGGACTCTCTTATTATCGTTGACATGCCTAAGGAACAAAGACACTACTAATCTCAAGCTTAAACGAATTATTCAAGACTCCATTTAGCCTATGGGTAATCTGGAAGTTGAAATCTCACACTGCTTGTAACGAACCTGAAGTCTTCACTATATCAATAAGAACGGAAACACGATTACAACTTTAGAATCTTAATTGCAACACTCAAAACTACTGAATTAGAAATTACAAGTAACTAAAGGATAGAGATAAGAATGGGGATGAGAAGCTTAGACTCTAAGAATGCAGATGAGAGGACTAGACATTTCTTTCTCAACAATTTGCATGCCTAATTTCACCTAGGCTACTACTATTTATTAGTTTTCCATTTGCTCAATTCCTTAGTAATGTGCCCCTATCCGGGGTCCCATACGTAATTGGCCACTTTACTAAAATTGCCCTCTATCGAGTTCACAACACTGCTATAAACATTCAAGTTGACAATCGAGTTTCTCAACAGCCGGTGGACTCTAAAATGATCAACTTGGTCCTTAATGTATGGGGATTGGACTATTTTAGTCCTTCATATATATCATATAACCGTAATAGTCCTTAATGTTCAGAAAAAGTGATTATTTTGATCTTTCATATATACCATGTAATCGAAAGTCCTTAATGTACAGAAAAGTGATCCTTTTAGTCCATATATACCATGTAATTGTAAGTCCTTAATGTATGAAAAAAGTGATCATTTTAGTCCTAATCCTTGAAAGTAACAGTGCAAGTAAAAAAACTATTAAGTTTAATCAGCAGCTCACGTAAGTTGTATAAAAATATTTATAAAATAGGACTGAAACCTTTCGGCCATAACCAAATCCTATATGATGAGGAGAAAGGCCAATTTTTCCTACCTTTAATGGAAACTCTTGTACCAATAATAAAATGTATGTTTTTGCCTTCGAAATCTTAACCCAACCCGGTCTCTTGCTGCAAGAACAAAACTATGTCATAAGGACAACAATAGAAATGTACACTCCATTGTTGCAGGGGCACACTGTAGTGGCGGATGGAAAAGGTTCACTTTCTACACATTAAGGATTTCAATGACAAGGTATATATTTTAGGAATTAAAGGATCATTTTTTTCTATACATTAAGGACTATTTCAATTACATGATATATATATATAAAAGACTAAAATAGTCCAACCCCATACACTAAGGACCAATTTGATCATTTAATTGATAAAAAGATCTCATCATTTCTCCCCCCACCCCCCCACCCCACCCCTAAAAAAAGCCCCCTGGGGGGTGGCTAGTACCAATTTGGTCTTCAACTCCTCATAGAATTAGATTTGTTTTATGATCAGGTAGCCATGAGAATTACAGAAATAAACTTAGCTTAGTAGCATTTGATTCTAGTCTGAACCTTTAGCTCATAAGAAGTTTTGGCGAAAAAGAAAACAACAACAAACTGCAAACAAAGAGCTTGCAAGAACTCGAAAACAATTGCTAAATGGAATAAGTTTTCAAGAAACCAAGTGCAGGATCAATATTAACAGCCTATCTGGTTGTGACCAACTAATATCAACACTAACAGCCTCTTCTCCAACAACTCAGAACATCTGATCTGTGAACAGGTCATCCACATCAAAAAGGCCTTCATCGTCAACGGGAGTGTTTAAATTGGGCAATACTCCAACACCAAAGTTAGATGAGGGGGCGAAGAGAGGTAACTGAGCAGGAGAAGCCACTGTGTTCTGAGGTGTATTCATGGTACCGAAGCTAGCAGCCGCATAACAGGACATTCCGCTATGAGCAGCTACATTGTTCTGAGGTGCATTCGTAGCACCAATGTCAGTAACTCCAAAACTGGTCATTTCTCTATGAGCAGCCACCATGTTCTCAGGTGCATTCTTAGCACCGAAGCTAGCAGCTGCATTACTGGACATTCCACTATGAGCAACCACATTGTTCTGAGGTGCATTCATAGCACCGATACTAGCAACTCCAAAACTGGTCATTCCGCTATGAGCAGCCACATTGTTCTGAGGTGCATTTATAGCACCGATGCTAGCAACTCCAAAACTGGTCATTCCGCTATGAGCAGCCACATTGTTCTGAGGTGCATTTATAGCACCGATGCTAGCAACTCCAAAACTGGTCATTCCGCTATGAGCAGCCACCATGCTCTCAGGTGCATTCTTAGCACCGAAGCTAGCAGCTGCATAACTGGACATTCCGCTATGAGAAGCCATATTGTTCTGAGGTGCATTCGTAGAACTGATGCTAGTAACTCTAAAACTGGTCATTTCACTATGAGCAGCCACCATGTTCTCAGGTGCATTCTTAGCACCGAAGCTAGCAGCTGCATAACTGGACATTCCACTATGAGCAACCACATTGTTCTGAGGTGCATTCATAGCACCGGTACTAGCAACTCCAAAACTGGTCATTTCACTATGAGCAGCCACCATGTTCTCAGGTGTATTCTTAGCACCGAAGCTAGCAGCTGCATAACTGGACATTCCACTATGAGCAACCACATTGTTCTGAGGTGCATTCATAGCACCGATACTAGCAACTCCAAAACTGGTCATTCCGCTATGAGCAGCCACATTGTTCTGAGGTGCATTCATAGCACCTATGCTAGCAACTCCAAAACTGGTCATTCCGCTATTAGCAGCCACCATGTTCTCAGGTGCATTCTTAGCACCGAAGCTAGCAGCTGCATAACTGGACATTCCGCTATGAGAAGCCATATTGTTCTGAGGTGCATTCATAGCACCTATGCTAGCAACTCCAAAACTGGTCATTCCTCTATGAGCAGCCACCATGTTCTCAGGTGCATTCTTAGCACCAAAGCTAGTAGCTGCATAACTGGACATTCCGCTATGAGCAGCCACATTGTTCTGAGGTGCATTCGTAGCACCAATACTAGAAACTCCTAAACTGGTCATTGCTCTATGAACAGCCACATTGTTCTGAGGTGCATTCATAGCACCGATGCTAGCAACTCCAAAACTGGTCATTCCGCTATGAACAGCCACATTTTTCTGAGGTGCATTCATAGCACCGATGTTAGAAATTCCTAAACTGGCCATTCCTCTATGAAAAGCCACATTGTTCTGAGGTGCATTCATAGCACCGATGCTAGAAACTCCACGACTGGTCATTCCACTATGGGCAGCCACCATGTTCTCAGGTGCATTCTTAGCACCGAAGCTAGAAGCTGCATAACTGGACATTCCTCTATGAGCAGCCACATTGTTCTCAGGTGCATTCCTAGCACCGAAGCTAGCTGCAGCATAACTGGACATTCCGCTATGAGCAGCCACATTGTTCTCAGGTGCATTCATAGGACCGATATTAGAAACTCCTAAACTGGCCATTCCTCTATGAAAAGCCACATTGTTCTGAGGTGCATTCATAGCACCGAAGCTGGAAGCTGCATAACTGGACATTCCTCTATGAGTAGCCACATTGTTCTCAGGTGCATTCTTAGCACCGAAGCTAGAAGCTGCATAACTGGACATTCCGCTAGGAGAAGACACATTGTTCTGAGGTGCATTCATAGCACCGATGCTAGCAACTCCAAAACTGGTCATTCCTCTATGAGCAGCCACCATGTTCTCAGGTGCATTCTTAGCACCGAAGTTAGAAGCTGCATAACTGGACATTCCTCTATGAGCAGCCACATTGTTCTCAGGTGCATTCTTAGCACCGAAGCTAGCAGCAGCATAACTGGACATTCCGCTATGAGCAGCCACATTGTTCTCAGGTGCATTCTTAGCACCAAAGCTAGCAGCTGCATAACTGGATATTCCGCTATGAGTAGCCACATTGTTCTGAGGTGCATTCTTAGCACCGAAGCTAGCAGTTGTATAACTGGGAATTCCGCTATGAGCATCATTGAATGCTTTCCCAACATCAAAAATGGAACTGATATCATTGTTAGTGCTTGGCAGTGATTGTGATCCTCTGCGAGCAGGCTCAATCATGTCCAAAGTATTGCGTACTTGGGAAGTTCCAGAGGCTTCAGCATCCGTCCTAGTTATATCAAGAATGCTTGGTCTTGTTCTTTTATTCACATTGTTGCCAGCTTTGAGGCGGTTGAAAAATTTTTGGGCATGGCTAGCCACCTGCGTTGGTGTTCTTGTTTTCACACAGTGTCTGGATATACTTCTCCAATCACTTCTTCCATATATCTCTAAGCCACGGACAAATGACCTATTGCAGGAAAGAGAGAGAAAGAAGCTATTATCAGCTTTGAAGTTAATCCAGGCAACAAGATCGTAGGACAGCATTTACTTAAAAGTTATATTGTCTCTCAATCAGCTAACCACGCACTACATCTTATAAAGCCCAGAGCCAAATAGGTGTAACATCACAGATATCAATAATCAAAACGAACAACACCCCACCCACTCCATCCCCCACCCCCACCTGCCAAAATAAAATCACCATCCATTTTTTTCTTTTCCCGGAAAGAGGAAGGGGCCTAAAATTGGGGGATAAAAAATGTCATTCTTTGGATACCTAAAATCAGGGGATAACAAATGTCCTCTGTTGGATATGTGACTCCAATATTTGCTGAATTATCCATTGCCCACTCTCTTTCGCCTCGTTGCTATATACACTCACTTCAACTATGTGTTGTTTAGCTTCTCAAACTGAAATAGGTTATGCTTAAAAGTGATATCTCAAATGTATTTCTTACTCAAACAGAAAGTGATAAATATCAAGAAAACAAGAAGAAAAATAACAAGACATATCCATACAAATACTTTAAACCAAATACATGATCAATATTTTAAAACATATTCTTGGTTAATGGAGCTTTTAGATGCGTGGAGAAGCCTTTGGGGGAGGGAGGACGGCGGCTTTGTTACAACGTTGAGGAAAACTAGGGTCCAATCACTTTTTGAAGAAAAAGAAAAGAAGCATACTAGAACATAGTTCAGACAGCATGTTCTCGCCCTAGTCTATTTCCATGGATCATGTATGACCAGCATGAAAGTGACTCTTCACGTGATATTCAAAATCCAGGAGGTACTAAGAAAGTATTAGCACATTGAATAGACTACCAAAAAAGGATTTGTACTTACTAATGAATTTAGTCTAGTTGGATGAAATACATGTAATCGTTGTTTGTCTAGCTACAAGTTCCTCGAAATTATTTCCAGCATGAGCCAGAACTGAAACATTTATGAAGATCAAATACACCTATGACATATATGGAGCTGTACTCTTCTCTACAAAGCAAAAGACTAACAACTCAGAAAGATTCCGTTCTAGTAAAAAGTGTAAGTCGTGCAATATATTACAAGACATGATTATAAACATCAATTCAGATGATTAATGTCGTCCTCACGAACTGTACATGAAACCCACCTGTGTTCGTTTTCTGTCCAATAAGCCCCTCTTCGCCATTCTACATCTTCTTCTGAATTCTGGTTGGGATCTCTTTGCATTTCCGGATAATTAGGTAATGGAACACGTCCAGACTCGATGAGGATCACGTCATCTGCTTTTGAATTCTGGTTGGAATCACTTTGCATTTCCGGATAATTAGGTAATGGAACATGTCCAGACTCGATGTTGTTCACATCCTCGATTAATATATTATAGTGATCTATGATATCAGCAAGCGATTTCCAAGGAAGTGCTTCTGCCATCTTCGTCAATAGTTTATCATCCTTATAGTAGATCGCTAGGGTATTCTCAAAGATTTTATCCTCCTCCTTAGTCCAGAAGGATCTACTGCATGTCCGATCGGTGCTCATTTTCTTTTAAATCTACAAGGAAAGGCTCAATCATGAAAACAGAAAGTTCTTAAAGAGGATTCAGAAAATGGATGAGTTCCAATATATGACAAAAACAAACATAAATATCTGGCATCTAAAATAAGATTTCCTGTAACCCCTGACACTTGGTAAATAGAAACAATGGCAGCAAGACATGTATTCTTTTAAATAAGTTATGGATAGTAAGAGAAGTAATGAGTGACTGGTAAAAGGAACAAACATGAAGATACATGTGGTATACTACCCACAAAAGTCCCAAGAGATACGAAGTATATTATGAAAGCATCTGCGTTCTTTACCTTTTCTATCGGATGGAAGGTTTTGTAATAAGAAAGAAGAGTACATAAGAAGAAAACTATGTCTCAAGATAAGAAAAAATTATATCACTGAAGTATATATTTCTGTTCTTGTTAGTGACCAAAAAAAAGAAGATCTATGGCCTTGTACCACATAATGGGAAAGAAATCCTGCCAATTCAAGTAGGTGAGTATCACTTTGCATCTCTTCAGAATCTACCCCAAAACCATTATCTAAATCAATCATTTTGTGATTGTCTGCACATTTTCTTGTGTCTTTATTACCTTTATACATCATGAAATAGCAAATTATTGTTCATTTGAATGGAAGATTTACAGAACCAACAACATACTCAGTGTAATCCCACAAGTGAGGTCTGGGAGGGTAGAGTGTACGTAGACCTTCCCCTACCTTGGGAAGTAAAGATTGTTTCCGATAGACCCTTGGCTCAAGAAAAAACATATCAAAGCAGATCAAGAAAAGGGAAGATTTACAGAACTAACAACAACATACCCAGTGTAATCCCACAAGTGACGTCTGGGGAGGGTAGAGTGTACGTAGACCTTATCCCTACCTTAGAAGGTAGAGAGGTTGTTTTCGATAGACCCTCAGCTCAAGGAAAAACATATCAAAGCAGATCGAAAAGAGAAAATTTAAAAACCAACAACATACCCAGTGTAATCCCACAATTAAGGTTTGGGGATGTTAAAGTGTATAGAGACATTACCCCTACCTTGGGAGGTAGAGAGGTTGTTTCTGATAGACCCTCGACTCAAGGAAAAACATATCAAAGAAGATCGAAAAGGGGAAGATTTACAGAACCAACAACTAATCCCACAAGTGAGGTTTAAAGAGGGTAGAGTGTGCGTAGACCTTACCCCTACCTTGGGAGGTGGAGAGCTTGTTTTCGATAGACCCTCGGCTGAAGAAAAATCATATCAAAGCAAATCAATAAAGGGGAAGATTTACAGAACCATGACAACAAATCAAAAAAGAAAAGCCATAAAAGATCTTACTTTTTCCATTCAAAGAACTACTCATATAAATTAACTTTTATAAACACAAAGCATATTAAAGAAGAGTACAGAAAAATGTTGCGCAACTTGCAGAATCTGATGATCACAAAGCACCGTCAAAGCAAGCTTCTTATCAGTGAATCAATCTACAGTGATTAATCTATGAAAACAAGCATTCAACCAAAGGGGAAACACGCGCGCGCACACACACGCACAAACATATATATAATCAAGAAAAATTCTGAAAAAAAACTATAGATTTTTGCGCAAAGAGAGATTAATTTCACACCTGGAGGTTTGTCCTTACGGCAATTCTGGAGGTGTTTGTGTGGAGGGTGCGTCACCTGAAATTGGGCTTGAAGCTCTCACCTTTTGTAATTGTTACTTTCACTGAAATGTTGTTTTAATTATGGCATTTCATCAAATGTATAAGAAGATAAAAGTTATCAAGATTACAGTAATCCGAAAACTTTTAATATTTAGTGTAATAGAAACAAAAATTCTAATATATGCCGAGCTATACTACCTAACCTGCCAAAACTCAGCAAACTAATTCCATCTGCCGATTTTCCTTGAATTGGATTGTGAAAAGACCGCCAAATTTTGAAATTCAGGACATTTTCACCTTCCATTTTTGGTAACTCCGGAGATGGGCAATTGAAAATCATCTTATGCTTATGTTGTGTTGGCTGAGGTTTCATAGGAAGTGATCAAAAGTGATGAAAAGGAAGAGATTTGAAGCTTACATCCTTTTATAGAAAGCTAATTATTTATTTATTTTCCTTATTTCTAGTACATATGGAGTAGGGGTGTTCAAAATTAAATCATAACCCATAAACTAAACCAAAAAAAATGTTACTCTCCCCGCGTCCTAAACTAACCCACAAGTCTTTCTTTGATCGTAATTTTTTTATATATCTTTATATACTTTGAATTGTCAATTATTGTAACTTATAAAACTTTTTAAGTAGATTCTGAATATATAAATTTTATTTCCAAAAAAAATAATTATTCCATGTTCGAATTCAAGATCAAATTTAAACTGTTTGACTCTCGAAATTCCAATTATGCCACGTAAATTTGAACAGGGAATGTTTAATTATTGGTGTCGGATTATTGAATTAACAGTTTGAGAGAGGTTTAGAATTTTATTTACGGAAAAGGGTCAAATGCCCTTAAATTATGTGAAATTGAAGAAAAATGTCTTTGCCGTTAATAGTTTGGTCCAAAAATGTCCCTATTAGTTTAGTAACACTTTAGCACATATAAAATACGATAACTGATGAGTTTAACCGTAAGTGCAAAAATCGAACAAACCACCCGATAAGAACCCCTAATATGGAGGCGAGTTGTTTTCGTATTTGACGCCCGGTATTCGCGCTGCAAAGTCCCATATTGAGGGTATAGCGATGCCTAACAAAGACGACTTTGTATCCATCGAGAGATGAGTTTGTCCCATATTTTAAATTGGTCATATGGAAGGTGAATCAATTGATTTTGTAATACTTTGTAAGTTTATTTTTATATATTTTTTTTTGTACAAAACTTTTTTATTTTACATGCAAGATATATTTATAGCGTTACGTTCATTCATTTCCTTTGTGGAAGTGGGGTTGGGGAATGATCCCAAGTTTATTGCGATGGGAGGTATTCACGGACACCAATTATAAAACTTGATTAATATTAGATCTTTTTAGTTCACACTGAATTATATATGTTTTTCTTTAGTTTGAAATTGACTTGATTGAAATTCCTTCATTTTAATCGGATGTTTTAAGTTTTCAGAATAGAAAATCTTTCGATAGCAGGCTTTACACCACCCACCCACTCTCCCTAATAGCTTGCACAATATGATTGCTAGTTAATTCTTTTAGTTAGCTTATCAAATACTAGTTGAAAAGAAAGAGGCAGAGGTACAGGAGGTTCGAGCCGCTTTGTATTCAAAGCTGGATATAATTAATGGTAATTTTGTGCACGATTCAGTGCCAGTTAGTAATGATGAGGTATGTGGATTTTGTTGCCTTTTTAGTGACATACGCGAGCTTAAAATAAAATCTTCTATTTTAACAAAGTTTATTTTGTAGGCAAACAATGCTATAGTTCGGTCATGGGGAGAGAAGCAAACTGAGAAGGGTCTTAAAAATCACTCTCATCTCATTAAAGCTCTTGGAATTGCGGACATAACAAAGGGTAAGGGCTTTATTGAGCTTATGGAATTGCACTTGTTTTATGGATAATTGGATTGCGCTTCTTCATGTTATTTCGAATGACTAGGAACCTGGACTAGGTAGCAAGTAGCAACGGATAATTTCTCTCCAGCTAATCCACATCATAGAGACATACTGAAAACTGAATGCTTCATATTGTGTTTTTTTTTTCCTTAACGCACTATTGAGTGAATATCTTTAGCAAAAAAAAAAAAAAAAAAAAAGTGAATATCTTTAGCGAAGTTCTGAAAGAGGAAACCAGGTAGTTTGAGATGTAAAATTTTGTTGATATTAAGGATTCTAGATGGTAAATTCCTATTAGGTAGTAGCTCGCGCTACTTGTCCACATTCACATTTTTAAATATTCACGACATTCTTGCTCTCTATTCTGTAGAATATCTGTTTCCATTTCCTGAAATACTCCCCTTGCCGTTACAGGCCAGGAATAAATAAATTGGTACTGAATCTTATCCTGTAAGAGATCATTACCAAGGCAAATATTAGAAAGCAGGACATCTTGCTTTAAAGACACCATAAGAGAGTTTTTCATGTATTAAATATGAAATAAACTTAGCACTCGAGGGTTGAGACAATGAGGTCTCAAGTTCAAATCCCAGCAGAGATAAAAACACTAGGTGATTTCTTCCCATCTATCCTAGCCTTGGTGGATGGAGTTACCTGGTACCTGTTGCTGGTGGGAGGTGACAGGTATCCCGTGAAATTAGTCTAGGTACGCGAAAACTGGGCTGGACACCACTGTTATAAAAAAAAAGAAATAAATTTAGAAAGAAGTCCTTGGTTGTCTCCTTATTGAAAGCATGATGCTGACTGCTGAGCTTCTCTGCCTTCTCTCCATCTCTCTTGCTTCTCGCTTTTTCGTTTTGCCTTTACCCGTTCTACGCTTGCATTCTTAAGTCTTGTTTGGTCATATTTTTTGTTCTGGAACTGTTTTTCCATCCGTTACTTTAATAATTTATTCTTCTTCCCCTTTTCCTTCCTGAAAATATTGTTGCTCAATTCGTATTCTTTTGTTCATTGGTATAAATGACTTGGAAGTTAACTCAAAGATATCTGAAATATATAGGTGCAAATGTTGCTGGAAGAAGAGGTTACTATCTGAAAGGAGCTGGTGTACGTCTTAATCAAGCGTTGATTAATTATGCTCTTGATTTCTCGGAGAAGAGGGGATATACTCCATTGCAGACTCCGTTCTTCATGAGGAAAGATATTATGGCAAAGTGTGCTCAATTAGCTCAGCTTGATGAAGAACTTTACAAGGTATCTCTCGTATGTTTTGGTACATGGAGCTGAATGGAGTTATAGACGCTCATAGTGCGGTTCATTCCATGAATTATTTTGCTGTAACTGCAGCAGAAGGCCTTTGAAAACAACGTCAGTTCGTCTTGGAGGATCGTTACAGTTCTGTCAGAGTGAATAATCTCCAATTTACTCTGCATTTTTAAAAGAGTGAAGGGTCAAAAACACATCTAAAGCATCCCCATTTTTGAGTTTCATACCTGAGCTATCATGTGTGTGAGTTTCCTACTTGAGCGATGGTGATATTTCATGTAGGAAAAGTGAACAAATAATAGTTGAGGTGTGTTTCGATAAACATTTGGTGATAGTTCAGGTATGAAACTCAAAAAATCGGGTACTTCAGGTGTGTTTGACCCGATATTTCATTAAATGGACAAGAGAGTCCCAAAAATGTGTACATCCAGATAGAACCTCCCTATCTCCGATGATCTAAGAGAACATTAACTCTGCATTTTTGATGTTTTTCTTACTAGATGACAGGTCTTTTATACTTTCCCGTTTGAAATTATTGTTGGCAAGACATTCACAAATATCTAATTGTCACTGTTGAGCAACCTCTGTGTGCAGCACACAGTGTGCTTATCATTTGGATGACTGGATTCATCCTTCACAGCTTCCGTTAAGGTCTGCTGGATATTCGTCATGCTTGGAATTTTTAGAGAGCACCAATTTGAGAAAGTGGAACAGTTTAATCCTTCATATATACCACGTCATCGAAATAGTCCTTAATGTACAGAAAAGTGATCCTTTTAGTCCATATATACCACGTATTTGTAAGTCCTTAATCTATGAAAAAAAGTGATCATTTTAGTCCTAAACCTTGAAAGTAACAGTGCAAGTAAAAAAACTGTTAAGTTTAATCAGCAAATAGGAGCGAAACCTTTCAACCATAACCAAATCTTATATGACGAGGAGAAAGGCCAAATTTTCCTCCTTTAATGGAAACTCATGTACCAATAATAAAATGTATGTTTTTGCCTTCGAAATCATAACCCAACTGAGTCTCTTGCTGAAAAAACAAAACTATGTTATAAGGAAAACAATAGAAATAGTACCCTCCATTGTTGCATGCACACACAGTGGTGGCGGGAGGAAAAGGGTCACTTTCTACACATTAAGGATTTCGATGACAAGGTATATATTTTAGGAATAAAAGGATCCATTTTTCTATACATTAAGGACTATTTCGATTACATATATATATAAAGGAATAAGTCTTCAAAAAAACAAGTGCAGTATCAATATTTATAGCCTATCTGGTTATGACCAACTAATATCAACACTAACAGCCTCTTCTCCAACAAGTCAGAATATCTGATCTGTGAACAGGTCATCCACATCAAAAAGGCCTTCATCGTCAACGGGAGTGTTTAAATTGTGCCGTACTCCAACACCAAAGTTAGATGAGGGGGTGAAGAGAGGTAACTGAGCAGGAGCAGCCACTGTGTTCTGAGGTGCATTCATAGCACCGATACTAGCAACTCCAAAACTGGTCATTTCGCTATGAGAAGCCACCATGTTCTCAGTTACATTCTTAACACCGAAACTAGCAGCTGCGTAACTGGACATTCCGCTATGAGCAGCCACATTGTTCTGAGGTGCATTCGTAGCACCAATACTGTAAACTCCTAAACTGGTCATTCCGCTATGAGCAGCCACCATGTTCTCAGGTGCATTCTTAGCACCGAAGCTAGCAGCCGCATAACTGGACATTCCGCTATGAGCAGCCACATTGTTCTCAGGTGCATTCATAGCACCGATATTAGAAACTCCTAAACTGGCCATTCCTCTATGAACAGCCACATTGTTCTGAGGTGCATTCATAGCACCGATGCTAGCAACTCCAAAACTGGTCATTCCGCTATGAGCAGCCACCATGTTCTCAGGTGCATGCTTAGCACCGAAGCTAGCAGCTGCATAACTGGACATTCCGCTATGAGCAGCCACATTGTTCTGAGGTGCATTCGTAGCACCGATGCTAGCAACTCCAAAACTGGTCATTCCGCTATGAGCAGCCACCATGTTCTCAGGTGCATTCTTAGCACCGAAGCTAGCAGCTGCATAACTGGACATTCCGCTATGAGAAGCCACATTGTTTTGAGGTGCATTCATAGCACCGATGCTAGCAACTCCTAAACCAGTCATTCCACTATGAGCATCCACCGCGTTCTCAGGTGCATTCTTAGCACCGAAGCTAGAAGCTACATACCTGGACATTCCACAATGAGCAGCCACCATGTTCTCAGGTGCATTCTTAGCACCGAAGCTAGCAGCTGCATATCTGGACATTCCGCTATGAGAAGCCATATTGTTCTGAGGTGCATTCATAGCACCAATGCTAGCAACTCCAAAACTGGTCCTTCCTCTATGAGCAGCCACCATGTTATCAGGTGCATTCTTAGCACCGAAGCTAGCAGCTGCATAACTGGATTTTCTGCTATGAGCAGCCACATTATTCTGAGGTGCATTCATAGCACCGATACTTGCAACTCCAAAACGGGTCATTCCGCGCTGAGTAGCCACATTGTTCTGAGGTGCATTCATAGCACCAATGCTAGCAACTCCAAAACTTGTCATTCCGCTATGAGCATCCACCATGTTCTCAGGTGCATTCATAGCACCGAAGCTAGAAGCTGCATAACTGGACATTCCACCATGAGCAGCCACATTGTTCTCAGGTGCATTCTTAGCACCAAAGCTAGCAGCTGCATAACTGGATATTCCGCTACGAGTAGCCACATTGTTCTCAGGTGCATTGATAGCACCGAAGCTAGCAGTTGTATAACTGGACATTCCGCTATGAGCAGCATTGAATGCTTTCCCAACATCAAAAATGGAACTGATATCATTGTCTTCGTCCATTTGGGAAGTGATTAATGCTTCAAGTTCACTCCCAATTCTAGTGATAGGATGACTGTAAGTTCCACTGTTAGCAGCAGAAAATGGTTGTTTGCTGGGTAATAGGGATCTGCCAGCGTCAACAAGAAACCCAGTTTCATTAGTATCTTCCTGCTCCATGATTAGGTCGTCAAAGCCAAATATGAACTCATCAGTCACATCAGAATACATACTATTCATTCCATTAAGAAACACAGCATTATGGCTTGAGGACTCTCCTCCAGCAACTGCTATCATCTGCTCAGCATTGGTGCTTTCTCGAGGCAACATGCTCTCATTGTTAGTGCTTGGCAGTGATTGTGATCCTCTGCAAGCAGGCTCAATCATGTCCACAGTATTTCGTACTTGGGAAGTTCCAGCCGCTTCAGCATCCGCACTAGTTATATCAAGAATGCTTGGTCTTGTTCTTCTATTCACATTGTTGCCAGCTTTGAGGCGGTTGAAAAACTTTTGGGCATGGCTAGCCACCTGTGTTGGTGTTCTTGTTTTCACACAGTGTCTGGATATACTTCTCCAGTCACTTCTTCCATATATCTCTAATCCCCGGAGAAATGACCTATAGCAGGAAAGAGAGAGAAGTTATTATCAGCTTTGAAGTTAATCCAGGAAACAAGATCATAGGACAGCATTTACTTAAAAGTTATACTTTCTCTCAATCAGCTACCACACACTACATCTTATAAAGCCCAGAGTCAAATAGGTGTAACATCACAGATAACACTAATCAAAACTAACAACACCCCACCCCCACCCGCCAAAATAAAATCACCATCCGTTTTTTTCTTTTCCCAGAAAGAGGAAGGGGCCTAAAATCAGGGGATAAAAAATGCCATTCTTTGGATACCTAAAATCAGGGGATAAAAAATGTCCTCCGTTGGTTATGTGACTCCAATATTTGCTGAATTATCCATTACCCACTCTTTTTTGCCTCGTTGGTATATGCACTCACTTCAACTATATGTGTTGTTTAGCTTCTCAAACCGAAATAGGCTATCCTTAAAAGTGATATCTCAAATGTAATTTCTTACTCAAACAGAAGGTGATAAATAGCAAGAAGCAAGAAGAAGAATAACAAGACATATCCATAAAAATACTTTAAACCAAGTACATGATCAATATTTTAAAACATATTCTTGGTTAATGGGGCTTTTAGATGCGGGAAGAAGCCTTTAGGGGAGGGAGGACGGCAGTTTTGTTACAACGTTGAGGAAAAGTAGGGTCCAATCACTTTTTGACTTAGTTCTGACAGCATGTTCTCGCCCTAGTTTATTTCCATGGATCATGTATGGCCAGCATGAAAGTGACTCTTCACGTGATATTCAAAATTCAGAGGTGCTACGAAAGTATTAGCACATTGAATAGACTACCAAAAAAGGATTTGTACTTACTAATGAATTTAGTCTAGTTGGATGAAAATACATGTAATCGGCTACTTGCTGTCTGTCTAGCTACAAGTTCCTCAAAATATTTCCAGCATGAGCCAGAACTGAAACATTTATGAAGATCAAATACACCTATGACATATATGGAGTTGTACTCTTCTCTGAAAAACAAAGGACTAACAACTCAAAAAGAAAATCACTAAACAAGAAAATTTGTTAGGAAAAATATCTTACTATTTTTTTCTTTTTCCATAAGTGGCCGGGTTTCACTAAGGTTGCAGAATAGTGCATAGTTCGAACTAACGATCAAGACATAATTATAGAAATATAATAATAATATCAACTTTACATGATTAGAAGCATACCAACACGGTCATTGAGAATTAGGAAATTTTGAAATTCCGTTCTAGTAAAAGTGTAAGTCGTGCAATCAATTACAAGACATGATTATAAACATGATTAACGTTGTCCTCAAGAACTGTACAGGAAACCCACCTGTGTTCGTTTTCTGTCCAAGAAGCCCCTCTTCTCCATTCTACATCTGCTTCTGAATTCTGGTTGGGATCACTTTGCATTTCCGGATAATTATGCAATGGAACATGTCCAGACTCAATGGCGATCACATCATCTGCTTTTGAATTCTGGCTGGAATCGCTTTGCATTTCCGGATACTTAGGTAACGGAACATGTCCAGACTCGATGTCATTCACATCCTCGATTAATATATTATAATGATCTGTAATATCATCACGCGATTTCCAAGGAAGTGCTTCTGCCATCTTCGTCAATAGTTTATCATCGTTATAGTAGATCGCTAGGGTATTCTCAAAGATTTTATCCTCCTCCTTAGTCCAGAAGGATCTACTGCATGTCTGATCGATGCTCATTTTCTTTTAGATCTACAAGGAAAGGCTCAAGCATGAATACGGAAAGTTCTTGAAGAGGATTCAGAAAACGGATGAGTTTCAATATATGACAAAAACAACCATAAATATCTGGCATCTAAGTAAGATTTTCTGTAACCCCTGACACATGGTAAATAGAAACACTGGCAGCAAGACATGTATTCTTTTAAATCAGTTATGGATTCTAAGAGAAGTAATGGACGACTGGTAAAGGAACTGATAGGTTGCATGCCCGAATTAGAACGATCACACAATCAAAGCTCTCTGAAATACAAAAGATAAATTGATGAGGCTTATGGGCACAAAAAGCAAGAAACTTGATTCTAATAAAATTTCTATGGTGAAAGGTATCTGATAATAGTAATCTACTATATAGGTACTTCATATTTATTAGAATGGCTTCCAATTAGGTAAAGCCAAAGAGGAAATAGACGAAAGATGTTTAATTAAGGAGATAGCGTAATGACAGTTCACATTAGTATGGAGAGCTGTTTCTGACAGTCCAAATGTTAGCGGAAACGTAAAAGAAAGAACAAGGAAGAACACAAGATTTAACGTGGTTCGGATCAGAATGATCCTACATCCACCAGAGAACAACTGTCTTTATATTATTAACAAAGAAAGGGGCGATATCCCAATTGCACCTAAGAGAATTGCTCTCTCAACTCTCTACTCTTACAATGGATTTACTATGATTTTTGGGATGATTTTACAATGAAGAATGGTCATCCTTTTATAGATGCCCAAACTTGGGCTCCAAGAACAAAATAAGAAAAGGAAAAATAAATACAAAATTTGTCCTCCACAAATTTTTGCTTGCTCTCCAAGTTTACTTCCTAGCCAAGTAAATTGGTACATGGGATTTTCTTCCACGTGGATTGGACCCCACAAAAAATCAAACCAACTCTTTCAATCTCCACCTTGGTTTGCGTTAGAGCATGCATATGAACAACTCTGGCCAAAACTTCTAAGCTTACTGGGCAACCCCGTTGTAAGAAACAAGAAGAATCAAACCTTTGTTGCACATACTAGCTCCACCTAACAGTTGTTCTCTCATAGTTGCATCAGTTGATGCGTACTCCCGCCAAGTCCTTGCAGTGTGCAAACTTGGCGAGCGGCACTATCTTGGTCAACATGTCTGCAGCGTTATCGTCTGTGATAACCTTCACGACCTTGATAGTTCCCTCTTCAACAACATCTCAAATGAAATGAAATCTGACATCAATGTGTTTGGTGCACTCATGAAATCTTTGATTTTTAATCAAATGAATAGCACTTTGACTATCACATCTTAGAGTTGATTCCAGATGAACCAAACTCAATTCTGCCACCAAACCTTTCAACTAGATAACTTCTTTCACAGCCTCCGCTGCTGCCATATACTCTGCCTCTGTTGTAGACAAAGCGACAATCGACTGTAAAGTAGATTTCCAACTTACGGCACTAGCAACGAGAGTAAAGATGTATCCAGTTGTGGACCTCCTTCTATCAAGATCCCCTGCATAGTCAAAATCTACATAACCGAGAACTGAAATACCTTCACTTTTTCGAAAGGTTAGGCCAACATCAGAAGCTCCCTTGAGATATCTCAATATCCACTTGACAGCTTCCCAATGCCTCTTTCCAGGGTTGGCCATGTACCTGCTTACCACACTTACAGATTGAGCAATATCTGGACGTGTGCACACCATAGCATACATAATGCTACCAACTGTGCTAGCATAAGGAACCTTTGACATATGCTCACCTCATCCTCAGACTGAGGCATTTGTAACTCTGAAAGCTTAAAATGAGGAGCTAACGGAGTACTTACAGGTTTGCACAAATGCATATTAAATCTCTCAAGAACCTTTTCGATGTACCTTTTCTGAGAAAGATGTACAACACCGTCTCCTCTTGAAATCTCCATACCAAGGATTTTCTTTGCAGCTCCCAAATCCTTCATGTCAAATTCCTTGCTCAACAGTTTCTTCAAAACATTTATCTTTGTGATGTTGTTAGCAGCAATAAGCATATCATCAACATACAACAATAAATAAATCATTGAGTTACCAGACATCTTCTTGTGATACACACAGCTATCAAATGCACTCCTTGAGAATCTATGTGTAGTCATGAATGCATCAAACCTTTTGTACCACTGTCTAGGGGATTGCTTCAAACCATACAAAGACTTCTTCAGTTGGCATACATGATCTTCTTTTCCCTCAGCTAGGAAACCTTCAGGCTGATCCATATAGATTGTCTTTTCTAGATCACCATGCAAGAAAGCAGTTTTGACATCAAGTTGTTGAAGCTCCAAGTAAAACTGTGCAACCAGTGCTAGTAGCATGCGAATTGAGCTATGCTTCACGACTGGAGAGAAGATCTCATTGTAGTCAATTCCCTCCTTCTGACTGAAACCCTTTGCAACCAATCTCGCCTTAAACCTAGCATCTTCCACTTCTGGAATTCCCTCTTTCTTTCTGTAGACCCATTTGCATCCAACTATTTTCTTCCCCTTTGGCCTTTTAACTAAGACCCATGTCTGATTCTTGTGAAGAGACTCTATCTCTTCCGTCATGGCTAACCGCCATTGTGCAGCATCCTTGCAAGAAGTTGCTTCAACATACGAGGAGGGCTCAAGATCCTTAATCTCTTCTTCTGCAGCCACGAGCGCATATGCAATCAGATTTGCTTGCTCTATAAGGCGTTCCGGTCTCCGTGTCTGCCTCTTGTCCCTTCCCTTTGCAATTGTGTATGGTTCATTAACAGCAAGTTCTTCTAGATCTGCATCTTTTGACTCATCAACTTGAGTCTCTAGATCTTTTTCCTTGGCAAGCTCCACCGGTAGCTCCACCTGCTCATTGTTCTCGTTTCCTGATAACTCCACAGATACTTTACGAGGATCAAGTATAGAGGATTCATCAAAGGTAACATCTCTACTAACTACAAATTTGAGTAAAGACAAACACCAAAGCTTGTACCCTTTTACTCCATCTACATACCCTACGAATATGGCCTTCTTAGCCCTTGGTTCAAGCTTTCCTTCATTAACATGATAATAAGCTGGACACCCAAATACTCGCAAGTATGAATAGTTAGAGGGTTCACCTGACCATACCTCATTTGGAGTCTTAAAGTCAATCGCTGATGCTGGAGATCGATTAACAATATGAGAAGCAGTGTGAACTGCTTCAGCCCAAAACACTTTGGACGTTTTGGCTTGTAGGAGCATACAACGAGCCTTTTCAAGAAGAATTCTATTCATCCTCTCGGCAACTCCATTCTGTTGTGGGGTGTGCCTGACCGTCTTATGTCTTGCGATCCCATGAACCTTGCAGAAATCATTAAACTCTTCACTGCAAAACTCCAAGCCATTATCTGTGCGAAGATACTTGATTTTTCCCTCCATTTGATTCTCAACCAATATCTTCCACTCTTTAAATACTTCAAAAGCATCACTTTTTGCCTTCAAGAAACGCACCCAAACCTTTCGTGAAAAATCATCAATGAATGTGAGAAGATACCTCTTTCCACCCTTCGATGGAAGTTTAGAGGGACCCCATAAATCTAAATGGATGTAGTCTATCACTCCTCTCGTCTTGTGTTTGCCAGTGCTGAAGCTGACCTTCTTCTGCTTCCCTAGAACGCAGTTCTCACAAAATTCAAGTGCGTTGATCTTCTCACCATTCAAAAGGTTACAGTTGCTCAACATCTCCAGTCCTCGTGCACTCATATGACCCAATCTCATGTGCCATAATCTTGCCTTATCATCATTGGATAATTGCACTGTAGATGCATTTACAGAGCCAACAATGGTGCTTCCGGCCAGTGTGTAAAGGCCATCCTCCAGCTTGGCCTTCAGCATGACTAAAGCACCTTTAGTCACTTTCATAGTTCCTCCTTCGCTCATGTACTTGTTGTTGGCAGCAGAGATAAACAAAACAATATAATATGAAGAGAAAGAGAGAAAGATGAACGTCTTTTCCATTACTTTTAGAAAACCAGCGTACAAGACTTTAAATAGTACTTGGAAAGCAATAAACCTAGAGAGAAAATAGGGCACTATCCCATGACCTGCTAACTACTAACTTCAACTAAATTAGGACTCCTAATGCTAGTAAACTGAAGCGTAAAAGACTCCTAACAATACTGACAGTAACTTAATGACTTTTGAATCAGTCAACTAACACTCCCCCTTGATTCAAAGTCACACACTCCCAACTGCAACCTGAAAAATTCATGCTTAGCTTGAGGAAGAGACTTCATAAATATATCCGCTGCTTGCTCGTTTGTGCCGCAGAATTTCAGCACTATTCTTCCATCAGCTACCAACATCCGAATGAAGTGATATTGCACATCAATGTGCTTAGTTCTCCCATGAAAAGAGGGATTCTTAGCCATAGCAATTGCTGATTTGCTATCAGAAAAAATCTCAGTAGACTCCTTTTGCTTGTAACTAAAATCTGCAAGTAGTTTCCGAAGCCATAAAGCTTGTCGTGCTGCTAAACTTGCTGCTGTATACTCTGCCTCAGACGTCGACAGAGCTACTGTCTCCTGCTTCTTTGAACTCCATGTCACCGCTCCAGAACCAAAGTTGAAACAACTACCAGAAGTGCTTTTTCGATCGTCCAAGCAGCCTGCATAATCACTATCTGTAAAGCCAACCAATCTGAAATTTGGTACTTTAGAATACCAAATACCAAAGTCTGTCGTTCCAGCAACATAGCGAAGAATTCTTTTTGCAGCACCAAAATGTTGCTTTGTCGGACTCTGCAAAAATCTGGACACAACACTAACAGAAAAGGCAATGTCAGGTCTAGTGTGCGTTAGATAATTTAAGCCACCAACTAGACTTCTGAACAATCTCGGATTTGCTTTCGCAGTTCCATCTGCACGCTGCAACTTCTCGTTGATATTCATCGGTGTAGCTGCTGCTTCACAATTCATCATATGGAATTTTTCCAAAAGATCCTCTGCATATTTCTTTTGAGAAATAAAAATTCCATCGTTATCTTGGATTACCTCAAGCCCCAAAAAATATTTCAGTAAACCCAAATCAGTCATCTCAAAGTTTCTCATCATACTGGACTTGAAATCATCAACTAAAGACTTTGAGGAACCAAAATAAATCATATCATCAACGTAGAGACAAACAACCAAAAATTCTCCAGTACCTTGCTTCTTCAAGTACAATGTGGGCTCATTTTCACTTCTTGTGAATCCGCTATCTTGAAAGAATGAATCAATCTTGATGTACCATGCACGCGGAGCTTGCTTTAGCCCGTAAAGAGCTTTTCTTAACTTGTAGACTTTGTTCTCATTGCCATCAATAACAAAGCCCTGAGGTTGTGAAACATAAACCTCTTCTTCCAAATCGCCATTCAAAAAAACGGACTTCACATCAAATTGATACACGGGCAAACACAATTGCGCAGCCAAAGCCAAAACAACTCTCACTGTTTCAAATCGAGCAACAGGAGAAAAAGTTTCTTCAAAGTCTATACCTTGTTGTTGCGAATATCCTTTTGCCACGAGCCGAGCTTTGTGCTTTTGAATGCTCCCATCTGCATTGCACTTTGTTCGAAACACCCACTTGAGCCCTATCACGTTCCTTCCTTCAGGTGAATCAACTAACTCCCATGTAGAATTTCTTTCAATTGCTTGCATCTCTTCTGCCATAGCATTCTTCCATTCAGATTGTTTTGCCGCTGCTTCATAACAAACAGGATCTGAAACAAGCAAAGCAAATTGACAAGAAGTATTTACATTGTTAGGATATCTGGGATTTGGTTTCTTTTCTCTTGTTGATCTTCTTAGTGGAATTGGCTCTTCAGAAGACTCGTCAAGTGCTGCAGCTGTTGTCGGTGCACTAGATGAGCTAACTGGTGAACTTATGGGAAAGGAATCGGGCGAGTTTCCTGGAGTAGGATCTGCTGCAGGTTCTTCATCAGTAGATAACAATTGGATATTTGACCTCACATTCCCAGAACTAAAGTTCCAACATGCATCCTCATTAAACACAATATTTCTACTTATAATCACTTTGCCACTTATGGGATTGTATAGACGATATGCTTTGGATTGAAGACTATAGCCAACGAAAATACATTTTTCAGATCTTTCATCAAGCTTAGAATGAAAATTAACCAAAGCATATGCTATACAACCAAAGATTCTTAAGTGGCTTACCCGTGGCTTCTTACCATTCCAAGCTTCAAGAGGTGTTGTGTTCCAAACAGCTTTTGTTGGAGAGATATTCAAAAGATAAACAGCGGTTGCAACAGCTTCTCCATATAAGTAATCTGGTAGGCCCTTTGCTTTCAGCGAGCTTCTAGCCATTTCCACTACCGTCCTATTCTTTCGCTCGGCCACACCATTCTGCTCCGGTGTGTATGGTGCTGTAAGTTCCCTGCGAATTCCATTCTCATCACAGAACACATTAAATTCATTAGACAAGAATTCACCGCCTCTATCAGTACGGAGTGATTTTATCTTCCTGCCGCTTTGATTCTCTACAAATGCTTTAAATTTCTTGAAATTCTCAAAGGTTTCTGATTTGAATTTCAAGAAATAAACCCAACTAAAGCGGCTGTAATCATCAGTAAACATCAAAAAATACCGACTTCCACCAAGGGATTCCATTTTCATTGGCCCACACAAATCAGCATGCACAAGTTCAAGACAAGATGTAGCCCTCCATGATTTTCCTACTGGAAATGATTTTCTAGCTTGCTTCCCATAAATACATCCTTCACAAAAGTCAAGTTCATTGATTTTTGGCAAGCCAATTACCATATCTTTTTGAACCAATAGTTTCAACCCATTAACATTCAAATGCCCATAACGTAAGTGCCACAAATTAGTCTCATTCTTTCCTTTGACAACTAAGGCAGTTCCAACATTTGAAATATCAAGGGGAAACATTTTGTTTTGAGTCATAGGCACACGAGCTATCGTGCGTCCAGATTTCTTGTCCCTAATGTCACATGCATTATCATCAAAAACAACTGAGTACCCACTAGTCATCAATTGGCCAACACTTAACAGGTTGTGAGCCAAAGTGGGAACATATTGCACGCCATATAAAAGTTTCACATTACCTTGGACAGTTTTTATCTCAACAGTACCTTTTCCTTCAACATGCACTTGTTTGTCATCTCCTAGCCGCACCTCACTTTTCTGAGACTCATCAAGATCTCTAAATAGAGACTTTGAACTTGACATGTGATTGGAGCATCCACTGTCAATGAACCACACAACATTCACACTTTCAGTTATTGGGGAATGAGCCATAAACAACTTACTTTCTTCTTCCACATTTTGTGTGAAATTAGCTTCCTTCTGCTCATCTTTCTGCTTCGTCCAGCAATCAACTTCTTTATGGCCAAATTTCTTGCAGTATCGGCATTGAATTGTGCTCTTGTATTGACGTGATTCACCAAACTGGTTTCTACCTCTGCCACCACCACGACCTCGGCCACGGAAATTGCCTCTGCCATGTCCCCGTCCTGCTGAGTTTTCTGCTTTTCCCTTGTAAGAGAACTCCCCTTTTACCTGGAATGCCTTCTCTTGAACTTTCTCACGGGACCTATTTAGCCTATCTTCATGAGCTAGCAAGGAACTCATTAATTCATCAAAAGAATAGGTAGATAGGTCCTTAGATTCCTCAATTGCAGTAACAACATGCTCAAATTTGGTGGTTAAGCTTCTCAATACTTTAGACACAACAATCTGATTGTCAATTTTCTCACCGTAGGACCTCATCCTATTAACAATAGCAGATGTTCTAGACAAATAGTCTTGCACAGATTCATTTTCATTCATGAACAATGTTTCAAAATCACATCGGAGAGTTTGTAATTTAACAGCAATTACCTTGTCATCACCAAAGTACTCTTGCTTCAGGATCTCCCATGCCTTTTTGGAAGTCTCAGCTGCTGATATGCGAGGGAAAATGTCATCATGAAGCGCTTGCTGGATCATGAACAGAGCTTTTGAGTCTCTCTTTTGATGTTCTCTCAGTTGGTTTGCATTTCCTTCCGGAATTCCAGTCTCAACTACATCCCATAGTTCTTGAGACTTGAAAAGAGTCTTCATTTTTAGACTCCAAAACTGATAGTTTTCCCCTCTGAAAATTGGAATCAGGGGTTGGGAAGAAGCTGCAGTACCATTCCCTGCCATGGAAATTTTCTGGTTTCTCTCAAAAAGGATCTCAAAATATTTCACACTTTTCTCTCTTACTTACCAATCCCTGCTTGAGGAAAGGATGGATCTCAACCTGGAGTTAAGCTCTGATACCAAAACTGTTGGCAGCAGAGATAAACAAAACAATATAATATGAAGAGAAAGAGAGAAAGATGAACGTCTTTTCCATTACTTTTAGAAAACCAGCGTACAAGACTTTAAATAGTACTTGGAAAGCAATAAACCTAGAGAGAAAATAGGGCACTATCCCATGACCTGCTAACTACTAACTTCAACTAAATTAGGACTCCTAATGCTAGTAAACTGAAGCGTAAAAGACTCCTAACAATACTGACAGTAACTTAATGACTTTTGAATCAGTCAACTAACACTTGTAGCCTTGTTTATCCAGAGTACCCAGGGAGATCAAATTCTTCTTCAGATCAGGAACATGACGAACTTCTGTAATAGTCCTCACGATTCCATCATGGTAGCGAACCCGAACGGAGCCAATGCCAACTATTTTACAAGTTGCATTATTGCCCATTACTACGGTTCCTCCACTTTTCTCATAGTTGCTGAACCAATCTCTTCGGAATGTCATATGCAGAGTACAACCAGAATCTAGCACCCATTTGTTGCCATAGACTCCACTATTGCATGATGTTGTAAGTACATATTCATTATCAGAATCATGTACATGTTCAACAATGGATGCACTCGCCTTTTTTTGGACTTTGACGTTGGGCAATCTCGTTCAAAGTGCCCCTTCTTGTGGCAGCCCCAATACTCCGCATTCTTCTTGTTCACACGAGACTTCGATCTGTGCTTTGATTTGCTCCTTCCATGTTGGCTAGTACGACCTCTCACAAAGAGCCCACTAGCTTCATCATCTTTATCTCCTTCAAAATGCCTCCGCACATCACAAGAGTCAAGTGTTTGCAGGGTGATAGGATTCTTGCTATACATTATTGAATTCTCAATATCACGATATTTTGAAGTCAATGAAAATAGCAAAGCACATGCAAGCGTCTCCTCGTTCTTTTTAATTCCGGCAGTCTGTAAGTCCATGACAAGTTTATTGAAGGCATCTAGATGGTCTTGCAACAAAGTACCTGACTCCATCTTAAATGTGTGAAGACGTCGTTGTAACAACATCCTTGTTGTCACCGATCGGTCCTGGTAAAGCCCTTGCAGCTTATCCCATAACCGTTTGGCCGTCTTTTCGGTACTTGTACTCACTTCACAGGGCACGTTAGGAGACAGTTGGATTACACTTATGCATCCCCTTCAATCTTCTCCTTGTCGGAATCCGATGTGCCATCGGGGTACTTTCCATCAATAGCATGGATTGAACCTTCCCTCCGCAGTAACGCCATCATCTGGATCTTCCAGATATTGAAGTTGTTGCGCCCACTAAATCTATCAATTTCAAACTTCATGGAACTCATCGTTACTTGTTCTTCCTCTTCTACTACAGATGGTATTTGGAAATACAGAAAACCAAAGTAATTCCTTTATGATGTGGAAGTTCAGACTGTGCTGCAACCACAGAGCATACTCAGACAGAACCTTGGCTCTGATACCAATTGTTAGCGAAAACGTAAAAGAAAGAACAAGAAAGAACACAAGATTTAACGTGGTTCGGATCAGAATGATCCTACATCCACCAGAGAACAACTGCCTTTATATTATTAACAAAGAAATGGGAGATATCCCAATTGCACCTAAGAGAATTGCTCTCTCAACTCTCTACTCTTACAATGGATTTACTATGATTTTTGGGATGATTTTACAATGAAGAATGACCATCCTTTTATAGATGCCCAAACTTGGGCTCCAAGCACAAAATAAGAAAAGGAAAAATAAATACAAAATTTGTCCTCCACAAATTTTTGCTTGCTCTCCAAGTTTACTTCCTAGCCAAGTAAATTGGCACATGAGATTTTCTTCCACATGGATTGGACCCCACAAAAAACCAAACCAACTCTTTCACCAAAATAATGAGCAAGTTGACAAGATAACTTCGCCAGTAGCATATATGGGACAAACATGAAGATTCTTGTGGTATACTACCCACAAAAGTCTCCAGAGATACGAAGCATATTATGAAAACATCTATATTATTTACCTTTTCTATCAGATGTAAGGTTTTATAATAAGAAAGAAGTGTACAAAGAAGAAAACTATTTGTCTCAAGATAAGAAAAAATTATATCACCGAAGTAATATATTTTTGTTCTTGTTAGTGACGCAAAAAAAAAATCTGTGGCCTTGTACCACATAACGGGAAATAAAATACCTGAACAGTCCTGAAAAAGTAGAAATTTAACAAGACGGATGTAATCAAATAGGAAAGTGTCATTTCGCACGCCTTCATAATCTACCCCAGAATCCAAGAGGTAAGTCAATCATTATGATACTCTCTTCAGTATATTCTTGTTACTTTTATACAACTTGAAATAGCAAATGATTGCCCATTTAAATGGAATTTTTTTACATAAATAGAATAGAAAAAACACAAATTCCCTTATCACACAATCTAACCACTTAAAACTAGGAACGTCAATGACAAATTATATCTATGACAAGAAATCAAAAGGAAAGCTATAAAAAATCCTTTTTTTCCTTTTTGAGAAAACACTCATATCTCTACACATTAACTTTCAACAACGGAAAGCATGTTAAAGAAGAGTCCTCAGAATATGTTGACACAATTTCTCCCTCCCGAGAAAGTAGAAACAAGATGAATCTCATGATATTCAAGTTGGTGAGTATCACTTTGCATCTCTCCAGAATCTACCCCAAAACCAATATCTAAATCAATCATTTTGAGAGTCTGCACATTCTCTCGTGTCTTTATTACTTTTATACATCATGAAATAGCAAATTATTGTTCATTTGAATGGAAGACTTACAAAACCAACAACAAACAACAACATACTAGGTGTAATCCCACAAGGTCTAGGAAGGGTAGAGTGTACATAGACCTTCCTCCTATCTTGAGAAGTAAAGAAGTTGTTTCTGATAGACCATTGGCTCAAGGAAAAGCATATCAAAGCAGATCGAAAACGGGAAGATTTATATAACCAACAACATAACCAGTGTAATCCCACAAGTGAGGTCCGGGGAGAGTAGAGTGTACGTAGATCTTACCCTACCTTGAGGTTAGAGAGGTTGTTTCTGATAAACCCTCGACTCAAGGAAAAGCATATCAAAGCAGATCGAAAAAGGAAAAATTTACAGAATCAACAACAAACACACGCTGTATAATCCCACAAGTGACATTTGGGGAGGATAGAGTGTACATAGACCTTACCCCCTACCTTGGAAGGTAGAGAGGTTGTCTTCGATAGACCCTAGGCTCGAGAAAAAATATATCAAAGCAGATCAGAAAAGGAAAGATTTACATAACCAACAACATACCCAGTGCAATCCCATAAATGAGGTCTGGGGAGGGTAGATGGAGGTCTAGGGGGGGTAGAGTGTACGTAGACCTTACCCTTACCTTTGAAAATAGAGAGATTGTTTCCAATCGACCCTTGGCTCAAGAAAAAACAGATCAAAGCAGATCAAAAAGGGAAGATTTACAGAACCATGAGAACAAATCAAAAAATGAAAGCCATAAAAGATCTTACTTTTTCCATTCAAAGAACTACTCCTATATCTATAAATTTACTTTCATGAACACAAATCAGGTTAAAAAGAGTACCAAAAAATGTCGATGCAGCTGGTAGAACCTGATGATCGCGACGCACAGCCAAAGCAAATCTTCTGACAAGTGAATCAATCTACACACACATACATATATAATCAAGAAAAATTCTGGAAAAAAAAAACTATAGAATTTTGGGTGAAGAGATTGATTTACAAACACCTGGGGTTATTTGTCTTTAAAACAATTCTAGAAGCTTCTTTATTGTTACTTCACTGAAAATGTTCATTTAGGGAATTTCATCAAATATATAGGAAGATAAAAGGTATCAAAATTTCTTTTAGGGAATTTCATCAAATATATAGGAAGACAAAAGTTACCAAGATTTCTTTTAGGGAATTTCATCAAATATATAGGAAGATAAAAGTTATCAAGATTACAGTAATCTGAAAACTTTTAACGTTGGTGTAATACAAACAAAAAGTTTAATATGTGCCGAGTTGTACTACCTAACCTGCCAAAACTCAGCAAATAAACTCCATCGTCTGCCGGTTTTCCTTGATTTGAATTGTGAAAAAAAACGCCAAATTTCGAAATCCAGGGCATTTTCACCTTCCATTTTTGGCAACTCCGGAGATGGGCAATTGAAAATCATCTTATGCTTATGTTGTGTTGGCTATGGTTTCATAAGTGATGAAAAGGAAGAAATTTGAAGCTTATGTCCTTTTATAGAAAGCCAATTATTATTATTTTTCCTTATTTCTAGTACATATGGAGTAGGGGTGTTCAAAAACAAACCATAACCCATAAACTAGATCGAAAAAATGTTACTCCTTGCGCGTCTCAATTTATGTGACATCTTTTCCAACAAGTCCTTCTTTGATCGTAATTTTTTTACATGTCTTTTAAATATTTTGAATTGTCAATTATTGTGACTTATAGAACATTTTACGTAGATTCTGAATATATAAATTTTATTTTAAAAAAAACAAATATTCCATATTCGAATTCACGGCCAAAATTAAATTGTTTGACTTTCAAAATTTGAATTGTGCCACATAAATTAGCACCAGGAGTGTTGAATTATTGGTGTCGGATTATTGAATTAACAGTTTGAGAACGGTTTAGAATTTTATTTACGGAAAGGGTCACATGCCCTTAAACTGTGTGAAAGTGAATAAAAATGTTTTTGCCGTTAATAGTTTGGTCCAAAAATATTTTTGTTGTTAATATTTTGGTCCAAAAATGCTCCTATTGTTTTGGTAACATTTTAAGCACATATAAAAATCGATAACTAATAAGCCAAACTATAAGTGCAAAAATCAAAATGAACTACCGCGCGATAAGCATCCTAATATGGAGGCAAGTTGTTTTCCGAGTTGACGCCCAGTATTCGTGCTGCAAAGTCTCATCTTAAGGGTAAAGCAATGCCTAACAAAGACGACTTTGTATCAATCGAGAGATGAGTTTGTCCCATATTGAGGGCAATCTGATGCCTAATAAAGACGACTTTGTATCCACCAAGATCAGATGAGTTTGTTATATGCTTTTAGGATCGAAAGAATAAACCAAGACAAGTGAGCTAATGATGTCTCCTTCATCTTCAGATGAAAGCAAAACTCCCGACTAAGGATAAAGGAGTACTTACTGCTCTAACCTTCGTTGATCATATGAAGGTGAGTCAATTGATTTTGTAATACTTTATAAATATACTTTACATTTTTTGTACAAGAAATTAAATTTTTATTTTTACATGTAAGATATACTTTTAGCGTTACGTTCATTCATTTCCTATGTGGAAGTGGGGGAGGGGAATGATCTCAAGTTTATTGCGAGGGAGATTTTCATTGACACCTATATATATTAGATTTTTTTTTAGTTCACATTGAAGAATATATATGTTTTTAGATTGAAATGAACTTGGCTGAAATTCCTTCATTTTAATCAGATGTTTTAAGTTTTCAGTGTAGAAAATCTTTCGATAGCAGGCTTTACACCACCCACGCACTCTGCTTAATAGATTACACAATATGATTGCTAGTTAATTCTTTTACTTAGCTTATCAAGTCTAGTGGGCTTCAAATATCGAATAGAAAACAAAAAGAATTTGCACGAATTGAAATTTGTTAGAATATCTAACGATTAACCAATAAAAACTTGCAATGACTAGTACTGCATGTTTCATTTAAATTGACATTCAAGTTCGGCGCATGCATATTTTATTCTTTGAAGACTAGTTTTATCAAAAGCTTTGACACTTAAAGCAATGAAGCTATGTAAAGTGAGGGGTTGTCACTTCATGAGTAAGCTAGCTACGCACTTAAAGAAAGTGTGAGCTTCAAACAAACACGCAAGTAATTCAAACGAGCATCGCGACGAGCTTCAAACAAACACGCAAGTCTTTGAATCTGAATTTTGACAAGCTGGATTAACATAGATTTTACTTTCAAGCAAATTTTATACTTCTAGTTCCATTAATATAATGGTTAATGAGAAGGAAAATTCAAATGAAAACAACTGCAGTAGTAAATCTGGGGGAAAAAATGTAAAGGACATAGATAACAAGATCATTGGAACATTCCAAGAAAATGGTATTCATTTTCTTGAAAAATCAGCATTAGAAATGGAAAAGATTGAAACTTTAGGGAGTCAAGAGCTAAGTCTAAGCTATCTTTGTGAAAATTCTAAGTTGGATTTTCAAGAAAAGGACAATCTTGGGAAGGATTTGTTGAATACATTCAACAAATCCTTTTACGGCTATGGCCTAGCAGCAGCGTGCAGTCACTAGAACCATCAAATAACAATACAAGGGCTACTAGTTCCAATCATTTTACGGCTTCCATTTTCCCACAATTCAACAGAGAATTATGGTTACTCTGTGGGAAGTCACAGGAGGTGAAGTGATTTGATTCGGAATTGTGGAGAAGGAACTAATGGATCAGTTCATAGCAGGTTTAGGCCAATTGGCGATGGGGTGTTGCATTGTCAAACCATGTTGGTGGAACTTTAAATCTTGCTGGCAGCCGAGTGGTCAATAGTGATAGTCTTCATAGGACTACAAGCTCGGATAACAATTCATTTTTCCCATCCGAGTTGTCCGTGTGACCTAGAATGTTGATGGTCAGTCAGGTAATTCGAGGGGAAGAGGCTCGGGATATTTGAAACATTTGGAGAATAGAGATGGAGGTAGAGCACATAAGCTCTCTACGATTTTCTAACATTTGGGGAAATAATGCATTATAAAAACAGGCTCAAAACCAAATCAAGTGCCATAGAACCTGAAAGATCTAAAAGCACATTCATACACATTTTGAAAGGCAAGATGTAACATCTGGTCTTGTCTGCAATGAAAGTAAATGGCAAAGGGGAAAGGGGATGGTAGGGACTATTTAATAAAACAACGAGATTACAGTAATCAAGATTCAAGAATTGAGGATAAGAACAACCTTGAAAGAAGATATTATAGAATCAAAAGTCAAAGAATTGAGGATAGTAACAAATTTAAAACATTACTTATTTAAGTCATTTGGAGAGAGAGAAATAGGAGAGCTTTTGACGGGGTATGTTACAGAATAATGTATTTAGACATAATACGGTATATAGTTCAGAATATGTAATGATTTTAAAGTGATTCTCAGGATTTAGTTACCATAGTTAGAATCATTTTCTCACGTATTTAAGCCACAAAATTTCCTCCATTACCTTTTTATTTTATCACAGGGTAGAATTGAGTTTCGGGAAGTTCAGGAGTATTCTCTAATCCCTTATTCATTTTGGTGGACCCGTGTAATTCTGGGATATTTAGAGGATTGGGTGTCTTTTATATAAAACTATATCTATTTGTAGGATCTTTACCTTTCTTGTATGCCATTTTGATTTATGAAATGAAATTGTTTACCCGATTAAGTAAAAAACTTAAAACAAGAGATTACATCAATCAAGATTCAAAATTTGTTGCTATCAACAAATAGAGACAAGGTTCAATCATTGAGGATAGGAACAACCTTAACTAACAACACTCACATAGAGACAACGAAAAGCAGGGCATGAGGCAGTTCCGCCTTCTGGCATTTCAATCCGAAATTTAGTATGTAACATACAGAGGAAAAAGGCATCTTTCTTGAGCATCATCATACTCGTGTCACTACTATTGTGGTTCTTGGACGTTATTATTGATGAGTTCATTCATAAGTGCTCATAACCTTTTTGTATTTAGCCTAACAGACTACTAGCTAGTATTCTTCTGAAATTTCTTTTATTTGTGTTGGCTTTGGGTTTTGCGGGATATGGGTGTCCAGTAAAAGAAATTCAGGGTGATGTGCACATATAGTATCATATCAAGCTACTGTTTATCTTTTGTACCCGTTTAAGGAATTTTTGTTCAAATAACCCTTTTAAAGTTTAAAGAAACACTTTTTTGGCTATAACACCCTCCAACGTAAAATAGTTGAGCAGAAAACTCAGATTTTAGATAGAACACCTCTGACATTTCGCATTCAAATTAATTCAGAAACTACAATACGATAATTTACCTAATTTAGGAGCACATTTTCTATTGTTTTACAATTTTAACAAAACTTCTACTACAGTCATGAAAGCAGAAAACTTCCCACAATCCAACCGATGATGAATTGAAAACTAAATTGTTCATGCATACTTCCAAGAATGACAGCGTACATAGCCATTGTTCCTTATGAAGGAAACTTAACTAATGAAGCTGCTAGCTTTCCGTACTTAATGTATAAATATATGCTCCTTACTTGATTGTTTCAAACAATTAAAAACGAAAAAGTTTTTCCAAATTCGCTTAATTATAGGAGAAACATAGTTTTCTAGTATCATACTCCACTAAATTTGCCTAAAATTTAAGGGCATTTATTGCAGTAGAAGATTTACTTATAGAAAGGTGAAATGAAAAAATCGAAAGATTTTGGGATGAAAGAGTACATAGCTATAGATACTGCACGCTTATAACAATTCGCATGTATGTGTTTACTGATAATTACGTAGTTACGAATATAGACATTTATAAGTAGTCACAAAAAATACACATTACCGGAAACTATGATAATAAATTCTGCAATTATATCACATCCTAAATGAAGCAACACCATATAAAGAGGTATTCAAATTTTGCAGAAGAATTTGCATGCTTGTGTGTACATAATATTATATAGTTATTACACGTCTATGCATACAAACAACAACAGGTAGAAAGACTATTTCTGATAAACCTTCGGCTCAAGTAAAGGTGCGCAAACAATCTCGTGCACGTAACCTGGTAATACAAATCAGTAATTATATCAAGAACAAAATGAAGCAGCACCAACAAAGAGGTATTCAAAACCTGCAGTACATATCGATTAAGAACCAATTTTTTCTGATATCAGACACTCAAACCAACATGGGTATTAAGTTATGGTTAGCTTCGAAGTTTGGCTAAATCTTAGTATCTTTGAAAAAAGCAAGAAAACACATCAAACTACTAAAGTAGAAAAACTAAAGACCATTGTTTTTCTCAAACTGAGAACGGTTCCTTATTTTTAGGTTCAACTCAACTCTCTTGTGCTTAAGCAACCTGATACAAAATGATGTCACTCCACTAGTTAGTTCACCCGGCCCAAAATTTAACTGATTGGTGCAGCCGCGTGAGCATGGAATGCAGGGATTCTCAGGTTAGAATAGCCAACGCGTCCCTCTTGCAAATGGGGCAAGTGTTCTTGAGCTTGATCCACTCTTTAATACAATCAACATGGTATACATGGCCACATTCAATTTTAGTGAGTTCATCCCCATCGCGATAGTCATCCTAAGACAAACATGACCCAGAAAAAGAAAAGGTCGGAACCAAACTTAATCAAATAAGCTTATAGACAGGGGAATTAGGGGTGGGGGTTCTGAAATTAGGTGCCACTTACCAAGCATATAGAGCAGTGCTCCTTGCTCTCAAGACATGTTGACTTGGGCGACTTGTACTTATGCAACTTAATGCTTAAATAAAAAACTCTTTCTCTCAATCCAACATTTATACGCTTGTGGTGTTCCAATAAGGCCTAAAAGATAGAACACCATGTGACAGGATATCAATCCATACAAAAGGAAGATTAAAGTATGTTGTATTAAACGCTAAATATTGTGTTTGCAAAGCATTACCTCAGTAGACATATTCTCCATATCAAGTTCCTGCCCATCATCTTCATCTTCTTCCAAGTCATCTTCTCTTTCCTGAAACGTCGAACTCACTTAGGAGCAGACTCAATATTGAACAACAAAAATTACATGACAAGTATATTAATGCTAGTAACAAGTGTAGATGCTAACCAGCACTCATTCCATAAAAATTAGCAACTACGGAACTAACTGCTAAAACCTGATGAATTTATCATTCTATATGGAACTAAACGTTTGCACATGAAATGAAGCTCCACCGATAAGTTACATCATTCTAATTTATATTCATACAGACATAAATTCACAAAACCCTTGCTTTGAGAAGAAAGAATTGGTTTGGCTATCCAGTTCCTGAGCAAGGTCGGGGTAGAATGCTAACTTCGTGTAAGATTTGTTTATTTTCGATTAAGTGATGCTCGGTCTTTTTCTTCAGAAAAATGTGAAATTTAGGTTATTGGAAACATAGAGAAAACTACTATTTAGATAAATTAAAAAAAAAGTGCACAACCTGGTGGGAACATGGCCATGAAAAGTGTAATAACTAAGTTCTTATAAATTAATCATATATAAATATCAAATAAAGTAAAAAATAGAAGAAACATCTAAAAAGGAAAAACTTACAAGTTCGCAAGACTTTAAGAACCATCAACTAATACTTATGTTTATAATTAGTGCAACTCAACAAGGACTTTTTTTTATGAAGTAAGGTGTTGCATTAAAGGCATCAAGAAGATGAAAATAAGTACACGATAAACTTAGTTAACTTTCTAGTGAAGTGAAGAAACTTAACTGGAATCGGGGTTTGTGTAGATGAGTTGACCACATCTGTCATTCTCTCTCCACTAGCAGAAAAAACAGCACCAAATCTATGACCAAGTTCCTCGTAGGTTGCCTGCCGTTCCTGGATTGAGGACAGGATACCACCATCCTGAGCCAGAAAATATACCATGACATACAGTAGAGACGACTTTACAAAAAGAATCTGCTGCCTCTTTTCCATACAGAAAGCACAGGTGCATCAACTAAAACAGAAGACGGCAGAAAATCTAAGAGACACATGACAGAGACATGAGGAAACAGTGGTTTGCACAAATAAAGCACACTTGTGTTAAACGTGAAGATCTTTAAAGCATCATATGAAAACTCTAGTGTATTTTTGTTTTCAAAATCGGAGTTAGGAGGAGGTAACACTGATATAAACAACCAGCACAGTACATGACAGGGCTTTGGACGGCGGAGGAAGGGAAGGGAATGAAAACAAAAAACTTCTCTTAGCTACTTGGCTATGCAAGACCTAGAGGCACTTTCAGTCCGAGGTAAAATGCAAGAAAGTGCTGCAAAAGAACTTATATGTAAGTCATAGCTGGTGTTCGGAAAATTGTGGTAAACCTATCTGGAGAACCTCAATTCTTTCACTAAACATGCAGTCTCATTTAGCCGTTACTCGTATTTCCCACTACTTCATGAAAAAAAAATCAATATTTCATTATTGAAGAGTAAAGCAAGTTTCATTTGGTTAAATAATGTAGAACAACTTTCGTAAAGTGAAGAAACTTAACTGAAATCATGGTTTGTGTAGATGAGTTAACCACATCTGGCGTTCTTTCTCCAATTCCAGCATTAGCAGAAGAGAAAGCACGATAACTATGTCCAAGTTTCTCGTAGGCTGCTTGCACTTCCTGAATTTCGGATATGATACTGCCAACCATATTTCCAGTCGTGCTTCCATCTCTTGGCACATTAGCAGAAGTTGAATCAGTAGCAGCATTAGGAGTTCCACTGAAGGTCGAGTTGTCAGCATTAGATTTGTTGCTCTCCATCTGAGGTGCAACGGGAAATGATTTGTTGTGTGTTAGAATGATTGGTTGAGATTTGAAATCCTCTTTACCAATGGAAGAAGGTGGCTTCTGCAGAGCTTGAATCTCTTTTTTTTTTCTGCGGAGAAGGTAGAAGAAGAGCACGAGAATTTCTTTTCAACCGAATTCAGGAAGTTACTTCATGAGCCACAAAATATACCATCACATACAACAGATATGTCAACTTACACATGCAGAGACTCAGAAAAGAATGTGTTGCCACTTTTAATTCAAATGAAAATGTACAGAAAGCACAGGTGCGCATAGACTAAGAAAATCCATGAGACAGATGACAGGGACATGATGAGCAGACAGTGGTTTGCACAAATAAAGAACACATGCGTTACCCAAGAAGATGTTTAAAGCAACATGTGAAAACTCTAGTGTATATTTTGCTAAATCGGAGTTAGAAGGAGGAGGTAACATCGATATAAACAACCAGTACAGTAGATGGTGGAAAACTAGCTCATCAAAAGACATCTAAGTTAAAATTTAAAGATAATGTAGATATACTATTAAGATTTTACAACTAACATGCACAACTAAGTCAGTATTAAACTAACACAAGCCAGCGCGAAATCCTTTGGGGGGAGGGGAAGGGAATAAAAACAAAAGAACATCTAAGGGAATAATTCTTTCTGCTTTTTGAGATACTGGTAGTGGATTATAGTTTATTAATAGGTTTTTCTGTAATTTGCTGGGAGCTCAATCATATACTTGCAAGAAAATCACTTTCCTTTCTCTTCACCTTCTTGTCCAGCATATATTTTGGATATATAACTACAGTACTTCTCTGGGAATCGAATGAACTAGGAGAAAAAATAAAGGATTTGACAGATATTAAATAACTTATAACTTACTACCGGATTTCCTTATATCATACTAGAGATTACCTAAAGGGAACATCTATCATTAAAGTGTTCAGCAACCGCAAGCCTTCCCAAGCCCGCAGCCCCACGTGCACTTGGGCCTAATGATCCCCCTTCCCAAACCACCCCACACCCAAAAAAAATCTTTGTTGTATTCTGCAAGGATCGTCTATCACATTAATCCAACTTCAAGAAAATACAAAATTGCAAAAGGAAAAATCACATTAAAAGGTTTACAAGAAAGCACAGCTACCAGAGAAACAGGCAAAGATATATTTACCTCAAGTTGCAAATGTTCCCTTAAATAGACTCGAGATAGAAAAACTGCAAAAGAAGTTCATCAGTATCTAGCCAAAGAATTTTTCTCTTAATTATAAGCTAGTGTCCTTCGAGAAGGAAAGGAGCATCATCGGTATCTAATCAATCTGAACTAAAAGATCAATTAACAATCAACTTTGCCTTAGTCCCGAAATTCTTGGATTGGCTATATGACTCCTTTGAATCTATTATGCTCTATTTAAGATCTTCCTCAAACCCCTTGCTCTTTCACTATTCAGAAAGTTCATCATAATATTAAAATTAAAAAAGGGAACAAAAGGGGTAAGAACAGATTCAAACCAAATCAAATGACAATAGAACCTGAAACCACTAAAAAAACTTACTAAATTTGGAAACTTATTAAATGCTACAGATAACAGTGATTCTCTAATACGCAAATACAGATAAAAGCTTAGAGGGAGAATGGAGGAAGGAGGGGGGATAGGGGAGCAGAAATAAGTATAGGAATCGACAGCTCACACAGATCAAGGATTAGAGTCCAGGGAATCGTTCGTATCTAATTGTAAAGAACACACAACTCTATAAGAGAATGAATGCAGCAAGGTTTACTCATCACATGAAAGAAGAGGGGAATGCAACGGAGTGAACGAGGCAATGTTTGCAATCAAGGTAACTGACAGAGGGGAAAAAGGAGTGAGTAGGACATATTAAATGACACACAGATTACAGTAATTAAGACTCATGAATAGTAACAAACTTAAAACAAGAGATTACAGCAATTCTTTTATTTTTTTTTGACGAGGAAAATGTAAATAATCTACCTTCAAGACATCACCAACGAGATAGTAAATGTGCAATTACAGATTTTTCCAATCCAATTGTACGCTAAACACAAAAGGCATTACACACATAAACAAACGCTCAAATTTTGCCTCGACGGGCAAGTAAGCACTCCAACTTTGAGAGTGCACATGTAGACACCTCAATTTGATATTTTTTTTAGTAATTTCATATTGATTCAATTCATTAAAGTGTTGAGTAAAACTTTCCAAATAGAATCTCGGATTAATCGATCCCCCAAATGAGAATCAGACACCGGGTTACCAAAAAAAAAACAAATCGAAAAAAACTAATGAAGCTGCCAGCTAATTCCCATACTTATGTATGTATAGATACATACTCTTCATCGAACTGCTGTTTCAAAGAATTTAGAAACATAGACGTTTATGTGTGTTCATAGGAAGCACATGGTGCACAAAATTCGAGAAACTAGTACTCCATTTGGCCAAGCTTCTGAGAAGTCAAAAGTGTTTATGTTAGAGGGTTAAAGTGTTTGGGTAGTAACATCAGCTATTTCTTATAAGCGGAAAAAATTTACTTCTTCCCAGAAGCTTTTGAAACCTTGGCCAAGTAAAAATGCTGCTCTAATATGGGAAAAAGTATTTTCCAAATTGATTAGCCAAGTACAAATTGCTACTCTCCAAAAGACTTCTTCAAAGAGCACTTATGAAAAAGAAATACTTATAAGAATACGCAAATTTTAAAAGCTGGGCCAAACATGTTGTATTAAAATTATAATTCAGCAATTATATATCTCATCCCAAATGAAGCAGCAGCACCATATATAAAGAGGTATTCAAAATCTGCAGAAAATGACCATAAAAACCAAATCTGTCGGATATTATCCACTCAAAACATACAACATGAGCTCTAAATTATGTTTAGCTTCAAAGTCTGGCTAAATCTTATCATCGTCGAAAAGCAAGAAAAACTGAAAGACCATTTTTTATCTCAAACTGAGAATGGTTCCTTATTTATCAAGTTTCGTTCAACTCTCTTGAGCTCTGTCCAAACAACCAGATGTGAACAATGCCACGAGAATCAGTTTACCGAGCCCGAACTTAGATGATTAGTTGCAGCCAAGCGATCAAGGAATGCACGGATTCTCACGGAATCATAGCTAAGAACACACACTCTCCTCTTGCAAATGGGGCAAGTATTCTTGCGCATGTTCCACTCTCTGATGCAACCAACATGATATAGATGGCCACAATCAATTCTTGCAATTTCTTCCCCGTCATAATACTCTTCCTAAGACACACGAACGAAAAAAAAAATTAAAAGAAGGTCAGAATCAAACTAAAGTAAGCTTACAGACTTGGGGGGGTTCTGAAAATAGGTGCCCGTTACCAAGCATATGCAACAATGCTCCTTGATCTCAAGACTTGTTGAACTGGGGGCCTCGTACTTGTGAAGATTAACATTTAACAAAGGAGCTCTTGCTCTAAATCTAGCACGAATATTCTGTTGGTGTTCGAATAAGGCCTAAAAGATAAAACACTATGTGGATATCATCTATTCAAGGAAGATACAAGTATGTTATATCAAACACTAACTTATCTATTACTGAAGCATTACCTGTTCAGTAGCCCTATATTGATCAGTAAGATCCGGCATATCAACTTCAGCTTCATCCAGTTCACCTTCATTTTCCTGAAATTTTGAACTAACTCATTGAACACCAGAATGAGTAAAATCTATGACAAGCTTTCCTTCTTCTTTTGTTCTATTTTTTAACAAACTACAACCTCTAAATTGTGTTAGGTTGAAAGACATAACTAAATAAATAAAAGTGTACATATGTTTTTAGATGAGATGGTCACACATTTCAACATAGTATGAGAGCAAGCAGAGGTCCTGTTGCGGAAGCGGCATATATATAGAGTGATTGAATCACAACTACTATAACTAAAGGAAGCTAATAAATAGTAAATGAGACAACAATAAAAAAGAACACCAGTAATTTACGAGGTTCGGCAAATTTTTTATTTTCTGCCGACTCCTCGGACACAACCAACCCCAATTTTATTTCACTCCAAAAGAATACAAGTGAAATACTACAAGAGAGAAAGAAGAAACAAATGCCTTAGAAGATGAGAAGGCAAGTGAGAGGTGTGTTACAAATGAACCAAGAGACACCTATTTATAGGAATGAATTCTTCCTCTTGATGTCATCCATGACATCATAATGTACGAAATGTCAAGCTTTACCTTGTGAAATCATTTAATGCTTGCCAAAAATTTCTACCACAAATTTATTACCTTGACATTTCATACCAAAGAAGAATTACCTTCCTTCCAAACGTTCACATCTTCAAGAATCTTGTCAATTTTAACAAATCTCCACCTTGGCAAGATTCTCCATTTTCAATTTCTCTCAACGATAAATTTTGATTGTGTCTCAACCTTGATCTTCAATTTTCAACAATGTTGATCAAGTTCAAACAATGTTGAAACTTGACCACAGTGACCACTTTCGTTAGCATATCAGCAGGGTTATCTGTAGTCCGAATTTTCTGCAATATGACTCCACCTTCTTCTATAATGTCTCGTACAAAATGATATCGGACGTCAATGTGCTTCGTCCTTGCATGATGAACTTGGTTCTTTGCTAATTGAATAGCACTTTGACTATCACAAAATATTGTGATATCTTCTTGTCCAATACCAAGCTCTTCAAGCAACCCTTGAAGCCAAATTGCCTCCTTCACAGCCTCCGTAATTGCCATGTACTCTGCCTCAGTGGTAGACAAAGCAACTGTTGACTGCAAAGTAGATTTCCAACTAACTGGTGCGTTTGCAAAAGTGAAAACATAACCAGTAGTTGATCTCCGTTTGTCCAAATCACCTGCATAATCTGAGTCACAATATCCAACCAGATACTGACCATCTTCCTGCTCGAAAACCAAACCAATATCTACCGTACTACGAATATACCGTAGAATCCATCTCACAGCTTGCCAATGTTCCTTTCCAGGATTATGCATATACCTGCTTACAACTCCAACAGCATGTGCAATATCGGGCCTTGTGCAAACCATTGCATACATCAAGCTACCAACAGCATTCGCATATGGTACTTTTGACATATATTCTCTTTCAGCTTCGTTCTTTGGCGACAAAGCTTCACTAAGCTTAAAATGATGAGCAAGCGGAGTGCTAACCGACTTTGTATTCTCATTCATACCAAATCGGTCTAGCACCCTCTTCAAGTATTCTTTCTGAGATAAACAGAGTTTCTTTGAACGTCTATCTCTTTTTATCTCCATGCCAAGAATCTTCTTTGCCTCACCCAAATCCTTCATCTCAAACTCCTTTCTTAGTTAAGTCTTCAACTTCTCAATTTCTACTTGGCTTTGGGAAGCTATCAGCATATCATCAACATATAGGAGAAGATATATAAAGGATCCGTCTTCAAGCTTGCGCATATACACACAATGATCATATTTGCTTCTTTCGTACTTCTGCCCCAGCATAAACTTGTCAAATCGTTTGTACCATTGTCTAGAAGACTGTTTCAATCCGTACAATGATTTTTCAAGTTTGCACACCATATTTTCTTTTCCAGCAACTTTGAATCCTTCTGGTTGAGTCATGTAGATTTCCTCTTCCAAGTCTCCATGTAAAAATGCAGTTTTTACATCCAACTGAACTAGTTCCAAATTCAATTGTGCTACCAAAGCCAACAAAACTCTAATGGAGGAGTGTTTTACAACTGGAGAAAACACTTCATTATAATCAATTCCCTCCTTTTGAGCAACTCCTTTGGCCACCAATCTTGCTTTGTAGCGAACACCTTCTTGGTTAGGAAATCCTTCTTTCTTTGCATATACCCATTTGCACCCAATTGCTTTCTTGCCCTTCGGAAGATCGGCCAAGTTCCATGTGTGATTCTGATGAAGGGATTGCATTTCTTCATTCATGGCAATCCTCCACTTATCTTCTTCTGAACTTTGGACTGCGTCTTTATAAGTGGTAGGAATACCATCAGCTACAATTGAGGCTGCATAGGCCACCATATCAATAAGACGAGCAGGTTTTCTTATTGTTCTTTTTGGCTTGCTGGTTGCTATTGATTCAAGTTGTGGTTGAGGTTCTTGGGATGGAATCTCCCCCTCATCTGACTCTTCTTCTGGAGGAATATCTTCTGTTGTTTCCTCGTTTGCTCCTTGTGTTGGGAAAATTAATTTTCCCTCAAACTCCACCTGTTTTACAGCACCATCAGTTTGTTTGACATCTTCAATTGTTACCTTATTTGTTAAGGCAGATTCATCAAAGGTAACATCCCTGCTGAATATGATTTTTTTAGTCTCTGAACACCATAAGCGGTATCCTTTGACTCCCGAAGTAATCCCCATAAATATAGCTTTCTTTGCTCTTGGATCCAGTTTTGACTCTCTTACATGATAATATGCAATTGAGCCAAATACATATAAAGAACCATAATCTCCTGCAGGTTTTCCATACCATTTTTCTAATGGTGTCTTGCCACCAATAGCAGCGGATGGTAGACGATTAATGAGATGGCATGCATATGTTATTGCCTCAGCCCAAAATTCTTTGCCCAAGCCAGCATTGGACAACATACACCGAACCTTCTCCAGCAAAGTTCGGTTCATGCGTTCTGCCACTCCATTCTGTTGTGGTGTATTTCTGACGGTGAAATGTCTGACGATGCCATTGTCTTCACAAATCTTCTTGAAAAGATCATTTTTGTATTCTCCACCATTGTCTGTGCAAAGACACTTGATCTTTCTGCCAATTTGAGTTTCCATCATCGCCTTCCATTTGAGAAAAATTCCCAACACTTCATCTTTATTTTTCATTGTATACACCCACACTCTCCGGGAAAAGTCATCAACAAAGGTTACAAAATAGTGTTTCCCACCTAATGAAGGTGTTTTGGAAGCACCCCAAACATCAGAGTGAATATAATCCAAAATACCTTTAGTATTATGGATAGCTGTTCCAAATTTAACCCTTGTTTGTTTTCCCTTGACACAATGCTCACAAAACTCCAAGTTGCATGTCTTTACTCCTTTTAGCAATCCTTGATCTGATAAAGTTTTCAAGGATTTTTCACCAGCATGTCCCAAGCGCATATGCCATAGCCGGGTCATTTCTGCCTCCTTGTCATCACTGGATGTTATTGCCGCTGTCCCAATAATTGTACTACCTTGATAGTGGTACATGTTATTGTTTCTTCGAATTGCCTTCATTACCACCAGTGCACCAGAGCATATTCTCATTACCCCATTATCTGCAATGACTTTGAACCCCTTTGATTCTAGGGCCTCTATAGAATGAGATTTTTTTTCAAATCCGGTACGTATCGAACATCTGTTAATGTTCTACTCAGACCATCATGATTCCTTAATCGGATTGAACCAATACCATATGCGGTAAGAGGATTGTTGTTTGCGGTGTAAATAACTCCACATTCTCCTTCTTGTAAATCAATAAACCAGTCCCGATTAGGACACATATGATAGCTACAAGCTGAGTCCATCAACCACACATCAGATGATTTGGATGGCTCGGCTGTAACTAGTGAGAAATCAAAATCATCACAATCAGCTACATTTGAATCCATGACAGCCTTCCCATTATTAGGTTTGGCCTTGTTTTTCAACTTTGGACAGTCTTTCTTCCAGTGTCCCTTTTCTCGGCAAAAAGCACATTCATCTTTGTTGGGTCTGAATTTTGACTTGGATCTTCCTTTCTTCGTTCTCATTTGGTTTTGAGAACGACCTCTCATGATCAGTGCTTCTCCTTCTCCACCTTTTTGTTTTTCTCTCTTTCTTTGTTCATAACTGTATAAGGCAGAACAAACTTCTTTGAGAGATACTTCATCATTCCCATGAAGTAGAGTAGTTTCAAGGTGCTAGAATTCATCGGGAAGTGAACTTAACAACATTAAGGCCATATCTCCGTCACTAAAAGTCATGTCCATATTCTGCAAATCTGTCGCCAACTTATTAAAGCTGGTGATATGATCATTCATTGTGGTACCAGGAACATATGTGAAGCGTAACAGTCTTTTTTTCATGTAAAGTTTATTTTGACTGTTTTTCTTCAAGAATTTATCCTCCAATGCATTCCACAATTTACTTGTAGAAGTTTCCTTTGTGTATGGATACTTCTGTTCTCTTGCAAGGTAAGATCGAATGGTACCACAAGCAACACGATTGATGATCTTCCAATCTTCTTCTCCTATGCTGTCTGGTTTCTTTTCTTCTATGGCAATATCCAGTCCTTGTTGAAAAAGGACATCAAGAACCTCGCCTTGCCACATCCCAAAATGTCCTGACCCGTCAAAGATTTCAACTGCAAATTTCGCATTTGACACAATTCTTGTCATAAGCGAAGATGCCAATGACGATGTATTATTGACACTCGAGGTGGGCTCTTCATTTGTCTTGTCTCCCATTTGTACTACAAATACTATTTATTAGCTAACAATACCAAAGACCAAAGTAATTCTTTTCTGATGTGGAAGTTCAGACTGTGCTGCAATCACAGAGCATACTCAGATAAAACCTTGGCTCTGATACCAATTGTTGCGGAAGCGGCATATATATAGAGTGATTGAATCACAACTACTATAACTAAAGGAAGCTAATAAATAGTAAATGAGACAACAATAAAAAAGAACACCAGTAATTTACGAGGTTCGGCAAATTTTTTATTTTCTGCCGACTCCTCGGACACAACCAACCCCAATTTTATTTCACTCCAAAAGAATACAAGTGAAATACTACAAGAGAGAAAGAAGAAACAAATGCCTTAGAAGATGAGAAGGCAAGTGAGAGGTGTGTTACAAATGAACCAAGAGACACCTATTTATAGGAATGAATTCTTCCTCTTGATGTCATCCATGACATCATAATGTACGAAATGTCAAGCTTTACCTTGTGAAATCATTTAATGCTTGCCAAAAATTTCTACCACAAATTTATTACCTTGACATTTCATACCAAAGAAGAATTACCTTCCTTCCAAATGTTCACATCTTCAAGAATCTTGTCAATTTTAACAGGTCCAACGTTAGAGTCTCACCGCCACTCATTATCAAAAATATCATGCTTAGTCCGCACATGAGGGTCAGGGGCGGAGCTAGGTAGGGTCAAGAGGTTTCACCAACAACAATGGAACTAACCGCTAAAAGCTGATAAATTTGTCATTTTATATGCAACCAAACATGTGCACATGAAATGAACCTCAACTGAAAAGTCACATCATTCCGCTTCAGATTCATATAGACATAATCAACATAAATAATTGGCATTGGCATTCCAGTTGCTGAGCCAAGTCAAGGTAGAACGCTAGCTTCGTCGATGATTTATTAGTGTTCAATCAAGTAATCCTTTGTCTTTTTCTTTGGCAAAATGTAAAATATAGGTTATTGTAAACGAAAAGAAAGCTACAACTCAGATTAAAAGGAAGTGCACGACCTAGTAGGAACATTTCCATGAAAAATACGACAATTAACCCTTTGCATATTGATCATATATAAATACTAAAAAGGTAAAAAAAAAAAAAATAGATCTACAACGAAAAAATACTTACAAATCAACACGTAATTATTGGACAATAATAATTAAAGTTCTCTGAGTAAGTAATTTTTTCAAAGCAACAAATATATAAATACTCGAGAGAAAAATTTGGTCATCTCTAAATCCTTTCCAAAAATCAACATCCACAATGAGTCCAATTTTGTTAAGGAATAGATGGGTAAATAATATGAACAGCCAAATTAGAAATGAGGAGTGCAACTGAAACCTTAGTGAAGTGAGGAAACTTAACTGAAATGATAGTTTGCGAATTTGGGTTGGCCATATCTGTCGTTCTCTCTCCGTTACCAGCATTAAAAGAAATGAGAACATGAGTATTTTCGATCAAGGAGATCGAAGTCGAGCTCCCAAACACTTGACAATATAAGCAATATTCACCATGAGAACAATGGTGTACGTTCTCCTGATTAGACAGGAACTCAGCAGTGCCCTCAACTAATGCAGAATCACTACGTCCAAGTTCCTGGCGAGTGGCCTGCACTTCTTGGATACTAACATCCCTGCTTTCAGTAGAACTTCCATCGCTTGGCATATCAGCAGGAGTTGAACTAGTAGCAGCATCAAGAGTTCCATTGACAGTCACGCTATCAGCATCAGATTTGTAGCTTTCCATCTGTGATGCAACGGGAAATGATAAGTTACTTGTTTGATAGAAGGATTGGTTGAGATTTTGAGAACCTCTTCACTTATAGAATAATGGTATCTTTGTGAAGAGTTCGAAAATTTCTTTTGAACAGAATCGCGAAAAATCTTTTCCTCGGACAAAAATATACCCTGACGTACAGCATATATGTCAACGTATAATACACGTGCAGAGAAAACTTTGCAAATGATTGGTTGAGATTAGAATGATTGGTTGAAATTTGAAATCCTCTTTACCAATGGAAGAAGGTGGCTTCTGCAGAGCTTACACATGCAGAGACTCACAAAAGAATGTGCTGCCGCTTTTAATTCAAATGGAAAAAACTAAAGCATGAGAATTTCTTTTCAACAGAATTCAGGAATTACTTCATGAGCCACAAAATATACCATCACATACAACAGAATGTGCTGCCGCTTTAAATTCAAATGAAAAAAATTAAAGCACAGGTGCATAGACTAAGAAAATCCATGAGACAGATGACAGGGACATGATGAGCAGACAGTGGTTTGCACAAATAAAGAACACATGCGTTACCCAAGAAGATGTTTAAAGAAACATGTGAAAACTCTAGTGTATATTTTGCTAAATCGGAGTTAGAAGGAGGAGGCAACACCGATATAAACAACCAGTATAGTAGATGGTGGCAAAACTAGCTGATCAAAAGACATCTAAGTTAAAATTTAAAGATAATGTAGATATACTACTAAGATTTTACAACTAACATGCACAACATGGTCAGTATTAAACTAACACAGGCCAACGCGAAATCCTTTGGGGATGCTGGGAAGGGAATAAAAACAAAAAACTTCTAAGTGAATAGTTCTTTCTGCTTTTTGAGATACAGGGATGATAAATTAAATAAAAACAGTTTGGAAAGTACATGTCAACACAAGTCAATAGTAACTTAACTTAGCTTCTTGGCTATGCAAGACCTAGAGGCGCTTTCAATCAAAGGTAAAATACAAGAAACTGCCGCAGAAAAAACCTATGTGTAAGCCATAGGTGTTTGGTATTAGGAAATTTGATTCTATACTCTCCCACATTCAGAAAAACTAGATAGAATCTATCCGGAGACCCTCAATTCTTTCACTAGACATGCATTCCTGTTTAGCCGTTACTCGTTATTTTCCGCTACATCACGATGAAAGTCAATATTTCATAATTGAAGAGTAAAGAAAGTTTCATTTGGTTTCTCAAATAAATGTGTTTCCTCTCTAATACAACTTTCATGATTAGCAGTGCTTTTTGTGCATTGAAGTACATATTAAGACAGCTACCAGGAAATACAAATTTGCAAAAGGTTAAGATCCCATTAAAAGGTTTACAAGAAATCACAGTTACCAGAGAAACAGGCAAAGGAATATTTACCTCAATTGTTGCAAATGTTCCCTTAAATAGACTCGAGATAGAAAAACTGAAAAAGAAGTTCATTAGTATCTGAAAGCAACATGTAATATTTGATAAACTGAGAAGCAATTCAAACGCTCTTTCCCTAGAGCAGTATCTAGCCAAAGAATTTTTCTTTTAATTAAAAGCTAGTGTCCTTCGAGAAGGAAAGGAGCATCATCGGTATCTAATCAATCTGAACTAAAAGATCAATTAACAATCAACTTTGCCTTAGTCCCGAATTTCTTGGATTGGCTATATGACTCCTTTGAATCTATTATGCTCTATTTAAGATCTTCCTCAAACCCCTTGCTCTTTCACTATTCAGAAAGTTCATCATAATATTAAAATTAAAAAAGGGAACAAAAGGGGTAAGAACAGATTCAAACCAAATCAAATGACAATAGAACCTGAAACCACTAAAAAAACTTATTAAATTAGGAAACTTATTAAATGCTACAGATAACAGTGCTTCTCTAATACGCAAATACAGATAAAAGATTAGAGGGAGAATGGAGGAAGGAGGGGGGATAGGGGAGCAGAAATAAGTATAGGAATCGACAGCTCACACAGATCAAGGATTAGAGTCCAGGAAATCGTTCGTATCTAATTGTAAAGAACACACAACTCTATAAGAGAATGAATGCAGCAAGGTTTACTCATCACATGAAAGAAGAGGGGAATGCAACGGAGTGAACGAGGCAATGTTTGCAATCAAGGTAACTGACAGAGGGGAAAAAGGAGTGAGTAGGACATATTAAATAACACACAGATTACAGTAATTAAGACTCATGAATAGTAACAAACTTAAAACAAGAGATTACAGCAATTCTTTTTTTTTTTTTGAGGAGGAAAATGTAAATAATCTACCTTCAAGACATCACCAACGAGATAGTAAATGTGCAATTACAGATTTTTCCAATCCAATTGTACGCTAAACACAAAAGGCATAACACATAAACAAATGCTCAAATTTGGCATCGACAGGCGAGTAAGCACTCCAACTTTGAGAGTACACATGTAGACACCTCAATTTGGTACTTTTTTAGTAATTTCGTATTGATTCAATTCATTAAAGTGTTCGCGAGTTCATTAAAGACTATACAGCAATCAATACAGGTATCATGGTAAAATATCCACTACATTTATTATTTCTTAAAGGGTGTGCAAAATTTATTGTGGATAAGTAAAAGTGAACGAAGGGAGTACATCTTTCCAACTTGCATGTGAACGAGGGGAGTACATTTTCCAATTACCTTGCGACACTCACGTGGGCTCTAGATCTCATTGTTCTTGTGCATTTTTACATGCATTGTGCATGCTATGCTCTCAAGAATAAATAGAATATTGGGCATGTACTTGTTACCAACACGGCATATAGCGACAGAGTCAGGAATTCTAACAAGGAAATACAAACAATGTTAAAATACAATAATTATCACTTGTAAAGGGGATTCAACAGTGTACAAAAGCATGAAATGAGTTATTTTTACCTACCTTATTAATGAAGCATAATTTTTCAAACAAAGGAATTCAATAGAACCAACATACAAATTCGCCACGGCTTGCATAGGGCTCAAAGTATGCAAGTATACAAGGAGCATCTTTTTATCATAAGTTGGTCTAGAAATTGAGATTCGCTTCTAGGACTAACCTTAAGAGATCGCAATGCAATTCATTGAAAATAATAAATAGGGATCGGAGCACACATTAAGGGTGCAAAATGCAAGGGAAAAAGAATTGTCAATCGCGAAGGGAGCACACATTAACCTTCAACTTTTTGTTCTAATTTTCTCGTATATACCTGAAAGCACGCATTTTTTTAACTCTCAATCAAAACCTTAATAGCCCAAAAACTGTTTTACTTGGACAGAAGAAAGAAAGCAAATTACTTTCAAGAATGATGGAGACATAGGTTACACAGTAATTGTTTCTTATGAATTCAACGTAACAAATAAAGTTGTTACCATCAAAGGTTGTGACTAGGTAAGGTACTTCTCTATCATTAATTAGAGGTCTCGAATTCAAGCTCCGAAAATGAAATCGCTTTAATAGGAAACAGTTTACCTTCAAAGTAAAACTTTCCAAATAGAATCTCGGATTAATCGAGCCCCCAAATGAGAATCAGACATCGGGTTACCAAAAAAAAACAAATCGAAAAAAACTAATGAAGCTGCCAGCTAATTCCCATACTTATGTATGTATAGATACCTACTCTTCATTAAACTGCTGTTTCAAAACAATTTAGAAACATAGACGTTTATGTGCTTTCATAGAAAGCACATAGTGCACAAAACTCAAGAAACTAGTAATCTGTTTGGCCAAATTTTTGAGAAGCCAAAAGTGTTTATGTCAGAGGGTTAAAGAGTTTTGGGTAGTAACAACAGCTATTTCTTAGAAGCAGAAAAAAGTTACTTCTTCCCAGAAGCTTTTGAAACCTTGGCCAAGTAAAAATGCTGCTCTAATATGGGCAAAAGTATTTTCCAAATTGATTAGCCGAGTACAAATTGCTACTGTTCAAAAGACTTCTTCAAAGAGCACTTATGACAAAGAAATACTTTTAAAAATACGAAAATTTTATAAAGAGGTATTCAAAATCTGCAGAAAATGACCATAAAAATCAAATCTGTCGGATATCAGCCACTCAAAACATACAACATGAGCTCTAAATTTTGTTTAGCTTCAAGGTCTGGCTAAATCTTTATCATCATTGAAAAACAAGAAATGCATCAAAGTAACAAAAGCAGAAACTAAAAATCCATTTTTTCCCCCAAACTGAGAATGTTTCCTTATTTTTCAAGTTTCGTTCAACTCTCTTGAGCTCTGTCAAAACAACCAGATGTGAAGGATGCCACAAAAAATCAGTTTACGGAGCCCGAACTAAGATGATTAGTTGCAGCCAAGCGATCAAGGAATGCGCGGATTCTCGTGGAATCATAGCTAAGAACACACACTCTCCTCTTGCAAATGGGGCAAGTATTCTTGCGCATGTTCCACTCTCTGATGCAACCAACATGGTATAGATGGCCACAATCAATTCTCGCAATTTCTTCCCCGTCATAATACTCTTCCTAAGACACACGAACCAAAAAAAAAAATTAAAAGAAGGTCAGAATCAAACTAAAGTAAGTTTACAACTTGGGGGGATTCTGAAAATATGTGCCCCTTACCAAGCATATGCAACAATGCTCCTTTGTCTCAAGACTTGTTGAATTGGGTGCCTCGTATGTATGCAGATTAACATTTAACAAAGGAGCTCTTGCTCTAAATCTAGCACGAATATTCTGTTGGCGTTCGAGTAAGGCCTAAAAGATAAAACACTATGTGAATATCATCCATTCAAGGAAGATTCAAGTATGTTGTATCAAATACTAACTTATCTATTACCGAAACATTACCTGTTCAGTAGCCCTATATTGCTCAGTAAGATCCTGCGTATCAACTGCAGCTTCAATCAATTCACCTTCGTTTTCCTGAAATGTTGAACTAACTTAGTAGAACTCATTGAACACCATACTGAGTAAAAAATTGCATGAAAAATATACAAGGACAGAATATTCTAGCCTTAGCTTTGGTTTATAACAAAGTGAGAAGGAAATCTATGACAAGCTTTCTTTTTTTTTCTTTTGTTCTATTTTTTAACAATTGGCATTGGCATTTCAGTTCCAAGTCAAGGTAGAACGCTAGCTTCGTCTATGATTTATTAGTTTTCAATCAAGTAATCTCCTGTCTTTTTCTTTGGCAAAATGTGAAATATAGGTTATTGTAAATGAAAAGAAAGCTACTACTCAGATAAAAAGGAAGTGCACGACCTGGTGAAAACATTTCCATGAAAAATACGACAATTAACCCTTTGCTTATTGATCATATATAAATACTACTGAAATATATGGGTAAATAATATGAACACACAAATTAGAAATGAGGAGTACAACAGAAACTTTAGTAAAGTGAGGAAACTTAACTGGAATGATAGTTTGCGAATTTGGATTGACCACATCTGTCGTTCTCTCTCTGGTACCAGTATTAAAAGAAATGAGAACATGAGTATTTTCGATCAAGGAGATCGACGTCGAGCTCCCAAACACTTGACAAAATAAGCAATATTCATCATGAGAACAAAGGTGTACGTTCTCCTGATTAGACAGGAACTCAGCAGGGCCCTGAACTGATGCAGAATCACTACGTCCAAGTTCCTGGCGAGTCGCCTGCACTCCCTGGGTATAAGACGGGATACTAACATCCCTGCTTTCAGTAGAACTTCCATCTCTTGGCAGATCAGCAGGATTTGAACTAGTAGCAGCATCAAGAGTTCCATTGACGGTCACGCTATCAGCATCAGATTTGTAGCTCTCCATCTGAGATGCAACGGAAAATGATAAGTTCTTTGATAGAATGATTGGTTGAGATTTTGAAAACCTCTTCACTAATAGAATAATGGTAGCTTTGTGAAGAGTTTAAAAACTTCTTTTGAATCGAATCGTGGAAATCTTTTCCTGGGACAAAAAATATACCATGACATACAGCATATATGCCAACGAACACGTGCAGAGACAACTTTGCAAATGAGAAAAGGGAAGAAACTACTGAAAGCACAGGTGCGTAAACTAAAAGAGAAGAGCGAAGAAAATTCATGAAATACATGACTGGGACATGAACAGACAGTGCTTTGTGCAAATAAAACACATTTGTGTCGCATGACATTAGTTGGGGTAGTCATGACTGTAGAACACATTAAGATCTTTAAAGCATCATGCGAAAGCCCTGGTGTATCCTTTTCAAACGAGTTAGGAGGAGGTAATGGGGAAAACTACCTCATCAAAAGACATCTAATTAAAATACAAAGAAAACGTACAACTACGTTAGTGTAAAACCAACCAGGTCAATTCTAAATCCTTTGGATGGTGGGAGGACAGAAAACCAAAAACCAACTACGTTATTTCTTCTTTTTCAGATATAGGGAAGAAAAATCATAAACACAACTTGGAAAGTATTATACCAACATAACCCAAGTAAAAACACCTAGAGATGGAAGAAAGGACGAAAGAAATGAGAACCTTAACTTAGCTATTTGGCTATGCAAGACCTAGAGGCGCTATTAGTCATGAGTAAAATGCTAAAAAATGCCAGATAAGACCTTATGTAAGCTTAAGGCGTTTGGTATTAAAAACTTGATCTGATACTCCCACACAGTAACAAAACTAGGTGATGCATAATTATTGGGAGAACCTAAACAGTTTAGGCTAAACTCTTTCACGAAACATGCAGTCTTGTTTAGCGTTACTCCTTGTTTTCCATAGTAGTTCCATCATCTTTTAGAGAAATAATAGTTCCTACATTATTTATTTTGAACTACATATGGAAAGAACTGTCACATTTCACAAGGATTTTAAATGCCTCACTAGATTTACTTGTACTGGTATCGGATTATAGTCATTTCATGGAAATTATTCCTGACTACCATATGGAAAGAACTGTCATATTTCACAACATCCCCTGCCCGAGGCACTGAAGATTCCAGAAGTTGAGATTTGGGGAAAACTGGTACTAAATCACCTCCACGCCTGCAAAATCTATCTAGTGTTCCCACGTTGACTCCCACGCCAACTCGGAATGGATTTGAGGCCTTAATTGAGAGGAACTGTGGGACTATTCAGTCCCTGCCTAGATTTTAAGATACATTTAAAGTTACTTGTACTGGTATTGTATTATAGTTATTTAATAGAGTTAGTTAATAAATTTTCTTGCAGCTTGCTAGGAGGTCGACTATCATATTTTAGAAAGAAACTCACTTTCCTTTCTCTTCACTCTTTTTTTTATCATTAGCAACGGGTACAAAAAGGCACCTCATGGGTACACCAAAACGACACTAAAGAAAATAAGATATTTTGCAGTTTAACAGTCTTTGGCAACCCCTTCAAAAGCTCTCCTATTTTCTCTCTTTCCAAATGACCCACATAACGGCTAGAGAAGCTACGATCGACGCCCTAGAACTCCTATTTCTCAAGTCTAGTGAACCCCCACCCCACCCCCACCACACACAAAAAAAAAAGAGGATCATCTATGACATTAAGCCAACTTTCAAAAAACACAAAATTGCTAAAGGGAAAAAAACCATTAAAAAGTTGGCATTAAAACGCAATCGCAGAGAACAGGCTAAGAAATGTTTACCTCAAGTGTTGCAAATTTATTCCCTTAAATAGACACGTACATAAAATCTTCAGTTGTCTACAAAACCAAAGAAATGTAATTCAGGCTGCCGATCAAAACAAGTTCAGTACCTCAAGTGAAGCAATAAAAAATGTTTGATAAAATGCAAATATATTCAAAAGCTCTCTTGCCCTAGAAGAGTATTAGCCCATGAGTTTTTTCATTATAATCTAGTGTTCTTGAAGGAAAAAAAAAGTAGCAGCATTGGTATCTAATTAATCTGAACAAAAAAACGTTTCATAAAAGCTCCCATGAAAGCAGAGATTAACACTAACCTGGATGTGAATCAAGTGAAATGACTTCGCTGCAAAAGAAGTAAACGGAAGAGGAAAAGGGGGGAGGGGAGGGATTATTTAATAAAGCATTGAGATATAGTCAAGATTTAATGAATTGGGGATAAGAACGAACTTAAAACAAGAGACTATAGCAATCAATAGTAATGAATTGAGGATAGTAACAAACTTAAAACAAGAGATTGCAGAAATCAATATTCAAGGACTAAGGATAGTTACAAAATTAATTTAGAAGAAATTAATTTTATCAAGATTTAAAACAGCACTCACATATAGACAACGAAAAGCATGGGTATGAACGACACGAGAGGGTGCAGCCATGTGGCACTTCACTCCAATATGTAGTTTGTAACGTACATAGGAAAACAACATCTTTCTTAAGCAAGTTCACACTCATGTCTCTGCTATATTTATGGTTCTTGGACATTATTATAGATTAGTTCATATTAAAGTTCTTTTGACCCGTTGAAGAAATTTGTGGGAAAACAGCCTTTTTTAAGTTTAATGAAAAATAATTGGACTTTAAAAACCTCCAATAGCCGAGCTGGAAAAACTCGAATTTTAGATTGAATACCTCTGAGATAATTTAGGAGCAAATTTTCCTATTGTTTCACAATTTTTCAGCCAAACTTCCATAATCCTGAAGATGATGAACTGAAACTAAATTGAGTGAGTCTACTAAGAAAATCAACATAGAACCAATTACAAAAACAAAAGCCCTACCGTGAAAAAATAACCAGTTAAATTTGCGAAAAAGTGAGAACCTTAATGTCATGTCTTAGAATTCATAATTTCAACCTAGCATATCTGGGACGAATAGACAATTACAGTAATGAAATTATAATGTAATCCTAGACAATATCTAATACAAAAGAGATTAATTATCAAAAGACGCTAATGTTTGTATCTACTTGAGGTTTCAATGGCTAAATTGATTCTTGAATTCCAGTACCTAACCTAGCGGGTTAGGATTGCTACTTTGTCATGGTTCCACTCCTACCTAAGAAAGAAAGACAATTATGTAACCCTCGGGGAAATATGGGGGTTGGAGGGGGGGTGCGGGTGGAGAGTATTTTGGAGCTACTGCCAGAGAAACTCCCAATTATTGCGCTAAATAAGATACTTGTCATTCATGGAAAGTAAAAAAAAAACAAGTCTATGTTGTAGAACTAGTATTCATGCATGCTTCCAAGAATTATAGCAACTGTTCCTTATGAAGGCAACTTAACTAACGAAGTTGCCAGCTCTCGACACGTATGTATAGATATATACTCCCAATTTGGATTGTTTCAAACAATTAAATAACAAAAACTTTACAATATTTACTTAAGTTCAACTCGATTCCCTTTGACTTCTTTTGCTGGAGGAGCCTGGAAAGGCATGAATGTCTTCCCACCCATGTATGGCTGTAGAACTTCAGGAATCTCAACTCCATCCTCCGTCTGATAGTTCTCGAGTATACAACACATAGTCCTCTCTGTCGCTGTAAGGGTGGAGTTCAATAAATGCACATACTGCTTCGCTTGCTCATTACCCTGAGGAAAAACAATTTTATGTTAAGAGTAGTTCAGATTTGTGCGAAACAAAACATTGAAAACTGAAGCTGAATTGCAACATACCTTCTGTCCAAACCGAATTTCCAATTTCCTCGACTGATAGTCTGTGCAGTTTGAGCAGGACACGAGCTCTCTATATGTCGATGATGCAGGGTACCACCCTTCTAGATCATACTTCTTTGCTGCTGCATCATTCAGTGCGCCGGAAACAATAGCCACAATTTGGTAAGGAAGCTTTAGCTGTGAAAAAAGAAAGAGCTATGTCAAGCCGGAGTTTGAGATTAGTCTAATAACAGGTAATATGACTTAGCAATAATAAAAGACTACGGGCTACGACTATCTAATATTTAAAACCACGAGATGAATGTTGTTAATCCATTAATAATCTTTTTTGATGACCGAGAAACACCCTAGGAACGGTTTGAAACTCGGTGGATAACGGGCCTGCCTCTCTGCCCTTCTCTTCTTAAATACTAGGCTTTTGACTGCGGCAAGCTTTGAATCTGTTACTTGCACTTAACTCACACATCACAAGCTGCGTGTCTTACCACTAGACGGAAGCACTACCATCGACCTAAAATCTTGGTGGACAAATTTACCCTATACATGTGCTAGTGGGAGGTCGGACCTGGTAGGTTAAGTCAAGTTGTGCACAAGTAGGTCCTTACTTAAGAAAACAACTATACAGCACAACAGATTCGGGGACTCTGTCAGATCAATTTACAACTCAATTATTCATTACCACTATATCTGTAAGCACAAAATTGCAGAATTTAACAGAATGAGTTGCTTAAACAAAATTTCGATGTCAAAGTAGCTAAATTAAGAATACTATTTTGTTGAATAATTAAAAAATATTTATCGGACTAAAGAAGATTATTTCAAGAAAAGAATAAATGGGCTAAATGTGATTGATCTGCATCTGTGTGTTCACAGAGGTGCAAACCCAGACAAATTCGTATATGTTAGTATGAAGGGGTGTCGCATAAATAGGGAAGGTAGTGCTGGAGCAACCGAGTAACAGGTAAATCGTCACATTCCTTCCCAGTAAATGATTGAGGTATGTTTGGCGACTCGTTGAGCTAGAAAATATAAATAGAGGGAAGGGCAATATCCCAGAAAATGGAAGAGAAAATTAGACCTACCTGCTGAAAGAATTCCTCCGAGTTTTTAATCATCTCCTCGTGCATGTCCCATGAGTCATTGCCATTTGGAGTGGTCAAACAAAACTGTTCCACTTTCTCAAACTGGTGGACTCTAAAAATTCCAAGCGTGTCGCGTCCATGTGAACCAGCTTCCTTGCGGAAGCATGATGAATATCCAGCATACCTGGTGGATGTCATAGATCATTAGTCCATAAAATCCAACTGGCAATAGACGATACACATTCTGGTGCCAGGTTTTGTTACAATGTACCTTAACGGAAGCTGTGAAGGATGAATCCAATCGTCCAAATGATAAGCACACAGAGGTTGTTCAGCAGTGGCAATCAAATATTTGTCATCTCCCTCGCCAGTCACCTATCAAAACATAAGAAAAGTAAGAAAAACATCGTGAATGTAGAGTTAATATTCCCTTAAATCATCGGGGATAGGGAGGTTCTATTAACATACGAGAGATACCTTGTAAAGTTCTTCATCAAACTGAGCTAATTGAGCACATTTTGCCATAATATCTTTCCTCATGAAGAACGGAGTCTGCAATGGAGTATATCCCCTCTTCTCCAAGAAATCAAGAGCAAAATTAATCAACGCTTGATTAAGACGTACACCAGCTCCTTTCAAATAGTAACCTCTTCCTCCAGCAACATTTGCACCTACATATTTCAGATATCTTCGCATTAATCTTGCAAGTCATTATACCAATGAACAAAAGAATACGATTTGAACAACATAATTATTAGGAAGGAAACGGGTAAGCAGAACAAACTGTCCTGAATATAGCGAGTTGAAATATAAAAGTAACAGATGGGAAAAACAATTCCAGAACACAAAATACGACCAAATTAGACACTCGGAAGAATGTAATCGTAGAATGGGTAAAGGCAAAATGAAAAGTCCTTACCCTTTGTTATATCCGCAATTCCGAGAGCTTTAACAAGATCAACATGATTTTTAAGACCTCTCTCAGTCCGCTTCTCTCCCCATGACCGAACTATTACATTATTCGCCTACAAAATAATCTTTGTTAAAAGAGAAGACTTTATATTAAACTCGCGAATGTCACTAAAAAAACAACAAAATCCACATACCTCATCATTACTAACTGGCACTGAGTCATGCACAATGTTACCAATGATTTCAAGCTTTGAACACAAAGCAGCTCGAACCTCTTGTACTTCTGCCTCTTTCTTTTCAATCAGTTGCTTGTTCTCTGCGGCAGTGTCCTTAATTTTTTGACTTGCATCCGCACCAGACTTCATCAAAGGAAAAGAACATGATTCAGTTTCGAACTAAATAGGACAGATGAAAAATTCAACAATTAAATACAACACTCACATTTTTTAGCAGAACGAAAAATTCTCTGCTGATCTTTTTGAATTCTTTCCGTAGGTTATCAAGCTCAAACTGGCCTGAAATATACACAAATATTCATCAAAATCATGCCTTTAATACTCAAAAATTTCATCAAGTCATTATCCTATTTCATCAAGTATATATTTTCTCCGGATAATATTTTCATCAGACCAACCAAATACTAGAAAAGTCAAACTATAACAGCTTGTTTGGATGGTTGTTATCTATTGTATCGTATTGTGTTATTAGTTTAAATATAATATTTATTATTTATTTTTAGTTAAATCTTATTGTATCATATTATTAAATCTATTAGTTAGGTAACGACAAAAAGTACTATTATTTGTAACGATCGATTTGGTAGGAAAACAATACACGAATATTCATCAAAAATCATGCCTGTAATTTCCTCCACCAAACATTTAAACACTAATTTATTATAATTCATCAAATCATTATCGCAAACACTAGAAAAACAAAACTACAAGAAGCATAATGACACACGAACATAGAGATAAATCAAACAGGGTACCGTTTTACTCCAAATTACACACAGAAGCAGGGGCGGAGCCCAGTAGAACCCCTTCGGACGAAAATTACACTGTGTATATGTGATAAAATTAGTTTTTAACCTTTTTAACTTCTGCGTGTGTTTATTTTTCAAATTCTGAATCAATTCGTAAAAATCCTTATCTAAATGATGTATTCATCAAAACAATGCAGTAATATATGATACAACACAATACAGTATAATACCATACAATATAATACGTTATGAAACAATATGGAAAGTAAAAAGGAGAGATGAATTACGGTGACGCCATTGTTTGTCGAGTTCAATGACCTCATCAACGAGATCAACGTCTGCAAAACGACGACGTTGAGATTCACGTATAATTTCGGGATACTTTCTGAACAGATTTATGTCTAACATGTTTTTGCCCTCCAAATATTTGAGAGAATTTAGGCGGGTATTTTTTATTATAAGACTACAATATGACCTTTTATATATACTTAGCCTTAAAGCTAATCCTAAAGTTATTAGGACAATAATATTCCTTACCCTACTAGGAGTATAATTAATATAATATGGTAAATTACCATAATTACATAATTAACATATTTGGATTTCTTTCTTATAATATGGTAAATTACCATATTTGTATTTGTTTCCTTCTCAAGTTAGAAGGGGCCATTTTTAAAATAAAAAAAAAATTGCCTCCAATACTAATCGTTTGGTTGGAGGGCTTAAGTGGGGCCAGTATAGAAATTGGAATTAAGGGTATGTTTGGCTATTTAGAAAATATATTTTAATTTTATCGATTGATCAAAAAAATTGAAACATATTTTCTCTAGAAAAAAATTAAGTTACTTGAAAATAAAGTAAAATTGACTTTCCTAATGAACGTAGGAAAACAAATTTCAATTTTTGCATTTATTTTTCCCCATCCTCCAATCAACCAACCTCCCATAAATGTATATTAGGCAATATTTTTGCTTAGTTACCAAACACCAAAAAATAAATTAAAATATATACCTATTTTTTAAACAAATATTTTATAGGAAAATATATTTTGTAGAAAACATTTTTTCTTTGTACCAAGCACACCCTAAATACAGGTATTCCTAAATATCACTTTTTATTGTTCCCTCCAAATTTTTTTAGTTGTCATGTATTTTAAATACAGGTATTTCTAAATACTTGTCAATTTAAAAAATTAAAAGAGAATTAATTATTATTCCAATTTTGCCCTTAGCATTAATTATTTTAGAATTGAAAAGCACGTAAATAGATAAAGATTAAAGAATATATTGGTCAAACTACCCTTCTAATTATTAATTATTTCTTAAGAGTTGTACAAAACCTTATCATAACAACTAAAAAGAACAGAGGGAGTAACTAAGTAAATTACACACATCTTTAATTTAGGATCATAAAATTCAAACATCACTTTTTATTTCATAAACTTTATGTTTAATTAAACTAAGACACTTAAATTGAAACGGAAGAAGTATTGAACTATCCTTCATTGAGAACTTGTTAGCAAAGTTTAAAATTAATTTCGAACAGCAACACTACAAGGGTACGCTTGAGAATATATACCAACATTACTATTGCATTTTCTCAAGTTGGAATTTCTACATTGTTTGGTACACGGAATGAGATAAGTAAAAATATTTAATCGATTATTTTATTCCACCTTTTATATGGGATAGTAATTCCGGCCATTTTAGTGCAAATGTCAGGACTAGCTTTGTTTACCGTAAAAATGGTCATTTTCGTTAGGAAAAAACATAATATGGCAAACATCCATGCTTAATTACGCTCCATAGCAATAGTTTATTCCAATTGCATTTCACAGCTTATGTTATAAAACTATTGCTATTTGTATTTGTATGTTGTTCTCTCAATCAACACTCAACTGTATTTGTATTTTGTATGCATATATTTGTATGCCGAGATTCCACAATACAGATTGTATATTCTCTCGATCAACACTCAACTCTATTTGCATTTTTGCATGCTTGTATTTGTATTTGTATACCGAGAATATATAATTGTTATTGAAAATGTTGATTCGAATTGTAATTAGGGCAAAGTGTAGCTATAAAGACCTGATTAAGTTCCTACTAGTTGTTGTTTATGAAAGTTCCTCTTTTGGTTAACAGTAAAATTTATAAAAACGGATTAAAGGAAAGTAAATTAAGGTTGACCAAGTTCATTTTCTTTAGGCCAAAGCACCAAGGTGGTGGAGCAATGCAAGAATTTAAACCATTAAAAGGAAAGGAAGAATACAGGTGATGAGAAGGTCATGAGTCTTCTTCCATGGAAATCCTAAGGGAAGAAGATAAAAAGACTAGTATAATGCTCTCTGGGATTTTCTCTTGTCCTCTATTCTTCTAAGAGGCTTCCTTTAAAGGCTATAAAAGTCAAATCATCGCGTCAATGTAAAATGACTGCACGCTTAGCACTGAAAAGGCTATCTAATAGCACATGACTATGTTTTGACGCTTCACTTGGCAGGTGGGTTCAGAGATTGATTGTTGATCTCCAGAGGGTTATTATGTAGGTGTTTAGTTGTAAGGTGATTTTCTCCGAGTGAAGGTCTTACAGGATGCCCAATCGAGGGACAACTTTGCACATGCAGGTGCCGAGGCATATGATGTCATACTGAGAGCGGCCTCTTCCGATTTCCCCGGGTCGTAACAAGCACTCCTTCGATATTGATTTTACTGCGTATCATGGTACGGTTGTTTCTTTTACTAGACCCATTTTTTCTCCCATGCAATCTTATACCTCAAATCAAACATGAGATAAAGTCAAATCCAAAATTATCCCGAGATTATTATCCATATCTCATGTATCAAACGACAAGAAGACCTATGCCTTGAAAGTGTTAATTTACTCAACCTTGAAGTTCAGTTAACTCACTTAGCCTTGAGGAGTTTGCTTTGTAGGAAAAAACTTTTACTTTAGGAAGTTCACTCCTTGACATAACCAAAGGAGATTCAAACCTTTATCGTTACGTTTTTGGCTCAAATATGCCCTCCAACTACCAGAATAGCTCAAAAATACTCTTCTTACCAACGGTTACTCCAAAACTTGAATGACAAGTACCCACTCCTTGGCATAACCCACTAAGGAGATTCAAACATTATATCTTTCACTCAAAAAGCCAACAAATATAACTCCTGCAAGACCAATTCCTATCAAGTACCAGTATTTAACATTAATCATTGAAGATCAGAAATTAACAAAAAAGGCTCTACAACGAATCGAAAACTCTCTTGCAGTTTTCTAACAATCCTACTTCTATCTTTATCGATGTAACATAAGATTTCACCAACACATACAACTTATACCCGAGGTAAAGGTGAAATCTTATGTTTCTTCACCTCTGAGGTAAAGGTACGGTTTGCGTACATTCTACCCTCCCCAGACTCCACTTTGTGGGAATACACTGGGTATGTTGTTGTTGTTGTTGATACAACTTATACATGAACAACTTAACGGTACAATACAATGTGACCAGGTCACATACCTTCAACCTCCTACCTAATATTATGTAGTTATGACACATTTATGCATATCACTATTTAGTAAGATAGGGAAACAATTCAGTGCACATAGCCTAGCAAAACTGGACAATATAGAACAGTAATTATTTCAAGAATTAAATGAAGCATCACTAATAAAGAGTATCGGAAATCTGCAGAAAATATCCATAAAAACAAATGTATCGGATATCAGCCACTCAAAACATGTAGCATGAGCTCTAAGTTATGTTTAGCAAGAAAATGCATCAAACTAACGAAAGCCGAAAAACTAAAAAACCATTGTTCTTCTCTAATCAAGAATGGTTCCTTATTTATCAAGTTTCACTCAACTTTCTTGAGCTCTGTCAAACAACCAGATGCAGCACAGTAACACCAGTCAGTTAACTCAGCCCAAACTAAACTCAGTGGTTGAAGGCGAGTGAACATGGAATGCACGGATTCTCAAGGTAGCATAGCCGACACTCTCCTCCTGCATATGGGGCAAGTGTTCTCAAGCTTGTTCCACTCTTTGATGCAACCAACATGGTATAAATGGCCACAATCAATTCTTGCAATTTCTTCCCCGTCATAATACTCTTCCTAAGACACACGAACCAAAAAAAATTAAAAGGAGGTCAGAATCAAACTAAAGTAAGCTTACAGACTTAGGGGGTTCTGAAAATAGGTGCCCCTTACCAAGCATATGCAGCAGTGCTCCTTGCTGTCAGGACATGTTGAATTGGCTCCCTCATACTTATACAGATTAATGTATAAATACGGATCTGTTGCTCTGAATTGAGCATTTCTCGTATGCTCATCGAATTCAAATAAGAGCTAAAAGATTTCAAAAAATAAAATTATGTGGATATCCTCCATTCAAGGAAGATTCGAATATGATATATCAAATACCAAAAAATTGTATGTTGTATCAAACACCAACTTATATGTTACCAAAGTATTACCCGATCAAAAGACCAACTTTGATAAAAGAGATACGGCATACCCATTTCAACCTCTCCCAATTCACCTTCAATTTCCTGAAATGTTGAACTCGCTTAAGAGCAGACTCATTGAACAAAAAAATTATGTGGATATCGTCCACTCAAAGAAGATTCAAGTATGATATATCAAATACTAAAAAATTGTATGTTGTATCAACCATCAACTTATATGTTACCAAAGCATTACCTGATCAAAAGCCCAACTTTGATGAAAGAGATCCGGCATATCCACTTCAACTTCTCCCAATTCACCTTCAATTTCCTGAAATGTTGAACTCACTTAAGAGCAGACTCATTGAACACCATTTCGATTAAAAGGTTGCATGACTAATATATAAGGACAAAAGATTCTAGTCGTAGCTTTGGATTATACCAAAGTGAGAAGGAAATCTGTGACAAGTTTTTTCTTCTTTCTATTTTTTACCAAGCAACAATCTCTTATTGTGCTAAATAACCCTTACGAATTGCTCTTATCATAGTACTAACAGAAGGTAGCAAGCGAAAGAAATTACGCATGCAAGCATACAAGTGGAGAAGGTAATCCAACATTATTTCCATACGAATTAGGTTTAAAGACATAACTAAATAAAGGGAAAAGCTCACATATGGCATCGAACTTTCAGGAATGGCTCAGTTATGTCATCGGTTAATAGTCGGGCTCATTTATGCTATTGTCGTGATATATTTGGTTCATTCATGCCACTAACTGCTAACGAAGCCCTACTACAACCAAATTTTTCCACGTAACATTATCTAAACTCTTTATTACTTACCAGCCCCCATCCCTCTCACCCCCTTTTATGAGTGACATATGTGAGTCATTTCATTATGTTCAGTGGCACTTGGCTATGCAAGGCCTAGAGGGCCTATCAGTCATAGGTAAAATACTATATAATGGTAGAAAAGAGCTTATGTAAAGAATTGGCGTTGGCCTTCTAGTTGCTGAGTCAAGCCAGGGTAGAACGCTAACTTCGTCTATGATTTATTAGTTTTCAATTAAGTGATGCTCTGTCTTTTTCTGTGGCACAATATGTGAAATTTAGGCCATTGGAGACGTACAGATAACTACTATTCAGATAAAAAGGAAGTGTACAACCTGGTGGGAACATTTCCATTAAAAATATAACAATTAAGCTTTTGTAAATTAATCATATACAAATACCTAAAAAGGAAAAAGAAAAAGAACTAAAAAGAAAACAAGTTAGCAAGACTTTAAGAATCATCCATTAATATAGTAATACATATATTTGTAACTAGTGCAATTCAACAAGAAGTTATTGGACAATAACAAACAGGCGGAGCCAGCTTGGGGTCAGGGGGTTACTATTTTTATATGGTTAAAATTATTTTTTATGTATATATAGTAGATGTTGAATCCCCTTTGACTAGTTCATATGTTTACTTCTTCAAATTTTGAACCCCCTTAGTGAAAATACTAGCTCCACCAGTGATTACAAATAAATTTCCTGAGGCGGCAATTTTATCTAAGCAACAAATATATAAACTTCTTAATAGAGTCCAATAAATAAGGAAATATTTAAGAGAAAAAATTAGTCATCTCTAAATCCTTTCCAAAAATCAATATCCACAATGAGCTCAATTTTGCTAAAATATAGAACAACCAAATTAGAAAAGAGGAGTGCAAAGGAAACCTTAGTAAAGTGAAAAAACTTAACTGGAATAATGGTTTGCGTATAAGGGTTGACCACATATGTCGTTCTCTCTCCACTGCCAGTATTGCGTATATGAGTATTTTCAATCAAGGAGGTCGACTCTAAGCTCCCAATCACTCCACAGAATAAGCATAAGTAACCAGGACAGCATAAGCATAAATGCTCCCCGTTAGAGAGTAATTCGGCAAAGTCCTCAACTGATGCCTGGATACTACTACCATCCCTTCTTTCAGTCGAACTTTCATCTCTTGGCATATTGACAGGAGTTGAATTAGTAGTAGCATTAAGCGTTCCATTAAAGGTCAAGTTGTCAGCATTAGATCTTGATCTCTCCATTTGAGGTGCAACAGGAAATGATAAATTGTTTGATAAAATGATTAGTTGAGATTTTGAAAACCTCTTTACTAGTAGAAGAAAGGTATTTCGTGAAGAATCTGGAAAAAAAAAAGAATTGAACAGAGTTGTGGAAATCTTTTCCTGGACCAAAAAATAAACCACGATATACAACATATATGTCAACGTACACGAGCAGATACAACTTTGCAAGTGAAATCTGCTGCCTCTTCTCTAGTAAAAAAGCTACAGCGTACTGAAAACACATGTATGTAAACTAAAAGAGAAAAGCGAAGAAAAATCATAAACACAACCAGGAAAGTATAATACCAACCCAAGCCAAGTAAAAACACCTAAAGGTGGAAGCAAGGACGAGAAGAAAAGAGTTGGGTAATATACTAGAAAGTGCTGGAAAAGAACTTATGTAGGCTTTAGGTGTTTCGTATTAGGAGATTGATCTCATACTCTCCCACAATAAAAACTAGTTATGCTAACAGATATCCTTATATTATACGGATATCACCCGAAGGGAAAATCTGTCCTTAAAACTTATTCAGCCTCCGCGACCCTTTCGCACCCCACATGCATGCTTTCGGCCAAGTGTAGTGAAACCCCCAGCCCCCCAACGAAACAACAACAAAAAAGAGGATCATCTATGACATTAAGCCAACTCTCAAAGAATACAAAAGTGCAAAAGGGAAAAATCTCATTAAAAGGTCGCTAGGAAAACAACAATTGCAGAGAAAAGGCAAAGCGATATTTACCTAAAGTGTCGGAAATGTTCCCTTAAATAGACACGGTACAGAAAATCTTCAGTTGTCTGCAAAACCAAAAAATTGTTATTCAGGATGCCAATCAACAAGTTCAGCAGTATCTAGAAGTAATAAGAAATGTGTGATAAACAGCAAAGTTATTCAAAACCTCTCTTGCCCTGGAGTTGTATTAGCCAACGAGTTTTTTCATTATAATCTAGTGTTCTTCAATAAAAAAAGGAGCATCATTGGTATCTAATTAATCTAAACTAGAAAATCAATGAAAATCAACTGAAAACGTTTGTAACATATGTAACTAATCAATTAATGACAATGAAGCGTTAAGGACAGGCTAAAAAAAAAATCAAATGCCTTATAAACTGGTATATTTAAAAACCTCAGTTCTAAAACAATTTTGTTCATGGATAGGAAGCAAATACAATGGATGAAGCTTTTAGACACTTTAGACTCTAGTAAGTAAACCTAGTTCATATCCTCTTCACTTCACATCCAAACTTTCCACTCCAAATTTATATAGTCAGAACGAGAGATCTAATTGCATAGAATGACACCAACTCAACATACAGACACAATCTATGATAGATTGTGATAAGATCTCATTGAAATCAAATCCGATGCCAAAAACCATAACAAAGGAAAGAAATTAATTATTTACCAAAAAAGGGAAAAAAATATATATATGAATTGTCATGGATACACGCATGATCATCAAGGTGATATATAGTTTCAACTTTCAACGGTATCTTTTTTTGGCACCAACTTTTTCACATCCAATTTATGAACATACACCTTGCATTAAACCATAATAAATCAAGAAAATTATGCAGGAGGTTCACACCAAGAAAGACTTTTTCTCACAAAAACTAGCCCATAAAAGCAGAGATTAACACTCACCCAAATGTGTATCAAATGAAATGCTTTGGCTTCAACAGAAGTAAATGGAAGAGAAAAGAAGGGAAGGGGAGGGGAGGGACTATTTAATAAAACACTGAGATTACAGTAATCAAGATTCATGATTTGAGGATAAGAACAACCAAAAAAGAAAGGATAAGAACAACCTTAAAATAAGAGGGTATAGCAATAAAAAGCCAAGGATAGAGTGATAGTAACAAACTTAAAACAAGAGATTACGGCAATCCAAGAATCAAGAATTTTGATCAAGAAAATTTTATTATAAGTGTCTGAGGGGATTCGAACCCTCATCAAGGAGGGCTTAGCAAAACTCAAGTGAATTCCACTTCTACCAAGAATCAAGAATTGAGGATAATAGAAACAACCGTAACTAACAACACTCATATAGAGACACCAAAAGGCAGGGGTATGGCGATATGAGGCAGCTCCGCCTTCTGGCATTTCAATCCAATATTTAGTATGCAACATACAGAGGAAAACGGCAACTTTCTTGAGCATCTTCATACCCGTGTCACTACTATAATGGTTCTTGGACGCTATTATGGATGAGTTCATACTGAAGTGTTCTTAACCCTTTTGTCTTTAGCCTAACAGACCAGTTTTCTCCTTAAATTTTTCTTATTTGTGTTGTCTCTAGGTTTTGCGGAGTATGGGTTGCAGTAATGGAAATTCAGACTGATATGCCAAATATTATCATTTCGGGCAATTGTTTATCGTTTGTACCCGCTTAAGGAATTTGTGTGAAAATAGCCTTTTTTTAAGTTTAATGAAAAAAATTAGGACTATAATACCTTCCAACCTAAAATAGCTGAGCAAGAAACTCGAATTTTACCATCATCTCTAAGATTCCGCATTCAGTAAACTACAACTCGATAATGTAGGAGCAAATGTTCCTATTGCTTCACAATTTTTCAGCCAAACTTCTAGTACATTCATGCAAGCAGAAAACTTTCCACAGACCAACAGATAATGAATTGAAACTAACTTTTGTGCGTCTAAACAAACCAACATAGACCCAATTACAAAAAGAAATTCAGCATTGAAAAACTAAGCAGTTAATTTTTTTATCTGTACGAGGAATTAATTCGAGAAAAGGTGAAAAGAACCTTAATGTCATGTCATGGAATTCTGACTGCATAATTTCAATTTTCAACCTAGCATATCTCAGGGCAAAGATACAATGAGATGCCTAATGCTTGTAGTTTCAAGAGCTAAACTGATTCTTGAATTACAGTACCTAATAAAGTGTTAGGGTTGCTATTCTGTCATGGTGTCATCCCTCCCTGTAAACATTTCTGAAAAAAAGGGGAAAAACAACATAGACTAAGATCATATCAACCTCCAACCCTTTTTTTCAAATTTTATCGAAGATATTTTGAAGAACTCAATACGATACTAGTACAAAGGGAACAAGTTTTAGTTGCACCTAAGAAAGAAAGCAAATTTTGTAACCCTTGGGGAAATTGGAGGGGGGGATATGGAGGGTATTTCGGAGCTACTACCAGAGGAACTCCCAGTTATTGAGCTAAATAAGGTAATTGCCATTCATGGAAAGCAAAAAAGACATCTACATTAAAACTGGTATGCATGCATACTACCAAGAATAATGGGGTACATAGCAGTTGTTCCTTATTAGATATTACATGCTTATAAAAATTTGCATGCATGTGTTTACCTATAATTACGTAGTTACAAACATAGAGGTTTATCAATATTCATAATAATCATACAGTTCTGGGAACTAAGATAATAAATTCAGCAAATATATCACATCCTAAAGAAGCAGCACCCTATGAAGAGGTATTCAAAATTTCCAGAAAATTTTGCATGCATGTGAGTACCTATATATTACTCCATGTAGTTAGTACATATCAATTTAATAAGATTGGGAAACAATCCAGTGCACATAAGCTAGCAGACGGGACAATATAGACCACTAATTATATCAAGAACTAAATGAAGCAGCACCAGTAAAGAGTATTCAAAACCTGCAGTAAATATCCATTAAGAACCAAATTTGTTGGATATCAGCCACTCAAACCAGCGTGAGACAAGAGGGGGTTGCTCGGATGGTAAGCACCCTCCACAACCAACCCTGAGGTTGTGATTTTGAGTCATCAAGGGAGCGAAAAGGTGGGAGTTCCTACGGAGGGGGAAAAAAAGGTTCGAGTCTGGCTAAATCTTATTATCATTGAGAAAGGAAGAAAACACATCAAACTTACTAAAGCATAAAACCTAAAAGACCATTGTTTTTCTCTAACTGAGAAGGGTTCCTTATTTTGAAGTTCAACTCAACTCTCTCGAGCTTATGCAACCAGATGCAGAATGAGACCACTAGTCAGTTCACCCAGCCATACCTGTAACTGATTAGTGCAGCCGAGTCAGCACGGAATGCACAGATTCTCAGGTTAGAATAATAGCCAAAGCATCCCTCTTGCAAATGGGGCAAGAGGTCTCGAGCTTGATCCATGCTTTAATCCAATCAAGATGGTATACATGACCAAAATCAAACTTAAGCATTCAAGGGGGGAAATTCTGAATTAGGTGCCATTTACCAATCATATGCAGCAGTGCCCCTAGTTCTCAAGAGATGTTGACTTGGCAGACTCGTACTTATGCAGCTTGATCCTTAAATAAAAAGCTTTTACTTCCAATCCAGCATTAACATTATTCATACACACGATGAGTTCCAATAAGACCTAAAAGATAAAATACTATGTGCATACAAAGGAAGACTCAAGTATGCTGTGTCAAACACTAAATTATTGTGTTTCCAAAGCATTACCTTATATAACTCATTCTCAATATCATGCCCAAGTTCCTGGTAGGCTACCTGAATTTCCTGGATTTCGGACGGGATACTACCAACCATGCTTTCAGTCGTGCTTCCATCTCTTGGCACATTAGCAGGAGTTGAATTAGTAGCAGCATTAAAAGTTCCATTGAAGGTCGAGTTGTCAACATTAGATTTGCAGCTCTCCGTCTGAGGATAAATACCCCAAATTTATTAAGGCATAGATGGCTAAATAATATAGAACAACCTTAGTAAAGTGAAGAAACTTTAACTGGAATCATGGTTTATGTAGATGAGTTGACCACATCTGCCATTCTTTCTCCACCACCAGCATTAGCGGAAGAGAGAGCACAATAACTATGTCCAAGTTTCTCGTAGGCTGCCTGCAGTTCCTGGACTTGGGACAGGATACTACCAACCATACTTTCAGTCGAGCTTCCATCTCTTGGCACATTAGCAGGATATGAATCAGTTGCAGCATTAAGAGTTCCATTGAAGGTCGAGTTGTCAGCATTAGATTTGTAGCTGTCCATTTTGAGGTGCGATGGGAAATGATTTCTTGTTTGTTAGCGATGGGAAATGATTTCTTGTTTGTTAGAATGATTGGTTGAGATTTTGAAATCGACTTTACCAATGGAAAAAGTAGCTTCTGAAGTACTTCAACTACACTTCTGTTTTTTTTTTTTGGAGAAGGTAAAAGAAGAGCTTAAGAATTTCTTTTCAACAGAATCCTGGAAGTTTCTTCCTGACCAGAAAATATACCATGACTTTGCACGAAAAAAGTGCTGTTTTTTCTTTACAAAGAAAAAAGTAAAGTGTACTGAAAGCACAGGTGCATAGTCTAAAAGAGAAGGAAGAAAATCCATGAGACACGTCACAGAGACACGAGCAGAAAGTAGTTTGCACAAATAAAGCACACATCTGTGACACAATAAGAGTTAGGAGGAGGTAACACTGATGTAAACCACCAGTATAGTACATCAATGGCGAAAACTGCCTTATCAAAAGACATCTAAGCTAAAATATAAAGAAAAGGTAGAAAGAGTATTAAGATTTGCAACTAACATATAGGTAATTGTTAAACTAACCCAGACCAACACTCCTTTGGGTGGGAGAGGAGGGGAAATGAATGAAAACAAAATACTTCTCTGGGAAAAGTTCTTTTATGTTTTTTTTTGGGAAGTATTATACCAGCCCAAGCCAAGTCCAAACGCCTAGAGGTGGAAGAGAAAAAGAGGGAAAAGATAGTAACTTAACTTAGCTACTTGGCTATGCAAGACATAGACGCGCTTTCAGTCAGAGGTAAAATGCAAGAAAGTGCTGCAAAAAAACTTATGTGTAAGCCATAGGTGTTTGGCATTAGGAAAATTGATTCCATACTCTCCACATTCAGAAAAACTAGATAAAACCTATCCGGAGTACCTCAATTCTTTCACTAGACATGCATTCCCGTTTAGCCATTACTCGTTATTTTCCCCTACTTCACGACGAAAGTCAATATTTCATAATTGAAGAGTTTTCGATCAAGTAATGTATTTTCATTCATAAACATGGGCAAGATGGCCATACAAAAGGGAGTACATCAAAAGATAAAAAATCTAAAAATGAGATGATTCTCTACAAACTCCGCCCACTCATCTAAACAACAAGGGACTTTCTATTCATACCAAAAGGGAATAAGGGAATGGGGACTAGTGCTTAATTGAGAAAAACTCGACTCTACACCTTCAAGGAGTAGAAATAACTATGGGACTCACAACCTCACACACACCAAGGATTAAGCTCTTAGACAAATTTAGAGTCCAGCCAACCTAGTTCATATCCTTTTCACTTCACATCCTTCCTTTCCTCCCCAACTTTTGTATTCAGGAACGAAGACCTAATTGTAAAGAACGACATGACTCTATAAAGACACAATCAAGAGAAAGAATGCAGGAAGGTTTACATCAATAAATACTCCTTATCACATGAAGATATGTTAACTCGTCCAAATGTGAATACAACGGAGCAAACGAGGTGAATTTGTCTGCAATCAAAGAAAATGACAGAGGGAAAAGGGGAGTGGGTAGGAAATACTTAATAACACACAGAAATGGAACTCTTAATGCTGCATGTGACCAGAAGATCACAGGTTCAAGCCTTGGAAACAGCCTCTGGAAGAAATACAAGGTAAGGCTGCGTATAATAGACCCTTGTGGTCGGGCCCTTCCCCGGACCCTGCGCATAGCGGGAGCTTTAGTGCACCGGGCTGCCCTTTTTTTTTTACACAGATTCAGTAATCAAGATTCATGAAGTACCAAACTTAAAACAAGAGATTACAGCAATTCTCTATTTTTAGGAGGAAAACGTAAATAGTGTATATCTTCAAGATATCACCAACCAGATAGTAAATGTGCAATTACAGATTTTTCCATTCCAATTGTACACTAAAAACAACCAATAAACTTTGGAACAGCAAAAGATACAATAAATCAACTCATTATCCCTGGAGAATGGATCAACCTCATCTCCTAGACCTTTGCTTCGCCTTTGAGTCAAAATGGTGAGCTCTAAGCTTTTTCTTTCGCATAATAGCTGTCTGTCCAACAGCACCTTCTCTAAATGGCATACCCATGAGGGCCAACAATCTGTGTGCCTCTTTATCTGTCTCAGCTGTTGTTGTTATGCAAACATCCATCCCTCTTGGCTTACCAAGAGCATCATAACTTAGCTCTGGGAAGACACTCTGTTCACGGAAGCCAATGCTATAATTTCCATGACCATCAAAGCTATTGGGGTTTACGCCTTGAAAGTCCCTCGTTCGAGGAAGCCCCAGATTAATTAACCGGTCAAGGAACGAATACATCACATTCCCTCGAAGTGTAACAGCAATTCCAAGCGGTTGATTTTCTCTAATTTTGAAAGTAGCAATTGCAATCTTAGCCCTAGTCTTCACAGGCCTTTGCCCTGTGATTAATGCCAAATCATTGATTGCTGCATCCAAACCCTTGGAATTTTGTGCAGCATCTCCGATACCACAATTTACCACAATCTTTTCGACCTTCGGAACCTAAAACACAGTTATTCACATCCCATATCAGATCAATTAACACTAAAGAATGGTGGATTTTGAAGTAATAGGTCAACGCAACTAATTTTCGCTGTGATTTTTCACACCCCAAAATGATAATAGTGTCAAACAAACTATTTCTCAGAACTTCAAGTCTAAAATTCAACTCTTGCAGCCTTTTCAGAACAAGCAGGAAATAGAAACAGTGCAAATTTGAAGAAATAAATGGTAAAATTTGAAGCTAAGGAAGTAAGTGGTATTTGAAATTAAGTTAAAAAGGCGTATTTGAAAATTGTAGTTGTTTTTGGACCTGCATTTAACTTTTTAAAAAGTGAAAATTTGTGGGTTGAAAAGCTTTTTCACTTGAAAAACTGATGCAAATCCTTTTTTCATCTTGAAAAGTTCAAAAAAAATTATCAGTTCAATATATAACCAAACACTGTTCTGAGGAATCTTATTAGGCGTTTGGGGATGAAAATTTTTCACTATGGCCATAAAATTACGGAAAATTCCAGAAAGTTAAATTCCAGGATTTTCAAGAATTTAAAAAGCAACAAAAAGTTGTTTTCACTTTTTTCACTCCAAATTACTCACAAAAATTGAAAAAAAAACTTCAATTTGTACTCATGACCAAACACAACTACAATTTTCAAATATCATTTTTCACATTAAAAGCAAAAACTACTACTTCTTTTTTCCAAATTTCACAATGAAATATGGCCAAACGCCCACTTAGTAGCTCAGTTAGTTGGCTACCTAAACTTTCACTTTATTGGTGCATGTTCAATTACCCACCTCGTAATCCCCTCCCCATTTTCACAATAAAACATGGCCAAATGCCCACTTAGTAGCTCAGTTAGTTAGCTACCTAAACTTTCACTTTATTGGTGCATGTTCAATTACCTGCCTCATAATCCCTTCCCCTACTTTCACAATGAAACATGGACAAACGCCCACTTAGTAGCTCAGTTAGTTAGCTACATGAGCTTTCACTTTATTGGTGCGCGTTCAATTACCCACCTCGTAATCCCCTCCCCATTTTCACAATAAAACATGGCCAAACGCCTACTTAGTAGCTCAGTTGGTCGACTACATGAACTTTCATTTTATTGGTGCGCATTCAATTACCCACCTCATAATCCCCTCCCCATTTTCACACTGAAACATGGCCAAACGCCCACTTAGTAGCTCAATTAGTTAGCTACCTCAACTCTCACTTTATTGGTGCGGGTTCAATTCCCTACCTCATAATCTCCCCCCCCCCCTCCAAATTTTCCCTTTCCCTACCCCCAATTTACACACAAAAAAAAAAATCATCATGGACAAAGGACTCGTAGCAATTACCCAACTCGTAATCTCCTTCCCATTTTCACAATAAAACATGGCCAAACACCACTTAGTAGCTCAGTTGGTTAGCTACCTGAACTTTCACTTTATTAGTGCGCATTCAATTACCCACCTCGTAATCCCCTCCCCATTTTCACAATAAAACATCACCAAACACCCACTTAGTAGCTCAGTTGGTCAACTACCTAAACTTTCATTTTATTGGTGCGCATTCAATCCCTCCCCATTTTCACAATGAAACATGGCCAAACGGCCACTTAGTAGCTCAGTTAGTTAGCTACCTAAACTCTCACTTTATTGGTGCGCGTTCAAAAACCCACCTCATAATCCCCTCCCGTTTTTCACAATAAAACATGATCAAACACCCACTTAGTAGCTCGGCTGGTTGGTTACTCGAACTTCCATTTTATTGGTGTCCGTTCAATCACCCACCTCATAATCTCCCTCCCCATTTTGACAATGAAACATCGCCAAACTCCCACTTAGTAGCTCAGTTGGTTCTTGGAAACAGCCTCTCTACCTCCCCGAGACAGTGGTAAAGTCTGGTAAAGTCTGCGTACAATCTACCCTCCCCAGACCCCACTTGTTGGATTCACTGGGTATGTTGTTGTAGTAGCAGCTCAGTTGGTCGACTACCTAAACTTTCACTTTATCGGTGCACATTCAATTACCCACCTCGTAATCCCCTCCCCATTTTCACAAATGAAACATCAACAAACGCCCACTTAGTAGCTCAGTTGGTCGACTACCTAAACCTTCATTTTATTAGTGCAAGTTCAATTTCCCACCTCGTAATCCCCTCCCAATTTTACCCTTCCCTACCCCCAATTTACAAACAAAAAAAAATCATGGACAAAGGACTGGTAAGTATACCTGATGAATATTAGTGTAACTGAATTCATCCTTCAACAACGGCACAATTTTTTCGAGGTAATTTGTTTTCAACCGATTAAGTTTTTCAGCTTCACTTTTATCGACCAGCACAATTCCCGATGAGGCTTTCACCGTCAAATTACTGGACCGGAGCTTAGGGTTTCCGGCCGGTAACCGAACGGAGTGAACCGGAAATTCAGCATTGTAGAAAGAGGAAGCTGTAGAGTGTAGAAGAAGAGGAGAAGAAGAAGATGCCGCCATTTCAATTTGGGTTTTTTTGTGAGAGAAATGAAAATGGGTGATAGGATAACAATGTTCTTCTTTGTGGATAAATTTGTAAGGACCCCTTAGTTTTTGTGTTTTTATTAAAAAAATATATATATATTCTCTCCATCTCATTTTATATGGCACCATAACATAAAAACTTGTAGTCTAAAATAAAGGCGTCAAATCGTGCTAGGTTGATCCAAAATCAGACCGGCCCAACCCGGTAAAAACTCGATCCGGTCCAGCCCTCGATTAAGGAGTTGGGTTGATTTGATTCGACTACTATAATCAGAATCGGCCGGTTTATATTTTGAACCCGTGGCCCATAATTGATAATGTCACATCGTTAGTGGTACTGATTAATTGACTCGGCCAGGACCGACCGGCCCGATTTCTTTACTAAAATTGAAAAATATTTTTGAAAAATATCACCAAGAATGAATAAATATGAAGTTCTTGAAAAATATTTTTATAGTGAAACCCGACTCCAATCGGTATAACCCAAAATTAGACGGGTCACTTAAAGCCCTCTTTAAGACCGAACCGGTTGTACCCAGAATAGGCCAACCCGGTAATCGGTAACTAGAGTTGTCAAAACGGGCTGGCCCAACTCAACTCAATCCAGCCTCAGCAGGTCATAGAGTTAAATGGGTTGGGACGGGTTGGCCCTTTTAACTAAAGAGCCTTTAAAATAGCAACCCAACCCAATCCTAAGCGGGCCGCAAGCTAGGACGGGTTGGCCCTTCAATAAAAATTAAAAGTGACCCGTAACATAATAAACGAAAAAAAATGTAATTACTAGAAAATCACCAACCATTATAAGTCTTCATTTTAATAACATGTGTATACAGTAATAATTAATATCAATCAAATGAAGAACAAAAAATGACTAGCTAGTTAAAAAGATTGGCACATCTGAATTATAATAATCTAAATTAAAATTAAAATTCTAAAGTGTTAAAAATTACGTAATTCATCAATTAGAGCTTAATAACTTCACTTTAATTGAACGGAGATTTATTGAAGGAAGATTTGAACTAAGACAGAGATCTGGACAGAAAAATACGAAAAACTGCACACAAAAGAAAGAGAAATGACTTTTAAAAGCCCTAATTTTTCTTGCTGCTTATGAGCAAAGAGAAGTCGGAAGACCAAAGGGCAAAAAATATGTATATATGAATGTGATATATCATATATAATATAATATATTGATGTAATGTATTATATTACTAATAACTATTGATTAAATGAGTAAATACTATGTCTATTTGTAATGTACTTTGTACTTCTTTTAGTTTTTGTTTTACCTTATTTAATTATTTTAAATATTTTATTAGGAAAATAAATATATTATTAATTATTTTTTAATTTAGCGGGCTGGTCTCTGAGGCGGCCACGGGTTAGGCCTCTGAGGCTGATGGGCCAAGTGAGGCTGGGCTTATAAGCCTCACTTCTAAATGGGCTGCAAAAACTTAGCCTAACCTCACTTAATTAAAGGACTGGGTTGGGTTGGTCTCACGGGTCAAGCCCATTTTGACAGCTCTACCGGTAATCGACCCAGCACCAGGACCGATCGGTTCACATTTTGTCGGCCCGTCCGGCCCCTTGACAGGTTTAGTCTAAAATAATTATTAAATATTTGTATGATTGTAAATTATTTTATTAAAGGTAAAAAGAAGATTTTAAAGTTAAATTATTTTTAATTATAGTATGTAACATGTTTTTGGGACGGAGAGTATAACTAATTTCTTGCCATAATGCCCATTTAGACATGCTATAGGAGAAATTTGACAGATTATGATTTAATGTTCATAAACATAATAATGAAAAGAGAAATTTAATTTCTAACCAAATGGAGTGAATAAATTTGTAAATTTTAATGGAAGACGAAAGAATATTTTATTACTAAAGGAATTTAAAAAAAAAAGATATTTACAAAATTAATTAAACAAAGATTATACTAAAAAGGGTTAAATTAGTCATATTATATTTTAATGAAGATGAACCTAAGAAGATGTCTTTGAAATTATCCCTTTCAGAATATGTCAATACATACAATTTATTATAGATTAACCATTATAATAATTAGTTCAAATATAATTTTTGATGATTTTAGAGATACTATTTTGAAATAACTTAAAATAGATACGTCATTAAATACCATTGAAATCAAATAGACTACTTATTAAAAATGGCCATTCGCCAATATAATGGTGCCACACAATAACATGAACGTTTGTGTATATTTAAAGTTGAAAAAAGCTTGGAATTTATAAATAAATGTAACTAAATATTTAAAATAAGTGCGTGAGAAATAAATAATATAATCAAATATTTAAAAGATAAAGCTAAGAGTTACAAAGCTTACGTAAGTAGTAAATTTGTGGAAATAAATTTGTTAGCATAGTCTACATATTAGTTTTGTACTAATATTATTACTTTATAAATTTTGTTAGTATTATAATAATGTATATAAATTATATATATAATTATATACTTCGGTGTTATATTTAGATTATTTTTTTATAACAATCGAATACAAAAAAGATTAATATACATATCAAATAGCATAATACTGTAATCATGGTATAATTTTTTTTTGGTTTTGGTATAATAAGAATATGAATAATCAACAACTTATTCCTATGATGAAGTGCCTACAGACAATGGAATTCCTCTAGAACAAATTTTCCCAGAAAATTCGATAAATTTGAGTGATTTTTCTTGAAAAAAATGTAGTCATTCGGTTCTTCGATTCGATTTTAGTTCTATTTTTTAAAAAACTTTGATTCTTCGATTTGATTTGATTTTAGGGCACCGAAGAACCAAAAATTATAAAATAAATTCAAAACTGAAAAATACTTTCAGCTATTCTCTCTCGGCCCAATCCAATCCTAAATTCCCGTTTCAGACAGCTCAAGCCCATTCCCAAATTTTCCTTAGACTTTAGGGGTCGTTTCATACACCGAATAAGAAAAATAATCTCGAGGTAAAGTTTGGAATTAACTTTATTCCAAGTTTGGTATGAGGTATTAATTAATTTCGAAATTATTTTATCCCACCATTTATACTAAAATAATGGGATTACTATCCCATATGACCGAGGGTGCGATAAAATAGTCTCATGGAATACATATGTATGTTATCCGGTGTACTAAATGATCAGTTCTCTACTAAGTCATCATTTAACTTCCTCAAGTATTTTCTCCTCTTCAAATGAGAAATAAATTAGCCCTTAAATGTAAATTTTAGAGAAAACTTTACGAGTGACTGCTTCGTTCAATTATAATACCTAGTGAGAATAAAAAGTAATAATAGATAAATAAATATATGGTGAGTGTCATTAATTTAAGTGAAGGAATGATGGATCTAAATAAACAATAAAAATTGAAAATCTTTTTGAAGGAGGGATAAAATTCAAGAGACAGTAATGAGAATGAATCTGGAGTTGATTTCAGAAAAAAGATTGGCGAGACTTGATGGTTGTAATTGCATACACAATTGATATTATATTGTACTTTAGTTATCCCATCCAAGTAAATGCCGAAGAACCAAACTAAAATAATCATATTAAATTTAATCAAGTTGAAAAAAATTGAACCGAATCGAAGTATTCAGTGCACATTATTAAAAAATTGAGAACTGAAAAATTAAACCAAAAAAAAGAACATTCACCCTAACAATAGGTAAAGAAAATCTGGATAATTAACTTCTTCCTCAAAAGAGTCGTTGATGATGGGCATGAAGTAGTTGCAAACACTTCGAAATGTGGTACATGCACAAAAATGAGTAGAAAATGCACTGTATTATTCAAATTCAAAAATATTATTTCAGAACATAAAAGTCACGAATACAAGAATTCGACAAAGGTTTATACAAAAAGAGACTTCTCTCAATTGATTAGATAACATACTTGAAGAGAAAAAAATATGAGTTCTTTGACAATATGCTGCAAGAAGCCCAAAATCTTATTCAAACATTAGAATTTCCAAAATGCACCAAATAATCTCAAATATCACAAACACCAATATCCTCTCTTCCGATTTGTTGCATAATCAATTCATGTTATGAATATAAACTATGATGGCCTTACTGGTGATGCCGAGAAACAAGCTCTTATGTTTGATGCTCTTGTTCCCATAATGCTAAGTGTCTTAATTGCATTATTTATTTATGTATTCCTCCTCTATCTGATTTAATCTTCTCTCGTTCATCAAAGCTTGCCGGCACAATAAGAAAATGGGGAAGACAATTTGTATGCTTTTGCAGGCGAGGACAGCTCGGATAGAGCGCGCCAGATGAGCTGAACATTAATATCTTAATTCAATCAGTCAAGATCAAATATGTTTATCAAAGGGCTTTTCGATTGTTCAAGATATCACTTTTTAATCGAGGAACAAAACAAGAACATTTCGTTCCATTTTTTATAAAATAGTAAAGAATATTTCATCAATAATGAAAAAGGGGTAACATTGCTTCTATGATCTTAGGAGCATTGGCCGCCATAGTCCAAAGTCCAAACAAAAGTAAAAAGATTTCTAACTCATAGTTCAATTAGACATGTAGGTTATATTCGTACTGATTTCTCATATGCAATCATGTAAGGTACTTGACGCGAGTAAACAACACATCGTGTACCTAAATTAGAGACACTTATTTTTTTCTTCCAATAGTTATTTCTTCCATTGTTAACCTCTCTTTATAAGATTTTTTTACCTGGTTAGCTAAACACACCTATAAGATTTTGATATTTATATTTAATTTCTGTTACTGGATTAATTTATACAAAAACATATTTCTAAATACGTTTTGTAACATGTTGGTGTGATATATTTTATAAATCAAAAGAAAATTTTGCTATCATGAAAAATGAAATAAAAAATTTCAACTTAATTTTTGTCCTTGTTTTCAAAAGTTATGCAAATATAGACCTAACACCTAACGGTATACTTCTCCTTCTTCCTCATTTGCGTCTTTTCTCTTAATTCTTCCTAATGTGATTTAATTCAAATTTTAATCTATTTCAAGTGAGAATTTGTTATGTATCTCATTGATTATAGTTTCTTACTCCTCATTATTTCTTCTCATAATCCTTTGACTTTATTTTGTCACTGAATTTTTCTCTTTTTGATTGTTTTCTTCATATTATCGAGTTATTTAAGAGTTGTTTGGTTTGAATACAAGTTATAATTGGATTAGTTATCCTATTATTTTTTATTGAGTATTTGATTTGTTATATTAAAAATAGTATGCGTTGAATAATTTCTAAGAATAAATTATTTGTTTACAAAAATACCCTTCGCCTTATTTAACTTTTTTATATTAGTGATGTATAAAAAGGGTTTGAGGGATATTTTTATCATTTTCATTAGTTTATCTCAAGATAAATTATCCTGATATTGTTATTCCACCAAGAGTGAGGAATTATAACTTATCCCAGTACTAAATCTTAATCCTAGAATAAGTTAACCCAAACTTTGTAACCAAACAAGAGATTAAGGGGTCGTTTAATAGTACTGAATATGGTGTATTAGTAATGTTGGGATTAGCAATGCTGGGATTAGTAGTGCTGGAATTAGTTATGCTGAGGTTATTTCTTATCCAGTGTTTGGTTTGATGTATTAAAAATAACTTGCATTACTATGTTTATAAAAAAGATATTATTTGTTTGCAAAAATAACCTTCATATTTTATAACTTTGTGTACATTTTTTACAAAGCTTTATTACTCATTGAGATATTTTTTTTTTTGATATTCTCATTTAAATTATTTGGAGAAAAATTTCATATTTATAAATTGAAAATAAGTTATTCATAATTTTTTATTATTGAGCTCCCGATTTTTATTGACGTTTTCAAATGAAAATTAATATTTTTCGAGTCGTGGTTATTTTTTTAAGATTATTTTTTATAATGATTGTTTTCTAATGTTATACATTCTACAGTGATTAAAGTAGGTTGAATGGTTAAGTTTCTTTTTAAAAGTTTGAAAATTTAAATAATAAATGATGATCAAGTGGGCTAAAAAAATGAGCGTGAATGTATATATATATGGAAAAAAGTTGGAGTCATTATAACTTGTAATTGTTTTAGGCTTATTCGAATGAAACTTAGCTACATGTTGGTAAAAGGATGAAATATGTCTTCTTATCATGCATTAAGAAGACATTTTTAGCTATAGAAAATTTCATTGCTGGTAATTATTTTTTAATTTTTTAATTGTTTACTAGTGTTGTCGAAATGGCAGAAATTAAATGTGTTCTATTAGAGTCTAATTTTTTTCTCATTTTGCTTGAAATTTGGGGTTGAGTAGTCGCACTTGAACTAGTTGTTTGATGGAAAAATTATATAGGTGAGTATTTTTTATAAAATATTTATTATTTTTAGCGTTATTTTTATTTATTATTATCTATAGCAATATATAGCAATACTATGAAAAATTTGTAGTATGTATTAAAAATGAATTATGCATGCAATATAGATGTATTATAAGTGTTTTAAAATATATTATGCTTGTTTGGTAAGATATTGGGACAATGTGTTATAAGTGTATTAAAGTGTGTGATAAATGTATTATTCATTAATAAAATTTATATTATATGTGTTTTATAAATTGTTTTCTGCAATATGTATTAAAACTCTATTATAAATTTATTATAAGTGTCCAGTGAAAAAAAAATGTTATTACTATAAATGATAAATATTTTCTTAATATAGCATATCTATGTAAATTTCTCTTGTTTGATATAGATGATGGAATGGGCGCTGTTTAACTGATAACAAGTGTTGAATAAAAAAGATGATACTGATAATTGAATAATATATAAATTTTTGTCAATTTGGTAAAACTTGTGAACAATTAGATAATGTGATAGAATGAAGACAATATAAAATCTTTTTAGTCTGGACTTGTGAACAACTGAACAACACACACAATTATCATCGATTCGATAAAACTTGTGAACTATTTAGCAACATAGATAAAATAAAGATATTGTCAAGTTTTGTCAATCCGATAAAATTTATGGTCAATTGAATAACACAAATAATTTTTTTCTCTCCGAAAAAACTTGTGCATAATATAAAAAAAATAAAAAAATTGTTGGTCTTGCGGAACTTGTGAATAATAGAACACATTTTATTTCTGCTAATGGGGTGGATAAGCATGAAGGGATTCTTGTGGTCAGTAACTGTCGGAGAAGGTTATAGTGAGATACTTACTAGGGTGAAGTGAAATATCTTTCACTATAGTTGGAAGAAGACCAGTGAGAGCGACTACAAGACTTGTAAACAATTATAAAATATGTAGAATGAAGATTGTACTATAATTATGCTTCACCGGCATAACTCGTGAATAAAAAAAGATATGCTAATTCGACATTAGTTGTAAATAATTTAACAAGATTGGTAATTTTCCATTCTTTCATGCGGTATAACTTGTAAAAGGTTCTAACCTCTGCTATTTTTGGACAAATTCCTTATTGTGGCTAAAATTTAAACAAGGGAAAGAATGATCTAGTCATGCAAATTTTCCCAAAGAAAATAATTGGGGGGCCCAATTCCAAATTTCTTTTAATGGGCTGGATATTTTTTTGGGTGGCCCATTTCATTAAATAAACCTAATCTTTATTATTTAGCCAGTTTCTTCACTGGCATGTCTTTGTTTACATTTATAGCCTAAATCAGATTTTGCTCATTCTTTTATACTTGTTTCAAAACTTGTGGTAGAGTAGAAAGTACCAATATATTCTTATTAGAAGTATCGGGTTCGAGCTCTGAGAATGAACTCCTCCTTATTAGGAAGTGCTTATGAAACTTTTCGGTATGAATCTTAATCCGTCTTCAGAGTAAATACCACACACCTCGTAACAACCACAAAAAGTATCCTACTAGGTAGAAACTCCAACATCATGTTTACTCGATCGCGGTTTTGAGAACTTGGGCTTACTATTTTATTTGGGGGCTCAACCATATTCTTAAGAACTTTTTACACATTTGACCGCTCAATCAAAAATAATTATAGTCGATAACTAATATAAACAAAAAATATAATGGTATAATTGTCTTTGGATTCCTACTTCAACCTATGACAAAAATGACATCTTTTCTTGTACATTTTCAAGAAAATTAAAGTTAGCCCTTTTTTTTTTTGTACTTTGGCTCTATGAAGAGAGAGGAAGAATATATATTTAAGTAATATTTACAGTTGACCTTCAAAGTCCTATAAAAGAGCTAATTATAAAATGTTTTCTAGATCAACTATAAAGTTTCAATTAAATTAATTTATTAAATAAGTAGACTTCTCAATTCTCAAGCTTAGTGGAATTTAAAAAGTTATCCCTTGGAAAAAACAAAAACTGTTTCATAAAAAGGGGCCTAAAATTATACTTATAATAACAATGGTGATACTCTGGTACCTTTTTACTATTGTTTTATAATCTAGATTCTCGTCGGGAAGTTTTAAATTAGGGATAAAACACTTACTAAGGCGATTTTATATTCATGGTTGAAATTCGAAACTTTTGATTAAAAATAAAGAAATATTTATTACTTTACCACAATCTTTATTAGTATTCTTTTTTTATATTGTTTGTAATTTGTATACTAATCACTCTAAAAAGATAGAGCTTTAAAAAATATAAGAAACTTTTACATTATTAATTTATTTTAGTTAACATATTTTAATAGGTATATAATTTGCTTTACCTATTCAGATTATTGATCACAATTTTAATGAATATTTATCTAAATTTTTCTTTTTGCACTATCAAGAAACCTAAAGTTCATCTCAAAAAGATTCCAAAAACTAATGAGGATGGTGGTGGAGTAGTAAGTATTTATTTATTTTTAATCAACGATCTCGAATTAAAATCTAGCATGAATTCAAATTTAATTAGAGCTCAATACGAGTATCAGATAGAATATATCCTGATTTTGACATTAAATCTAGATAGTATAATATGGTTGAAATTCTTCTGTCCTTAATCAGAGATCTCGAGTTTAAGCTCCTGAGAATGGAAAAAATCCCGCCGAAAGTGCCTCCCCAAAAATGGGTCTTGCCATGCGAATCATTCAGATCCTAATATAATTATCGAACACCTGATAAAAAATAAAATAAACTAAAAAAGTTAAACTTGGACCACCTTTTGGTAGATTTTCTTTTTATCTTCTTCTTTGGTTAAGACTCACTCGTGAATCAATTGATAATTAATAATCATAATAGTACGTACTACATCACATATTGGACTATACAAGGACCATACATGGAAAAATTAATATAGTATGTCAATTAGTACAATTTTGTTGCCAAGCAAGCGATTTTTCTCATATTTTTGTTTATACTCCCTGCTTAATCAGAGATCTCGAATTTGAACATTGTTAATTATGCAAATTTCCTTTATTAAGAAGTGTTTTATTCCCAATGTGATACTTTCGGTACGAACATGAATTTCTAATTATGCTAGAATATCTTTGAAGTTTCATTTTTCTTTAGCTTATATATGCAAAAGAAAATAGCTAGCGATCGAAACGTTACACTAGCGGAGCAACATAGAAAGGTTATAACCTATGATATCGGGAAATTATATATCTCCCGCTTTAGTTTCACAGATGGAAGAAGGGCGTGAACTTAATATGCACGTCCTTAATTGCGGAACCAGTATTTTCATTAATAATGTTAAAGAATCATTCCAATAATTGAAGTTACCCTTCTTTTTTTATGAAAAAAATAAATTATTTTATTATTTTAGTTTAGGGTATATAATAAGATATGAAATGATGCTTGAGGTCTCAATTTCCCAAGAAGAACCAACAACGATAATAGATATAAAAAGCAAGAACTATAAAAATATAATTAGTATAACGATAAATACTAACAAGTCTAACCCTCGTAAAGCAAGACAATATCCTCGATAACCTGAAGTAATATCATGTACTCCTATCTAATCACCTTTTTCCAAATACTTTTTCGACCTACTTTTACCTCTCCTCGTACCTACTGTATATTCAATCTATAGAATAGAAATGCTAAAAAAAATTTGCTTCATGTCTCAATTTTCCAAGAAGAAAAAACAATAATTATATAATCAAAATCACAAAATAAAAAAGTAAAAAAAAGTTGGCTCTGGCAAGTTGTGATCTGCAGCTAAAAAAGACTAATCAAATCAAAAACTATCAAAAAAGTTTCTGCAAAATCCACCAACGTTGACCACTTCATTATATTGGTCATTTTGACAACTAGTCAACACTTGCTTCATTGTTTTTTGTGCCCTACTTTTTCTTTTTTATCTAAATTAAAAGGCTACAATTATATCCTAGCTAATAAGATAGGTGTACTATATATACTATAGTTTGTAGGAAAAATAAATAAATATATATAGAGTCTTCATGGACTTGAAAGTTAAAATCAAAGTAACCAACACGTAGTTAAAATAAATAAAAATAAAAATGCATGGTTCTTTTATTTATTTTTTTGTCACCAACCCCAGACACAAAGGTCCCACAATTAATTTTGATAGACTTCACAATCTTGAATTTGTTCCAAATTTAAATATTATATTATTCTTATGATAAGGGATATAATTAGGGCCCAAGAATGAGTAGTTGAGATTTATTCTGCTTTTCTCTAATATAATCCAATAACTAAATTACTTGGTTGCTAGAGGTAACTGATGAAGGTTTATCGGAAACAATCTCTCTACTTCATAACAATAAAAGTATCATTTGCGTAATAGTAACGGATGCAAATAGAACATGGGAAGGTACGAGTTCAATCGATCTCAACTTTTTGATTCAAAAATGAATATATACATTCAACCCTTTAACATTGCTAAGACCGATCTCAACTTTTTGATTCAAAAATGAATATATACATTCAACCCTTTAACATTGCTAAGACCTAATTTGGACCTTATCGTCGTAGTAGCCTTCAACTCACAAAAATAAGGATAAAATTCACGTACATTTCATCCTTTCAAGGTCCAACTTATGAAATCACCCTAAATTTGTTCTTGTTTTTGTTGTTGTTATTGTCTGGCTCAACTATTTAAATTTTGAAAAATACATTTTTGTACTAAATGATAACAATAACTTTTGCAAGAAAGCAAAAGAATAATCAACATTATAATATTTTGCACATATTTTTACACAAAAAATATGAATATAACACGTAAAAATTCATTTACATATTTATTTCTTCTATTCAAATTAAAAAGCCGATCATTAATTTCATTTTTTTATCTTAAAGAGGAAATATATCCAAAGTAATCCAAAGTAAAAAAAAAAATGCCAGCTCATATAACAAGATAAGGTTCAAATTTTACATTATTGTATACCAAAAAAAAAAAAAAAAAGATAAATGAAAAAGACATATTCTTGCTAGTGACTGTTACTGTAATGGCTTAACCCCATAGCTGAATTCATTGAAGCAAACTTTGCTAGTTCTTGTTGCAAAAATGGCTGACCCCCTTCATTCCCCATGCCTAAAAAATCTCTAGTAAGACTATTATCCAAGTTGAAATGAACATTTTGATTATGCATACTACCTGTTTGTGAAAATGCCTGATCCAAATTGATTGCTTTAGAATTGACATTTGAGTTCATATTTGGACACCCATCGATGAGTACATTGCTTGTTTGGTTGTAATTGTCCTCGTTTTGTTTGGGAAAAACTTGGTGAATTTCCGCGTTGTTGTTGAAGATTTGTGTGGTGTTGTTGTTTGAGAAGTAGTTTGGTGTACTTTTGGTTGATCCCATTTGGACTGCGTTTTCTTGGTGAATCTCCGCGTTGTTGTTGTTGTTGAAGATTTGGGTGTTGTTGTTGTTGTTGTTGTTGTTTGAGGAGGGTGAAGATGATGATGAGTGCATTACGCCGAATGTGTTGGAGAAGTAGTTTGGTGTGCTTTTGGTTGATCCCATTTGTGCTGCTTTCTGAAGAAGGGCTGTAGCTGACATTGGTGTTGAAGATTTTGGTTGATGATTGTTGTCAGAGTACATTGATGATAAAGTTGATGAATTCGGGGTTGTGGTGGTGGTGGTTGTGGAAAGTATTTGGTTTCCTATTGATGATGCACCAAACATATTTGGAGATGGGATTTGTACTACCATATGATGATCTGGTAATCCAAAAAGACTTGAACTTGCTGCTGACATGTTATTATTTGCTTGATTTAACCAAAGTGATAATCTTGGCTTTTGTTGATGATGTAGGGAGTTTCCAGTTGTCATCATACCAGTATAATCTTGTGCAAAACTTGTCCCAATTTGGGAGATTCCAACAGGTAAATTGTTGGGTGGTTGTTGTTGGTTGAAGTTCAAGTTGTTAGTTGTTTCAACTGAAGTGATTCTTGCACTCTCTTCAGCTAATGCATCACAGAAAGCTCTATGGGTAATGAAACTATCCTTCCTGTTTACAATGAAAGGGAAGAAAAAGAACACAACATTAAATTAAAGCATAATAACAGACACACTGGTATCAAATCGGAAACAGTCTCTCTACCTCCTACGATACGAGTAAGGTCCGCATACACACTACCTTTCCCAAACCCCACTCGTGGGATTACACCGAGTGTGTTGTAGTATTGGTATCAAACAATTTAGCGGGCGTTTGGCCATGAGTATTGTTTACTTTTCTCTGGAGTTGGGTTGTTCTCACTTTTTTCACTCCAAATCACTCACAAAAATCCATGACCAAACAAAACTCCGATTTTCAAAAATCATTTTTTACTTTGAAAACAAAAACTACTCACGATTTTCATGGCCAAACGGGGTCTTAATAGTTGATAGTTTCTGGTCATGATGAGTAGGAAGCAATAAATTGAACACTTCCATTGAATGAAATGAGCATTTATTTCAAGTTTTGAAACAAATATTCCCAAACAACATATTATTATAACATAGTACCAAAATTAATTACCTGGAAAAGAGAGTTCCACAATCACATTTATACTCTCTAGTACCACAGGTCTTTGTATGTGCTTTCCAATCAGATTGAACTGCATATTTCTTTGAACACTTTTCACATTTCCATTTTTTCTCACCATGTTTTCTACTGAAATGTTTTTTTATACCAGTAAGATCACCAAGTGCTCTTGAAGGATCATGGTGTACACAAGCCTTTTCTGGACATATGTACACTTTCTTTTTCACTATTTCTTGTTTGTTTCTTTGCTTTAACTTCCATGGTAGATTGTGTCCTCTTCTATGAAGTTGCAAGTTTTGGTCTCTCTGAAAACCTTTGTTGCAGATTTCACATATGAATCTATTTGTAGCCATGAGTGTTTTTGGTGAAAGTGCAATAACTTCAGCATCTGGATCTGTCAAACATGAACAAAAAGGTGAAAAAAGATTCAATCTTTACATGCAAAAAGTGAATACTTTTGTACTACTATTAACTATGTTGCTCGGAATCTCCAAAAATGCACTACTTTTGGGGGATCCGACACACCTAGTGACATTTTTAAAGAGTAACTATGTTGCTCGGACTCTCCAAAATAGTTGCCAAGTACATGTCGAATCCTTCAAAAGCAGTATGTTTTTTTGAAGGATCTGACACAAGTGCGGCAACATTATTGGATAGTCCGAACAACATAGCTACTATAGTAAGCTATCGTTTAGCCATAGTTTTTGAAGTTGAAACTTGAACTTGAAAATTTGAGTTCTTGAAGTTGTGTTTGGACGTGCAGTTTACTTGAAAAAAATTGAAAGTTTTGTGAGTGAAAGTCCAAAAACTGGTCTAAAGTGAACCAGGCTTTGGACCGACCAGATATTTGAAGATGAATTTTCAAAAACTACTCTCAAAATCTATGGCCAAACGCTAGCTAAATGAATATTACTAATAATTTTACCTGGTGTACCTGGAAGATTTCTTCTTTTCTTGGAAGAAGCATTAGCTTTAGGGTTAGGGTTTTGTTCAAGTAGTACTACTTGTTGTTGTTGCTGTTGAGGATGAATTGAAAACAAATCTCCAGACATCATTTGAGTAAATGGGGTTTTTGTTTTGGTTGTGTTTGAGCTAGAAAACAAAGCTAACACTCACAAAAAAACTTAAAATTTTTCCAAATACAAACAAAAAGAACTTGGATGTTTTTGAACAAAATACACAATAAAGACACAAACTTTTTTGAATCTTGAAAAACACCAAGTAAAAAACAAGAACTTTTTTTTTCTTTCTTGGCTTTTGCTTTGCTCACACAGCTAAGATTTGTGAAGAAGATGGAGAGAAGAAAAGGGTCTGTTTGGTTTCAAAAGAAAACACCAAAAAGAGACCATGAAAGGCAAAAGAGAATATTTCCTTTCTTTTTCTAACCAAAACACACACACACACACAGTGACACAGTACACTATTTCTCTCTCTCTCTTATAATGTTTTTTTTCCTTGTTTAATGTCCTTTCACCTTTATGTTGTTTATATATTTCAAAGTCGGTCAGTCATAGATTTAGCTGCGATGGTCTCTCGGTGTTCGATACTCGTATTAAAATTTGACTTACTCAAATTTGAGGTAGGATAATATTTTTTCATGTTCAATACTTGAAATCGAGATCTATGATTAAAGAAGGAGTAGACTTATCCGCTGCACCGAGGTGTCAGCTTTTTGTTTTGATCTATCTCTATCATAAAATATATATTTAGTGTATTTTCTTTTTAGAAAAGAAAAAAAAAGAATAGGTTTTTTAAAAAATTAATATGTATTTTGTATTTAGTAGTATTGGCTGTATGCTGCTTGTAACCAGAATGTGTAGAGCTCTGTGTCATTTTGTATTTTTTCGAGCAAAATTCCACTTATCAAGACTACATATGATAATTTTACGAGGATATCCCGCGGATAGCGTGAGCTTTAGTGCATCAAAAAATTCTTTTTTTTTACTACAATAGAAGCTAGCTGATAATTGATATAATTATCGTCATATGATTTGGAGGTTATGATTTCGAGCTGGAAAAATAATTTATTGTAAAAATATAAAATAAAATTGTATATAATAAATCTTTATTTTTGACCTTTTTTTGAATCTCGTACATAGCGTGAGCTTAATAAATCGAATTGTGTTTTTTACTTAAATAGAAGCTAATGAAATTATGACTACGAGATATTCAGAAATATTACAGCCACCGAAATTGTCCCAGTGCCACCCTGTTTGTTTTTTTTCTTTTTTCTTGATTTGAGAAAAAGGAAAATATAATGTAGCTTTTCATTTTTCTCTTTTCTCCAAGGGGTAGATACGTAATTTTATTGTACTGTTTCGATAGAATTCAGTAATTTTAACGAATTCTTCATGTGTTGAGAAATTTATTGAATATGTACATATAATAAGTTGTGAATACCATAACATAAATGTTTTAGGAGTTAGGAGAAAGTAAAGATAGAGACGGATCTAAGATTTTAAGTTTATCATAATTTTTAACTATGAGTATTTCGTTTGTTTACTTGATTGTGAATAAATTAATTATATATACTAAGTGAATTTCTTGATATAAATACAATGTTTGAGCCAACGTTGTTAAGTTACGGTGACCTGTAATTAACATTCCAAACGGAAAATTTAGTGCTCAAGCACTTTTAATAATTACATACCTTATATAATCTCACAAAGTAACGTCTGAGTGTTCAAACACTTTCAAATGTTCAAATTTATAATTATAAACTAAGTAATTCATTTCACTCACAAAATTCATTTTAGGTTTTTCCGAGGAGACGCATCCATCATTATTCTAAGCAGCAACGGATACAGAAAAGGAGGCCGTATGCTCGCGGCAAATGAAAACATAATGCGCCTTGAGACGAGACTACAAATGTTGTGAGATGAACAGCGAGCGCTCATTGTGCAGGCTGTCTCCCCGTCCTATCGGGGTCCGCCTTTTATTCCACATTCCTATACTAATCTAATTTGCATTAAGATTTCAAAATCTCTCAATATATCACGATTACTCTCTATCGTCCAGTCCATAGCCCGGTCTTTCTTTTGAAAAAGGTTCAATTGAATCCTCTTCTTCTTAAAATACAAATAAATAATTCACATTTAATATTTTTTTTATATAAATTTCCAGCTACGCTAATTAGTGATCTTATTAGGTATTAAAGAGGCATATATATGGATTATTAATATAAATAATTTTCAATTCATCGCCAATTATTGTTTTTCCATGCATGGTCATCCTTTGGTCAAGTTTTTTTTTTTTTTATCTTTTGGGTAGGAAAGGATATTTATATTAATAATAAACTAAATAGTCATCCTTTAGTCAAATTAAATTGTGGAAATAATGATGAAACTGCCGGAGTACACTTTGAAAACATTACATAAGCCAAAAATACATTTGTTTTCATCATAGATTCTATTTTTAGATAAATATGATAACTCTCTAGAAACATACTCCCTCCTCCGTTTCTTTTTAGTTGTCATGTATGCTAAAAATAATTATTTCAAAATACTTGTCAATTAAAAAAATCAAGAAAGAATTAATTACTTTCTTTCAATTTTGCCTTTAGCATTAATTATTCTAGAACTCAGAGACATAAATACACAAATATATCACAAAAGTTACCTAAGTATATCACAAAAGTTTATTAGAAGAAAATATGATATTTATATAAAGTTGGATGACTTTTATACTAAAAAAAAGATTATTCGTGACTTGTTATGATTTTTAGACAAAGACAAATAATTTAATAACTTTCTGTAATACGTACAAAAATTGAATGAATTTTATATTATAAAAAGTAAGTTAATAACTTTGAATGCAATAAAATAAAATAAAATTATTATCTATGAAAACAACTAAAAAAAGTACATGGTGAGATATGAGTTTTAAAAGGACTTGTAATTACTGGTCTACAATTTGAAGAGGAGTTTCATCAACGATAAAATTGTTTATGTAGACCTATAGCTATATAAGTCATAGGTTTAAATCGTATAAATAATCAGTAAAAAATAATCACTAATACTTATATAAGGGTAAATTATCTATATCGTATCCTTTGGAATTTGGATACAACACTTTCTATGATTTTACTAATGCATAATGTTTTTGTGCAGTAAATTGTTTTTATGTTTTAAAAAATCGACAAAGTGGACCAAAAGTGAGCAAAATGGGGTAAATTGGTTTGGGATTGTGATTAACTATGTACAAACGTGTGAAGAAAATTACTTTAAAATCTTTTCATCTTGGAATCAACAAACTAAAAATATTACTCCCTCTGTCCCATTTTATATGACTCACTTTTTTTTTTAGTCAGTTTCAAAAAGAATGACACATTTCTGTATTTAGTAATAATTTAACTTTAAAATACTCATTTTACCCTTAATGAAATAATTTACAACCACACAAATATCTAAGACTCATTTTAGACCATAAGTTTCAAAAGTCTTCCTTTCTTTCTTAAACTCCGTGCCAATTCAAAGTAACTCATATAAATTGAGACGGAGAGAGTATAAAATAATAACTATTATAAAAATAAAAAGTTGAAAAGTTATGAAGAGTTGAATATTTTTAAGAAGAAAAGTTAGGGACCTTTTTGAACTTTTTCTTTTCTTCTGATCACCATCAGGAATAAAATGATTACACCATAATTAAAAACAATGGGGCCCACTTTGACAAGTTTTGGGGCCCACATTTCAGAAAATAAATAAAATAAAAATAAAAATTTAATTTTGCAATTCCCAAGGGTAAGTCCGTGAATCTGTTTTTTGTGGTGATGCTGTCCCCTTCTGTGGGGTCCTTTTCTGTAATTTTGGGTTTGTACCTTTTACACAGAATATTTGTAATTATAATTAATTAATTATTACTCCATATTATTATTATTATTGTAATTAATTATAAAACCAAAATACTTGTATATTATAATTTGAATTATCTTCTATTGGTTATCAAACTGTTATGTACATATTTGATGTGAATCTCTTATTTGTGGAATAACTCGTTTGATCATGACTTTGATCTGTGCCATTATCGATTCATACGTCTCGCTATATACACGGAATGCTAATGTCATCCAACAATGTGTTTATAATCTCAAACTAATAGTTGATAATCAAACTATTTTGTACATATTTGATGTGAATTTGTTACTTCAATGGGATAACTCGTTCAATCATGACTTTGATATGTGCTGTTATCAAAACATTCTTGTACATATTTGATGTGAATTTGTTACTTCAATTGATAACTGTTCAATCATGATTTCGATATGTGTTGTTATCGACTCGTATCACATAAGCCTCGTTGTATGCAAAATGTAATGTTATGCAACACTATGTTTCATAGTCTCAAGTCAATATTTGCTCATCAAACCATTGTGTACATATTTGTTGTGAATCTTTTACTTCACGCTAAATTGGTTAATCACGATTACAATATGAGTCATTGTCAACTCATCGCATAGGCCTCGCTATACGCAGGATATTAGCGTTATCTAACAATATGCTTCATAGTTGGTCATCAAATGGTTCTATACATATTCGATGTGAATCTTTTACTTTGGTGGGATAACTCGTTCAATCATGATTTCAATTCGTGCAATAATTATCAACTTATCGCGTAAGTCTTGCTATATGCAGGATATTAACATTATCCTACAATATATTTCAGAGTCTCAAACCAATAATTGTATATATTTCTCGCGTCCTCAGCATAAAGGATTAAATTTAAATGCTTTAAAATTTAAATCTAGAGCATGCCATAGTATATATATAAAGAATTTCTAGTGAAATTAAAGAAAGTAAAATTAACACTTGAAGAAGTCATCAATTATTCTATTACCCTTAAGTAGAAGAATTTTTATATTTCTTCCTTTTTCGCAAAATAAGAAAAGAAAAAGTATCCAATTTGTTAGCTATCATTTTCAAAAAAACTATTTTATTTCCATTATTGCCCTTCTAATTATATATATTTTTGAATTTTGTCACTACAACATTTTTTAAAAAGGTTCCTGATTGCTAAAGTTCCTCTATTTCCCAACCGCAAAATTATTCCAAATATAAATATTTGTGGCATCAATAGTTGCCCTTTTTTACTTGAATGATAGAATTTGATTTAGCAACACCCCCCCCCCCCCAAACCCCAAAGTTTAAGTGTTTTTTTTTATTTCCATTTGATGATCGATATTTGTATTCAGGCTCAACTAAATTTAGATTTACGCAGAAAAATCTCATTGTGAGAATAAAACGCTTGCTTCCTAACAAGGTGGCTCCATATATAACATGCTCTTATAAATTTCTCTATAAGATCATCCAAAATATAATTACATATAAATCTTTCATAATAAGTGGAGTTGTTTGGATATTTTTTTAGTTGCTATAGAGAGATCGATATTGTTATAAAGAATATCTAATATAACATAAATATAAAAGTCAATTCAAACAAGTTTAGATTGTTATATTAGTGAAATAATGTTATGAAGAGATCTGATTGTATATCGTAAAAAGGTGAAGAGTTGAAGCATCAATATTGAATCTATCAATATGGATTGTGGTGCAGTGGTGAGATGGCTTCACCCTTAATCAGAGGTTTCGAATTCGAACTTGTGTATGGAGAAAATTTTATTAGGCCCGTCACTCCCAGAATGAATCCTGCAATGTGCGATTCAAATTAATTGAAACTCCAATACAAGCATCGAACTCCGGATGAGAAACAAAAAATGAATCTACCCATGCAAAATATAATATATTCCAATTGCAATAAGCAATTTATTTACAAGATAAAGTATCAAGATTGTTTGAGTTGATGGTGGTCCATACCATAGAATAATTGATCACCAATAAAATATGGACTACATGTGACATAATTACATAATATATGGTATATTATGATAGCATTTTATATACACTTATAATTATCAAACTACTTTTGGCTCCATGCATTCGGATCTTACTACAAACTGAATTATTCTTTCTTTCTCCCAATTATATTATTACCCCTACCACCTTCTTCCTACCCTACCCTACCCTAACCTTACCCCAAACCCCAATCAGGGGCAGAGCTAGAAGTTTGTGTATTTTTATTAAGAAATTTATTAAGTACGTGTAAATATTAAATATAAAATTCAATTATTACTATAAAATTCAAAACTCATAAAATTAAAATTTTTATTTTGCCTCTGAGTCCTCCCCCTCCCCCCCCAGAAGAGGAGAAAAAAACCTATACTTACGTGTGTATCTGACTTCTTGGAGCATATTGTACGTTCTTTCTCAATTTATATATATATATAAATACACATCATTTCACATGCACACGTAGGGACATATAGGAACCAAAGTTTCCCATATTATATATGCCACTATACACATGTTTGAGTTTAACTTTTTAGGCTGAGCGGCGAAATTAGAATTTTCATTAATAAAATAATTTTAAATATGAAAACAATTGAGTGATTCAATATCTAATATATAGATATTTGAACTTGTATATATATAACGTAATTTTTCAGCAAAAGAGATTCAAATGATTCATACTAAAGTAAACATAGGAAAAGTCAAGAGGATTTAATATTTACTATATTTACATAAACAAAAAAAATTAACCTTATTTAGACAATGTAATTTTTCAGTGAAAAACATTTGAATGAACTCCCTTATGCCTTCTAGCACAATATGAATTTTTACTAAGGAAATTCAAAATATAAAGAAGAAAATAAACGAAGAATAATTGAAGGGGATTAAACATTTACTATGTATACATAAAAAATAATTTTGACTTTGTATATATACAATATAATTTTCTGGCAAAGGAGATTCAAATGAACTCCCTTGCGCTCAATAACAAAATTAAAATTTTCATTAAAAGAAATCAAAATATAAAGAAGTAAACAAACAAAGAACCATTATATCCAACATCTAATATTTATAAGTAGAAAATATCTTGACCTTGTATATTTTGACTCCTAGCCAGGGGCACAGAGCTGGAGGGTTCATCCGAATTCCTTTCGACGAAAAATTACACTATTTATATATGATTAAAATTATTTTTTATGTATATATATATATAGTAGATGTTAAATCTCCTTCGACTAGTTCATATATTTACTTTTTCATGAATCCCTTAGTAAAAATCTTGACTTCACTACTGCTCTTAGCTTACTTGTAGTTGTACCCCTAGCTCCACCCTTATTTATAAGGACGTAATAGATTCCTTAAATAATCAGATCACTTAAACGATAATTGATAAAAATAATATACCAATAGCATAAAAAAAATTATATTGTCAAGTGTATATAAATTAAATAAAATTCTATATTGTATTATTAAGGGGTATATATGGGATGAGATTTGGTTGTGTCCGACCACATACGACATCACTTGCACCAATCCGTTGCATAGATTTCTTTCTTCACTCCCCAATGCACGTTAACAAATATCAATCATATCAATATCGACGGAGTCAGAATTTTCACAAACGAAATTCAAAATTTGAAGATATAAATATACAAACTAGTTAAAGGAGATTCAACATCTACTATATATACATATAAGAAAAGATAAGTATAATTTTTCATCGAAGGAAGTTCGGATGAACTCCTTGGCCCTAAGTTGGCTCCGCCCCTGACATCAGTTATAATGGAATGATTCGGGATCTCTTCCCTTTTAATCAGATATATCTTGTGTTCGAGTTTTTAAAAAAGGAAAAAAATCTTGTCGGGAGCGACCTCCTCAGAAATTGCCAATGTGTTAATCCAGATTTAGTCGAGTTCCAATAGAATGTATCGAACGTTGGATGGAAAATCAAAAACAAATAAATAAAAAATATATGTAGTAGTACTATTTTCTACAACTAGTCCTATTATACTTCTCCCATTTATTTTATTTTATTTTATGTACACTAGATGTGGATTTGTTGGCCAAGAATTTAGATTTATTTATTTATATATATATCATTAAAATATTGATTCTAAGAATTGTTTGTTGAAAAACGTAGTCCTTAAAACGCGTTATAGTGTTACATTTTCAAGATACCTATATATAGTATGAATATTATAATCTCTATTAGGAGAAAATTATTTGGTCATTAAATATATATGTATTTTAGTCGTTGAAGGCCCACAATAATAATATACTCAGTGAAATTTCACAAATGAAGTCTGAGAAGGATAAACACAGACCTTATTCCTACCTCATGGTGGTAAAGAGGTTGTTTTCGAAAGACTCTCGATTCAAATATCATCGTACTTCATAACAATTTGAAAAAGGACATACAATAATAAAGAGACATAACAAATAACAAAGAAAATATTACATAGCAATCGGAGAAAAGGAATAATAACAATAGCAAAATAATGAAATAATCAAAGCATAAGAAATAAAATGTAGTAATCAAATTATTTTAATTGTTATTTCTATTTTAACCACTCAAATTTAGATGGAGTTACAAAATACCCCATATATTTCAGTTCTGGACAGACTAATCCCTTAGCCAATTTTTTTTTTACGAGCTCATGAACATTATTTCTGTAACAAAATTTTAAAACACTAAATATATGTAACTTTTAATTAATTAAATTTATTTTAAAATTATTTTACATAGGAAATATGTTATATTTAAAATATTTTTAAAATTAAATATATTACTTTCAAATATAAAATAATAATACAATACTTGAGCAATTAAATAATGCAATCAATTTGTGAAGATTTAGTAGCAAATAAAGTCCACATTCAATTGATTTGAAAGTTGAAATAAATGGACTTAATTATACAATGATGAGTGAGGAACTATTGATGATTCTAATTTGGGGACGATAAACTATAGAAAATCAAAAGAATAAATGATTAAAGTTATATATACAAATAACATAAATATCAAGTGGAATGAAAAAGACATATATGATAGAATTGTAACTAATTATTGCGTTATAGACAATGAAAAAAACATGTATACGTTATTTTTATTAGGTTATAACTAATTATATTTATCTAGAAGTTTATTTGTAATAATCAAATAAATAATCTGATTGGTAAATATTTTTTCACCACTAATGCATACAACATAAACTCAAGAATATAAATAAGCAACCGATCAAAGGAATATCTTGTAAATATTTTTATTAGCATTTCTTTTTTTAATTTTCCACCCTTCATTTTGTTGCGTCGCTAATCTGAATTTGTGTCATGTAATATTTATTGAACATGAAGCACTTTCTACCCGAATTTCTTTCACTCATGGGGTTCTAATTCGATATCTTTAATGTTTTGAAAATTTAAGGGAAACTCGCAACTACTATTTTTCGGGTGTGCACCGAGTAAACTTACTCCTGTGCGATAACCCGCACATTACACGTGAGATGTGAACTGCACTAGGTAAATTCTATGTGACGAGCTCGACTGAAAAGGGATCGGGTGGGGGAGATCCCTTGGCATCCCTTTGGATATATACCACACCCGTTACACCAACTCAGCTGATTAAAAAAGGATTAAGTGGAATTCAATCGTTGATCTCCCTAATGAGATACTTTGCTACATCAACTCAACCACCCCTTGCGGCTCTAATTTTTGCTTTTTGGTTGAATTTTTCTTTGACTAAATTTTGTGTTTTTTTGTAATTAAAAAAATGTTTTTTTAGGAAAAAGGTGGATGGCTTTTCAAAAAACGTAGAAGAATTGGGAAACACAATACAAGAAGCACGTTCTCCCATAGGAAAACATTTCCATTTCTTTGGGACTAAGCACACATGGCCTTGTCTATCTATAAACCTATGGCATCCAATGCTACTCCCTCACAAATCTACTAATACTCTCTTCCTCGTTTTAATTTATTTATCTGATTTTAATCTGACACGAAGTTTAAGAAAGTAAAGAAGACTTTTGAATTTTATGATCTTAAGCTAAAGATATGTAGAATATACTCCCTCTGTCCCATATTAATTGACCATCTTACTAAAAATAGTTGTCCCATATTAGTTGTTCACCTTACTAAATCAAGAAAACATTGATTAAATATTTTTTTCATATTGCCCTTGCAATTAATTCTTTTTGAAAGTGTTCACAATTGTTTGTAAAGTTTCAAAGAAGTTTCTTAAAGGGTGAATTAGTAAAACTACCTTCTTATTTATGATTTCTTAACATGCGTGTAAAAAGAAAAGTAGCCAACTAATATGAGACGGAGGATTACCAAAATGCCCGTTAATCTTGTGATGTTGAACATGTCATGTGAAAAAGTTAAAATTAAAGAGTTGTTAAAAAAGAAAAGAGATATTTTTTTATAAACAAACTAAAAAGAAAGTAGAACAACCAAGTTGAAACGGAGGAAATACTGCTAATTATTTTCTTTAAGATAATAATGATTAAAAAAAGTGGATAAGTTATAGGAGCCTTATAAATAAAAACAATTTAAAAGAATAAAAGAAGACCTAGTTATTTTTTTGGGAAAAAGGTTAAACATATCCCTGAATTATTAAAAATTGGACAACTTTATTCTTCATTACGTTTTAGGCTTAAAAGTGCCCTCGTTGTTATGTTTTTGCCTCAAATATGCCTTCCAACTAGTAAAAAAGCTCGATAATTCCCCTCTTACTAACAATTACTCCAAAACAAAGAAAAATGATCTAATTTTGCTTCTGAACTATTCGAAATATGAAAGTTTTACTCTGATGTAGTTCACAATAAATATTCATTACAACTTAATTATGACTCTTGTGTAGTTCACAATTTGATTTTCTAGTTTAGTTCTTGTATTTGTGTAGCCTAACTGATAGCAAGTTATGTATAGCTAGCTATTGCTTGTAATGAACCATTGGTGATTAATAGAAAATTAGTTTAATTATCAAAAAGAACTTAATTATTACTTATAATAATAAAATTATATTTCTTCTTATTAATTACCAAAAAATAAAAAAAGAAATCCCATTTATAAGATAAAAAGCGAAGATATTCTTGCATGGCTAACTTGGCTCGGAGCTGTCGGTATGTTTATAATAATTACTCCCTCCGTCCCATTTTATATGAGTTACTTTGACTTGACACGGACTTTAAGAAAGAAAAGAAGACTTTTGAAACTTGTGGTCTAAAATGAGTCTTAGATGTTTGTGTGGTTGTAAATCATTTCATTAAGGGTAAAATGGACATTTTAAAGTTAAATTGTTACTAAACGTAGAAATGTATTATTCTTTTTGGGACTGACTAAAAAAAAAAAGTAAGTCACGTAAAGTGGGATAGAGGGAGTACTAAAGTTGGGTCCACATATCATGAGATTTATTTTATGCATATTGTAAGAGGATAATTAGATCCTCTTTTTCTAATTAATTCAAAGATTAGGTGTTAAAGATTCTTGGTTATGACATGAACATTTTAAAAATAGTATCATCGTTTAGGTAAAAAGAATTTTAGTATACTTTACTTGGGTATATATAGGGTAAAAATCAGGTTTAATATTCGGGTAAATCAAGAAGCGATACGTGGTAAAAAGAATTGGTCAGACATGAGTCAACAATGTGACCGATGAGGATAATCCTATCACTAAGGGATCGTTTGGTTGGGAATAAGTTATCCCGGAATAATTAATCCTGGGATTAGCTATTCTTGGATTAGTTATCCCACCATGTATATGGATTATTTTATCCCATCACTATAGTATAAATAATGGATAAATAATTCCGGGACTAACTAATACTTCCAACCAAACACAAGATAAAATAATCCTGCATTTTATCCCGGGACAATTATATCTTATACCTCACACCAAACGACCCCTAAAAGATTCGAATTAGATTGTAGTAACTCAAACATCTAGCTAAAGCTTTAAAAAACATATATTTTGTGGAATCTTGTCCGTTATTCGTTAATTGGAGTTTTATTTTTATTTTTTTGTGAGAGAAGTGAGTGAAAAAATGAATTTCAAAATTTTATGGTCAAACACCTTTTTCGGAATTCGATTCCGTGGGACAGAGGGAGTACCTCTGCTCATTTATACTTGTTCACTTTGAATTTTGCACGTCTCTTAAGAAACAATGATTAATATGAGTGTTTTACCACAATGCTCATATTAATTATTCTTGAAAAATGATTTTGATAATACGTATTTAATGTTAATGGTAAAATATGAAGAAGAAAATATATATTTTTCTCTCGACATGCTAAAGTGACGAGTAAAAATAAAAATAATTTTTTAATATAATAGACACGTAAAAGTAAACGACGAGAATATATCCATCTTGACGGCAAATTATTAGGCAATAATTGGCAAACATCAAAATTAATTGCCGATATGCAACTTTCGTTCTCCCCCTCGACCGACAGTTTCCAACGAACAATATAATCGTTAATTATCATTTTATTTGCACTATGATTTATATTAAATTATATATATATAATATAAAAAATATTTTATACTGATAGTGTATATAATTTAAATTCACATGATCGAGTGCATTTATTTCTTTTTTATAGGTAAAACACATTAAAAATAATAATAAATAGATTTTTATTTTGGTATTTTTCATTCGTTGTTCGATATTTGTATTAGAGCCCGATTATTTTTGAATCGCACATTGCATGGCTTATTCTGGGATCAACACTCCAACAAGCTTTTTATACTGATAGTGTGTATAATTTAAACTCGCATAAACGAGTGCATTTATTTCTTTTTAATGGGTAAAACACATTAAAAATAATAATAAATTAAATAGATTTTTGTGTTTTTCATTCGGTGTTTGATATCTATATTAGAGCCCGATTATATCTGGATCGCGCATTGCAGGGCCTATATGGGGCAACGCTCCCAACAAAAAAAAATTCATACCCAAAACTCAAACTCGAGACCTCTGATTAAAAATGAAGAGACCCAACCATTCTATCACAACCCATGAGGGAACTTGATAATCTAGAACTTCATATTGAAGTATCTTGCAAGTAACTAGAAAATGCTTTGTGGTTCCCTTGTAGCCTCATTGATGAGAACTCAGGAAAGAACAATAACCGTCGAGAATTGTGATAGAGTGGTATGTATTTTTTAATTCTTAACTAGAGGTCTCGAGTTCGAATTTTATCGAATACAAAATCGTCTGCATTCGAAAGCACTTTACCCCAATATAAAATTGTTGAATCCCAAAATGTATTATATTTTGTGGAGTCATGTCCTTATGTTTCCTAGCATTTAGAAAATATTCATGCTTAGACGAACTTCTCGATGCACAGTCGGGGCTGGCTTCTCTGATTGCAACAATCGCTCTATTCCCTTGAGTAGGGAAGACTTCGCAACAGGTCCTACGTGGATGCCCGGTTGCTTCAACAATTCTTTGAAAGGCTCTACTTATCTAATAGGTTTTCACTTGAGCTTTCCGCAGCAAAGCAAGTCTACAAGCCACTGCAGTGAGGTTATAGGTCTGATTTCTCTCTCGTATTGAGATCTTAGAATGCTATACGTGCCAATAACCACGTCCGCTGAATAGAAACATTAAACTAAAAGCCCAGACAAAATGAGCACCTAGGAAAAAAAGGCCATATGCAGATAATGAAGAACCATAAGACTGAATTACACTTAAGGGGGGATGCGGAGGATTGATTGCTTGGTAGCCGTAAAAGCGGTCCCGAGAGCCTTTGCTTGTCAGGTGCACATTCAAAAGGGAGTGTAATGTAAGTGAGGGCGCCCCCCCTTTGTTAGCAAGAAGTGGTTAGCGGTCCAGGCAGCTCTCTTTCAAGTCCTCATCGGTCGAGTAGAAAAAGAAAGCCAAAGCCGATTTTGAATTTAAGTTTTATATATCGACAGTATAAAGACTTTTTTATATTATCAGAATATCAGGTTATCAAAAGATATCTACGACTAAGTCTCATTTAAATAAAAAAATTTATAAACTTGAAAATAAGATAAATTACTTACTACAAGAGATAAAGATAAATATAGAAATTCCTTACATGAAATTGATGATGTGTATAACTTAAAACTCCTAAATTTTTCATGTTCTTTTCTTTGTAAAGTTGGACATATTTCTACTAGTAACTAGACATATGTAAGACACTTGTCACATCCAATCAGAAACTTCTTCCCCCCCCCCCCCCCCACACACAGATAATATGTGGTTTATATAGGGATTGAATGTGTACTGAATTTGTTCGTCTGAGAAGAATTTCTTTGCATGTATTTACTCGTATTCGTACTCGCGCGATGTGCAGAATTATTAGAGATAAAAAGTTCAATAACCTTTTATTGAAAAAGTTTGCTTTATAAAAATGTTCTATTATATATTTGGTTTTGTGTATTAAAAAATTGTTTATGGAATCAGTGCACAAGTTTGCTTTTAGTTTGGTTCTTTTGGAAGTTCTTGATAAATACACTTGATTCCAAATTACCTGTACACTTTCAACAACAACCTAATATAGTTTCAAAAGCGGGGTCTGAAGAGGGTAGAATATACGCGAACCTTATCACTATCTCGAGGAGGTTGAAATGTAGTTTCCATAAGACCTTCGGCTTCATTGTCATTGAGATTCATGTCAATTCGGATTAATATTTAGATATAGATATTACCTCTCTTTTTCTTCTCCTTTCAAACAAAGAAAAATGATTGAAGTTTTTCTATTTGGAATCCTATTAGGTCTAATTCCTATTACTCTGGCTGAATTTTTCCTAACTGCATATTTACAATACAGGCGTGGTGATCAGTTGGACCTTTGATTAATTAACATCTCCCTTTTTTTTTTATACTCATCTTGCTTGGTTTTGGCGAAGCTTATAACTCTAAATAATAGGAATTCTAAAGAAAGGGAACGAAGGATCGTAAAAATAGAAACTTGTAATATAGATAGACCAAATTCAATAAATGGAGCCCGGTAATAACATTATGAATGGATTGGATTCAATCAGCCTCGCGATATAATCACGTGATATTAACAGAAAAATTAGAAGTGTGGCAAAAGAAATCTACATACTACAATAATAACAGAAAACACCTTGTCATATCACAAATTTTCAAGAATTGTAACAATATTAGAAGTGCAACATGGTACACTAGTAACAACATTAATGTAACTTCAACAGACTTGCAGACAAAACAAATTTCCCTGTAAAAGCTTATAGGGGACTAAATGGGTTGAACAAAATCGAGAGGGTAAAAAGTCAATTTCTTCAAAAATGGTGATCTTCGACACAAGTTGAACATACTGCGATTATAGTGCCTCCATTTGACGTATGAGACGCTCAATGTTTTCTTCAAACGATTCCAGTTCTTGTTTGAGGGCACCAAGTTTCGATGTATTTTCTTCATGGATGTTAGCCGGAACTTTCTCTTTGTAGCCAGAGGCACTCATTTTTTTGGTTAAGCTTTGATATTGCCTGCAAAAGAAGAGAGTTGGTACATGGCAAATTGAACAGCTCGTAAAATTCACAATTTAAGCTGACTCGAATTTCACGATATCCAACTTCAGCCGACTTTTGAACAAAGGCAACTGAATGACAAGCAGCCAAATTGCATTAATGCACACTATTCTTCAAATGGATACACTAATTGAACAACATTTGGAACAATTCGCGAATTCGGATTATCAAAGGAATAACATGCCAGACATGCATTAAGATTAGGACTATTTGGAAAAAAATAGTAATATCTACTGAAGAGCAAGATTGATCTTTTACACAATTTTTCCAAATTCGCCCACATCATCCTTCTCAACGTAACTCAATGACTCTACGCCTTACCTGATTGGAACTTTCCTCAAGTTTCAGTAACTCGTAAAACTAAAGACAATCACCAATCCTGTTTTTGCAAAGCTGAAAATGTTTTATACACCGATTCAATCTATGTTTGCTCAGACTCTCCAAAGTTGTCGCATCTGCGTGTCGGATCCTTCAAGAATGCATTACTCTTGGAGGATCGGACACGCACCCATCAACATATTTGAAGAGTTCGAGCAACATAGGATTCAACTAGCTTTTACTTCTCTTCTACACAAGCTAATTTTATTCATTCCCTGACAGGAAGGAAAAAGAGAGAGTCTAGCTCCAAGGAAAGCAATTCAAAAGGCACTTGTACTGCTAGCCAGAACATCAAAATTTGTAATAATAGTCTAGTCTATGAAATTTCACTTACTTCTCCGTCTCTTCTTTCTTCTTTTTGAGCCTTTCAACTTCAGCCTCAGGGTTACTGACAGTCCCCTTATCCTCGAGAAATACTGTGATAGACTCATCCACAACTTCTGTCAGCCATTGAGTTGGAGCTGCATCACTATCACTTGAGACCTGATGAAAATTATTTAAGAAATATAGATTCGTAAGAACAATGAGGAAACATAATAAAAAACAACATGCATATTCCAAACTTCCAACCTAATAACCACTGAAAAGTCGAGTTCATATCATATGAATCATATGCATACTACATAGGTTTATTTAAATGCACTAATCTTTGTTGGTTCTCTCTTAAAGTGCTATCAACATTTCATCCATCGGCAGAGTTGATGTTCAGACCTCTATTTGCCTCACCAACCACTGCCTTTCCCAAATAACAGATTGTACTAAAATTGATGAGCATAGGCAAGATCTATGATATTTGTTCTAGTTCCACTTTTCCCTCAAAAGACAGGTTTCAATCGATTGAGTCCTAGACTAAAAACATGTTGGGGCAAGAACTTGATGACTGGCCATTAAAGATGTTTGAAGATATCCAACTTCATATCATGTGGAAGAGGAAAGGTAACAACTAAATAGGGATGATTAGACTCTCTACTTTTTGTTATGTCTTGTATATGGGAGATTTTCCAATTATTAATCCTATCAATGAAGAGCAGTTAAGACAAGGATGAATGACATGTATTTGATGCAATTGCAAAACAATAAAACTAGTTTTTTACAGCGTTGTTGTGCACAACTCACATGAAAACAACATGCATTCAATTGAAATACAAGTATTAATCATTCTTCTCAAAACAGTTTATAAATAAGCAAAAACATTAGCAATATGATTTGTGTTCTTTTTCCACAACTGAGAAGATACCACAGGAAGAGATGAAGAAGCCTTGAATCAAAGAGAGCCAAACTAGACATAGAAAGAGATACCTTCAAAGATGACAGTGTAGCTAGAGTAGAAATCTCGAATTCACGGCTTTTTATGATCTCCATGGTATCATTTGTCCGGCAAAGCACAAATGCTTCTCGCCTGAGGACAGCAAGATCACCACCATTAGTTTGGAAAGTCAAATGTCCTAATTATCTTTATGAAAAAGTTTTTTTTTCCTCCTCAAACAAAACTATAATATCAAGCCATACAAAGAAAGCCTAACATATCAATCTCTCTTGCAATCACCAATAATACATATCGAGGGTGAATCACTGACTGATATGACTCACAAACACATCATCAAACAGATCACGGCACACTAGTATCCTTCGTCCAAGTGTTATACATTATATATCTTGTGGAATTTAGCATAGGTCCCCCTAAAGAAATTACAACAGAACAGATAAAACACCAATTACAGTAGTATGAAAGCTGAAGTAGTGAATTCTAATTTCTAAAGATGGACAAGAAAGAGTGATACTTCAAACAATTCAGATGAGAGATTGCATTAGGAATGAAGACATCAACTAATTCATTGATTGTCGATTATTTCATGAAAAGGCACTTGAAGGTTGAACCTTCTTTATTTGCATGATACTCCCACCCCAGTTGTGACTACTTAAACTCCATCCACTTTAGAAAACGAATTTGCTTTTCCACCACTTCAAAGATAAATTCAACCTTCTCGCATATCTAATCATCAAAAAGCCATATTGAACAACGGTATATTCAATGGTACTTCAACCATTCTTGTGTGGACAAGGATGCACATGTTCACAAAATTTTGGCTTAATGCTCAACAGACAATAAATAGTGAACGGGAATTTATAACATAGACTTCACACACAGAAATTCCTGAAGAAAAAATGCCATTTGAAATGCTTTTTATATATGGAAAATATAAGTGATCCAGGGGACACAGGATACACCCAAATGTTTACCTTGCAAATCTCTCCTTTGGAGGCAACAATGCCCTCTTTGACCTCAGTCCTTTAACAATGGATGACACCTTTTCCATCTCAGCTTCCACGTAATCATTATTCCAGCTCTGAAAAATTGAACAGATGTAAAGCAACATGGCCAATAGACAATATAAGCATTAAGTAGATATAGAGGATTGGACCTCTTTCGTTGAGAACCATATTATGGTGTAGGTTCTCCTTTTTTAGTATATGACTTGTATACGAGGTTCCCACAATTGTTAATAGAATTATTTATCTTATCAAAACAAAAACAAAAAAGATTAAGACTCAAGTAGCAGCTGGCATGGATCATTCTATTTAAGTCCTGTTTTCTACTACTAGATTCGTCTTGATAAGCTGCATGTTTCAGATTCTCAAGCAAGTTTAACATACTCCAAATACGTATTCTTGCAAAATGAATTGCCTACATGGTTTCTTTTCACAGATACTTGATGAGAAGTTTAACAACGTACATGCATGATTCTAAATTGATTTTTCAGAAATAGATCCTATACCTAAGTTCAAAGTAACCATTAACACTAGACCATCATGCAAAACCAACAGCAAAAGAACGAGGAAAAGAAGGAAAATAAACTACACTTCAATCCGAGTCAAATAAAAAGAAAAAGTTTACATCAAAATTACTTAACAGCCACCAACAGAGGTAATATGTCTATTTGCTAGTTCTGGGCCTTAAAATTTGTGATTAGATCATACCTCTACAGTTGAAGGATAATCACTTATGACTATAGATACTTTCTTTATAGAATCCCCGCTAGCAGGAAGGCGCTGCCATAATTCTTCAGTGACAAATGGCATAAATGGATGGAGTAATCTCAACCCGTTATCTAGACAAAGCCACAAGGTGTCCTGAGCAGATCTTCTTGCACATAAAAGTTCTGGATTATCACCAGTAAAGTATGGCTTGATTACTTCTATAAACACATCACATAACTGAAACTGCCACCAAGAATATACTGCTGTTGCTGCATCAGAGAAATCATAAGATTCCAGGGATGAGACAGTTCTCGCTATAGCCTTGTTAAGTGCTGAGAGTATCCACTGGCAGCTAAAAGGCATTTCACGAGGTACTATCTTTGTTGGAGGGGTGTATTCTTCACCTAATTTACTCATGGCAAACCTAATGGCATTCCACAGTTTGTTACACCATTGACGATACCCAACCACTCTCTGGATATCAAGATTGATCTTATCGGACTGGAAGGACAAATTAAGAAAGTTAACAATATCCAAAGAAAGTCAAAAGAAACAGCTTATTAAATCTTAAAAACAAACGGGACAAACCTGGGCAGTGTATGAGACAAGGGCAAATCGAAGAGCATCTGCACCACATTCGGGAATACCATCAGGAAAATCCTTTGTCTGTCCCTCTTTTGCCCTCTCAAATTCTTTGGCGTCTAGGTTACCCTCCTTTAATCTCTTATGAAGACCATCAAGTGTAATTCCATTAATAACTTCAAGAGGATCAACAACATTTCCCAATGACTTTGACATCTTACGCCCATGAGCATCGCGGATCATTGGATGCAAATAAACCTGCAAATAATTTTAAAATGAATAAAGTTTGTTGTGATGACGGCAGAAAGATCAACTTATATAACTACTTCATGTAGATAAAATACGAACTACAAAATATAACGTTCATAACCACACACTACTTAATATTCAATTTTAAGGGCTGAAAAAGCCATGGATCATGGAAACAGAACTATCTCGCTGAAAATGGTTCCTAAAATAGATTCAAAAAATCAAACTCCACTTATAGCATAAAGCTCAATAAGAAAAAATGGTGTTTTCTACGAGGGAGGATAAGGTTTGCTAACCTTTGAAAATGGTACATCACCTCCCAGCTTTATTCCCAACATCACCATACGTGCAACCCAGAAGAAGAGAATATCATGTCCGGTTTCAAGAACTGAAGTTGGATAAAATGTTTTGAAATCTGCAGTATTATCTGGCCACCCCAATACAGATAACGGGAATAGACCAGACGAAAACCAGGTATCCAGCACATCTGGGTCTTGAGAGAGCTCAACAATTTCCCTCCCCGAAAATTTCTTAGAAGCCAAATCTCGAGCTTCTTCTTCGTTTCTAGCAACAATCCAGTGATCATCACAGACACCAAATTCCTTCTGCTTATCATCACGCAGTGTAACATACCAAGCAGGAATACGATGACCCCACCAAAGTTGCCTTGAGATGCACCAATCACGAATATTCTCAAGCCATCTGCATGTTCACCACATAAGTCTTCATAACATAGAGGACAAAAGATTGGTGATGTATCAAGAAATGAGAACATGGCACAAAATATCCTGTATAAAGTTCATTTTGTAAAAGCATCCTGTATAAAGATTATCTTTAAAATCCGTAACAAAAATCACAACCAAGTTTTTTGCATGTATGCATCTATGTCAGATGAGATACTTGCACAAAAGTAAATGATAAAATATCCATTCCCGCAATGAACAAAGACAATATCGAATAGAAGAACCAAAAACAGTCATTAGACCCATCAAAATGCACTAGTCTACATATGGATAGGGTCGTGGAGACTGGAGAGCACAAATTAACATCACATTTAAATCCGAGCATTTATTTAATATAATCAACATAAATCAAAGGTTTTTTTTTTTTGTGTGTGTGGGTGGTGGGGGGGGGGGGGGGGGGGGGGGGGGGGTTGCAAAATTACCTTTTCCATTCAGCAGCATATTGCTTTGGGATGATCTCCAGTTTCTGATTATCCTCATCCACAACAGCATCCAAAGCCTGTTTGGCCATAATTTTGCAGTTGACAAACCATTGGGGCTTTATAAGAGGTTCCACTACATCATTGCTTCTTGAACAAATCCCAAGGCGCATCTCATTATTCTTAGCACCCCTGTAGAGGCCCTGTAACACATAAATCAAAGACGACATATCTTAGCCACAGACAACTCAAATCATCCAGGTTCCTATTTTCGACTGATTAAAGTATGTCATAAAATCCTTATGCACAATGTTATGTAGCACAGTTTCTTCTAGGGGGTATCCTCGAATCTAACCCACACTTTTAATGGTAATAACTTAAGCACAATTCGAAAATCTCAAGAACTCATAGAGCTAAAAGTGAGACACAATGTTAAATATCAAAAAGAAAAGGTTGGAACAGAATGTGCTTTCACCCAATTCCAAGTAATTAAATACTCAAAATCCATTGTAATTTATTTTATGGAGTTCTACTAGGTTAGAAAGAAAAAAAAACAGCAAGGCCTGGGATCTCGCTGAAACTGAAGTTCAAAGATGGAAAACCACAAAGAAGGCTTCTGGTAATCTACTAATAGATCCTCTGCAACTGTGACCCTAGCACAAAACTTGTTTTCATTAATAAGCTACGATGCAGCTCACGCCATCCAAAGTGGCACAGCCCGGTACTCATTTGCAAACCCTGTAGTAAAATTAAGACTGCTCAACCTCGAAAACTAATTGGCTTGCATGGAAGCATTATCTATTGTACCGCTGGCTCTATCTATTCACTGAATTTGCTTTATTGCAATTTATATTTTAAATAGGTTTGCATAATAATTGAAATTGTAGCTTATTAGCATTAGTTGCAGTAAAATTTGTATTTAGTAGTAAACGAATTTGACTACTTGAAATTTATAAAAGTTGTATAGGATAATATTACTAAGTCTAAGTGTGTAAAAGTCCTTGGATGTACCAAAATAGAAAACGTCATGTACATCAGGATGGAGGTTGTGATTCCCTATTATAACCACCACACTCAAAACTAGGGACAATACAATAAGATCACCAAGTTTATATTTGATATATGCATTAAGGTCCTTCCAATCAATAATCTGAAAATATATGAAAAGCCTATATTTCGATGTACTTAAATTGTAATTAATATGGAACATATCTAACATACCAAAGAGAATTAGATGTAAGAAATAATCTAAAGCATGCTCAGGTTGTACTTTCATATAGCATTTACATTTTGTCTGTTGCATGTACCTACATAGGTGCATTATACATACATACCTATTGTTGGCTCACGTTGTACTCCATATAACATATATGTTTTTGTGCGTTTGCATTTAGGTACATATGTGCATATATACCTAATCTCTGTGTGACCCTCCCCCACACACACCCCATCACCACGATCCCTATATAGCAAAAGAGCTGCCTGGTGATCCCTAGATTGCATAGCAAATTGGAAACTCCATATGAAGTATACTTGTGTATTAGGCTTCCATTACCTCTGGAGCATGATGCTACAGATCATAAGCACAATGCCGAATAGGATGTTTTAAGCAATGGCAACACATGTACAACACAAATCTTACATTGTTGAAATATTTTTTTCATTTGTGTTGATACATGCCTGTAGAGCAAGGGGATAGAAGAGTGGAGAGGGGTAGGAGCAGGGAGGATGAAAGAAGGCAGGGGTGATATTGTGGTGTATCAAAGGAAAGGTCGGGTGGCTGAAATGGACAGAGGCAATGGGGTAAGGGGATGAGGAAAACGGAAGATTGTTGTTCATGGAAGTTAAAGATATTGTCGTGGAATGTGAGGGTGATGAATAACCTGAAAAAAAGAGCTCTCATCAACTCATCAATAAGATGACTGGTGTATTTTGTAGAGAATCATCTTTTGATGTAGTCACTACTTAATTTTCTTTTTTGATGACGGTGGTGTTCAGGCATGTTTGCACGCACCTCGACTATTCCACCAAGTACCTGCTACCTCCCACAGGTACGGGTAACTCTACCAACCAAGGATTAAACTAATGAGAAGAAATCAGCTAGGATCTTTTTTCTCCTCTAGGATTTGAACCTAAAACCTTATGGTTCTCCCCCACTTCATTGACCACTAGCCCACACCCTTGATGTAGTTCTACTTTTTTGTATACCTCTTGTAGCTTTTTCAATATCAATAAAATTATTTACCTTGTAAAAAAAACACATGTCGGAGAACAGTTTGCTTACATTTTCCAAGACATGAATGATGGTTTCAAATGGAGAGGGACTATGTAAAGGTGGCCAAGCATTTACGAATATTATGTTAATGAAAAATCCTTCATATATATACTCATGTTGGACAGAAGCAAGTGGGTACATCACATCAAATGGATCCTTTTTTTCCTTTGATGAAGACACATTCAAGGATCTTTTAAATGCAAGACAACATAACTCATGATAAATTAGAACAAATTTTTGTGTATCAATACATACATGCAGTCCATTAAAATTTTATTTCCAGCTGAAACAGTACAAAAAAGTTATGAAGATACCTTTTCTTTTAAAGCTTCTGTCACAGCAACACGAGCTTTGAAACGAGGCATTCCTTCAAAGTTTGGACCTGCATTGCTATTTATATTCCCGTCATCAGTAAAAATACTTATGAATTCAAGTTTGTGACGCTGTCCAACCTCAAAATCATTTGGGTCATGGGCTGGAGTTATCTGCAAGGATATTCAAAGAATGGGCGATAAGCAATGATTGAGTACTGGACACGCGGCAATTGTTTCTCCACATTCAGAACATAATGATATAGAATACCTTAACAGCACCAGTCCCAAAGTTCATATCTACAAGTATTTCATCACAAACTATTGGAAGCTTTCTTCCATTGAATGGATGAATAGCAAATTTCCCATGCAGGTGACTGTATCTTTTATCTTCAGGATGTATAGCAATTGCAGTATCACCAAGCATAGTTTCAATTCTGGTGGTCGCCACAACAATTTCACCAAGACCACCTTCTAAGGGGTAAGCAAATGATGTCAGCAACCCAAACTCCACAGGCTCTTCATATCCAGGAACGTTCAGAAGTGTCCTCTCTTTGATGTCTGTATATTCGACCTACAAACAGCAAGCAACTTTCAACAGTGTATAAAGATTTATTTGCAACAACATCTAAGACTTGATTCAGAATGGCTAAATGGCTCACCTCAATATCAGAGATTGCAGTACGCAAGACACAATCCCAATGCACCATACGTGGAGCCCTTGATAGATGATAACAAAAGTTTAATATAGAGCCGAAACTAATTCAAGAAACCTGTGCACTCAAGAATATGGCTACATACTAGTTACTACACATGCACATAATTAGGAGAAAGGCAGACGAGAACATAAAGGAGCTGCATACCTGTATATAAGACCTTCATTGGAAAGCCTAACAAATGCTTCAGTTACAGCCTTAGACCTTTTCTCATCCATGGTAAAGCACTGACTTCGGAGAACATGTGTTAGAGCACAACAAATAAGAATTGTACAACAACTACTTCGGGATTTTTCCCAACAGAGAGAAGAAAAGGTAAGAATCTTGATTCATACCTCACGAGACCAATCAAGTGACGCACCCAGGCGACGTAATTGCTGCAGTATGGTACCCCCATACTCGTTCTTCCAATTCCAGACCTACAAAAACCTTAGCGAGTACAATTAATAAACCTATGGGTGCAAAGAGTTGTTAAAATTAGCACTTGGTTTTCTTTATTTAACTCTTCAGCAGACACCTTGTTCCAGACTGAGAAAGAGGCAACAATTGGAAGGATCTTTTTTGCTTGAAAAACAACAATTGGCAGGATATTATAGCCATTGAAGTGTTTTTTTATGGGAATGAAAAACTCAATAACAAAAAATCATAGACTTCAAAATAAGCACAGCGTTAAATAAGGTGTTAGCAGTATATACTCACTTCAGCAACAAAGTTCTCCCGACCAATATCATGTCTAGTCAAATTCCTTTCTCGCATGATCTTCTTCTCCACAACAACCTAGATTCACCATCCCCGATGTATAATTAGAAAATAGTAGATAAACAGCAATAAAGACCATGTTATCATAGGTAAAGATAACCGGATTAACTTAACACCCTACCATATCTTTGAGAAACAATATTGTGATATTAAGGAACACTAAGCTTACTGACCTACGATATTATCTTATTGTGTTGCCTTTTAGCAGCAATTTGTCCTTAACTCTGATTCATTTTGAGGAAAATTGTCAACCATCTTCTCTAAGTAACTTTTTTATTCAAGTTGTCGCTATGAACGTATTTAAGTAATTGTTGTACTGTTAGACCATAATGAAAAAACAAATTTTGTTTTTCTTCTCAACGAAGATGATGTTGTATTTTTTTCCTGAAACGTAATAGGTGCCTTCTAATTTGTCCAACTTAAGAAAAATATTACTATTACTATAATCAATCTTTGGTTTTCTGAATATTGAAATATGATCCAACAAGCCAATCACTGGCAAATTGCATATCATGTTCGAACTGTGAACTCATTTCATTCCAGGCACCAAAGCAAGTAGTATATATATAACTTTTTTCATGAGTGACGGCAGTTTGCAAAACCTAAAGAAGAGACTGCACAGACTCTCCGTATAAGATTTTTAAAAAAAAATAGTGAATACCGATCGTGACCTTGATTCGGAGCTGAAACTGCTAACTAAGATGAATGGGCTAACTGTGGATATGATGCCGGAAATAGACCGATTTTATATCACTACGGGTCGTTTGGTAGGGTGTATAAGAATAGTATTGAATAGGGTGTATTAAAATAGGAATAGTACCCCCCCTATTGTTAATCTAATGGTTTACTACGTATAAGGATAGTCTGAATAGGTTGTGTAACTAAACATGTATTCGTTATACCAGTTGAGCATATTTTGATTCTTTCATTGTGCTATCCTATTTGTTACTTGTTATTCTGTCCGCCTTACATACCAGTACATGCTTTATACGTACTGACGCCCCTATAGCCGGGGGCGCTGCATTTTTGTAAATGCAGAATCATGTTCACAAAGTTGCAGACACCTTTAGTAGGCATCCATGCTACATCAGCAGAGCAGTTGGTGAGCTCTATTTTCCCTGGAGCCAATCTAGATCTAGTATTTTGTTTTGTTGTAGATATTTGCATAGTAGGGGTATGGCATGGCCCTGTCCCGATCACTTGAAAGTTGTATAGTTCCTTATCCCAGTACTGGCTTCTTATACACTATAATGATGTCATTTGCATCAGCTTGGACAGAGGCTCGGCTTTATGCATATATAGTTCTTGCCAGTTATCATATGTATAGTGATCCATCTGTCATAGATCATCTACATAGCATGTGTTCATATGGTACTTGTCCACCCCATCCACCAAACATTGTACTAAAATTTAGTACCAGTACTATTTTTATACACCTTACCTAATAAGCCCCACCAAATGACCCTAAGTAACAAAAGTCCTTACACAGTTCCGTATATTGTGCAAATGATAAAAAACAAGAACAATGTTTAAAGTCATGACTTGATATTTTGAAACACAACCTGTGTTGCGATCCCAGCATGATCCATCCCGGGGACCCACAAGGTATTGTATCCAGACATTCTCCGCCAACGAATAATAGTATCCTGGAAATAAAGGTAAAATATAAAATCTGTATAAGCAGAACAAGGCTCAGTGATTCTGAATTTGATACCTCGATGGCAGCAGTGAGTGCATGTCCTATATGGAGGGCACCAGTCACATTTGGTGGGGGCAACACCTGCATTAAGACGTAGAGGTAAGCAGCTCTGGAGAAAGGAGTCCAAGCTTAGACCAGGAACACAGTAACAAACAAGACTTTCATTTCAGCTTATTTTCCTTCCAAATTATTGAGTAACACAATATATACCAGTTAAGTTCTTCACTATAATACTCTGTATAGAGTTATTTTACTTTTGGGTCCACATGAGCATTCACTGTAAGTAAGTAAAACAGAGTCTCCTTGATGACATGGAATTCCATCCAGGCAGCCATTTGGTGGGCAATCCGGAGAGAAAGCAACTCCAGAAATTTTTTAGACAAAAAGTGTTTTATACTTAAATCTTATGTTCAAATGTATTCTTTTGCTTTCTTTTTGGACCAAAACTGGCTGTTATAGATGATTTGACTGCCATGTATGACTTTATTTCCCCAACTAAAATCACCAGCCACGATTTTTTCTGGTCTTCATAAATTTTCAGTTTGTCCAAAGAAAAAGAAGGTAAATGAATTTCCCTCTAACTGGAATAATAGCACCATCCGCTGTAAAATCCTAGAGAAATGAGCTATTGAAATTGACAAACTGTCCGAGTACTCCAGGAAAATGAACAACTGAGAAAGGGAGAAGAGAATAGATTTCCAAACCCACATCATGGCACCAAAACAGAGAAATGAGAAGTTAAGATTAACAAAACTGTCTGAGAGTACGCAAGGAAAATGAGCAACTGAAACTTCCCTTCCTCATTTGCAACTACTAAATTGTTTAGGGTACTTTTGTGATCCATGAGAAAGAGGGTAGAAAATAGGTTTCCAAACCCACGTCATGGAACCAAATCAAGCTAAGATAACAAATAAAAAGGTCTAGCTGTACGAACATATATTCAAACTTTAAATCCAGTAAGCAAAAATTGCTAAATGCCATGAGTATCAACATGTGCTTCACCATAAAAGACTATCCTAAGAACTCGAATTACACATAGTTGCATTTGCAGATGAACCCAGCTCCTTATAGATCCTATATGTCCTAGATATTCATTCACACCAAAATCATCAATTAGAACAACAGCACAAGAAGTCAGAAAATAAACTCACAATCACAAAAGGTGGTTTAGAGCTGTTTGGGTCTGCAACAAAGAAATTGGACTTCTCCCACCATGCATACCACCTAGTCAGGTTAGCATAAAGTATCATAATAGTGTGCTAACAAGAGAATCTTTTTTCTGAATTAGTAAATTGGAAAGTAAAGGTAAACCAATTTCAAACTCACGATTTCTCTACAGCACTGGGATTAAAAGTCTTTGCCATTTCACGAGAGAGCTTCTTCTTCTCCCCCAGAAGTGTTTCTGGATCAACAAAATCCTCAGGGTTCTCCTCTCCACCATCCTTTTTTGAGCTCTTCTTCTTAGCAGTCTTTGACACATTGGAGCTGGCTTGTGCCTTAATTAATGCAGACGAACCAAGTCAGAGAAGCTTGGAAAAAGCATAAATTATATTCGAGTAACAAGAAATTTCAGAATTTCATCATTGTCTGGACTTGCTGGACGTATTGGTAGTGGTACTGAGAGTTTGGCAGTTCCTTTTCCTCAATCAATATATCGCAAACGGCATAACAGAGAGAGCTCAGAGACATTCCAATTTCCACCAAGCCAGGCATTTATGAAGTACACAAGTATCAAACATAATTAGATAAATAAACAAAGTAGTTTTACCTGTTTTGCTGCTTCCGCTTTTTGTGCAGCCTTGAGCTTTTTCAACTCTTTCTCTCTAGCCTACCAACCAATAAACGCAAATGGACCACTTAGAATATTTTGAATCAATCAATCAACTTCGTCAATCCTAATTTAGAATCCATATACTTGAATATCACTAAGAATATTGATTTTAACAAGGAAATGATGCTTGATCGTCAATTGCAATGGTTCACTGTGAAGAATCATCCATCACAACAGAACCAAAAAAAGGCCACAATACATAAACACACACTTTAAACTTGGCCTCAGTGACAAGTAAGCACTCTAACTTTGAGAGTGCATATCTAGACCCCTCAACAGCTCAACTTGGTTTCAAGTGGCAACTAAACACTCCAACTCGTCTTCAGTGTGTCTCGTGGACACCAGCTGACATGACACATGAATTTTGGAGGTGTCTTGATGATCATTTCGTAAATTGGATTATTCAACTGACACAGTGGAGATGAGTTTGAGGTGTCTGGATGTGCATACTCTTCAGGTTTAGGTAGGCAAATATACATCTACAGGAATTAACTTGATCGACTTCCCGAACAGTACTATAAGAATCGGTTGGAGTGTTTACTTGCGAGTTCATGCTAAGTTTGAGTGTTTTGTGTATTATGCAAAAAAGAAAAAAAAGAGTAGTCTTCAGACCTTTTCTTCCTTTTTCTTTTTCTTCTCAAGTTCTTCAGGTGTCAATTGTTTTCCTTCTGATGCTGCTGCTGCTTCCGCCGCCGCCTATCAGATACTCAAAAGTCAATCTAAAAACAAGCTCAACAATGTGCATCACAAAAACTACCTCAGGAAAATTCTTACCTCAGGTTCGCAATTTTTCACTTTCTCGTGTAATTTACCCTCCGAATCAGCCTACAAACAATTCAATTCATTCACATTAAGGAATCAGAAAGTACAAAAAAATTGAATTTTCGAAAACGAAAACAAATGAGTATACGAAAAAAAGCTCACCATATTATCGGATTTAGAGGAGAAAATACGGCGTCGGAGATGAGAAAAGTTCGTCGGAAATGGCTGCTGCCGCCGCCGGCGGCTGATGAAGGTGGCGGTGGACTGAGCAAGTGAATACTGGGAGGCTTTAACGAGTACCCTAAGGCAAGCCGTTATGAAATTGTTTAGATGAAGTTCCAAAAAAAAATTGTTTGCATGAAAAAAATGCGATTATATTCGTTAGAAATTCGGCCCAATATATTTGGGCTTAATAATGAGCCCAAATTGGAATTATGCTTCGACGAGACCTTTGTTCATAGTCCATTCAACCGCAAAAACAAATGAAACAAAATAAAATAGATCTAAGGGCGTGTTTGATATGAAAGAAAATGCTTTCCGCGGAAAATGTTTTTCTATAAAATATTTTCATGGAAAATAAATGATTTTCTTACTTATCTTCTGGTGTTTGATTAGTAAGAAGAAAAATATTATCTCAAGAGCATTTAGGTATAATCTGAAAAATATTATGATACCAAACTCGAAAATACTATAGTTTGGAAAAGTACTATAATTAGGATTCAAGGTCGGGAGTTGAGAGTAGGGAGTTGGATCTTGGGTCAGGATCGGGGTCGAGCTTCAGGTTTTGGGTCAGGGTCAGGAGTCGAATTTTAGGTCAGGGTCGAGAGTCAAGTTTCGACTCTCGACTCCCGACCTTGATCCTGACTAAGACACAACTCTTCACCCCGACCTGACTCCTGGCCCTAACCCGGCACCTCACTCTTGACCTCTAATTTGACCCTCGATTCGAGACTCGACTCTCAAGCTCGACCTGAAATCCGGCTCTCGACCTTGACTGGGACCCAACACAAACTCGAGAGTTGGGTGTCGGGTCAAGATCAAGAGTCGTGTCTCCAGTCGAGGTCGAATCCCTGGTCTCGAGCTCGGGATTGGGTGGTGAGGTTGAAAGAGAGTTTTGGAAAATATTTTTCTTATTTTATGTAGGAATGTCATTTTCCTTGATTTGAGGGAAACTAAGTTTATTTGAAAAACATTTAAGTCAATCGAACATGAGAAAATTGAAAATTGTTTCCCTTTATACCAAACACACCCAAAGTCTACCGTTGAAGGAGTTTGGTGAGGCACTCTTCACTTTCTACTCTTAGTAGTTTCTTTTTCTTTACAAGAAAATATACAATTGTTATTATTTGGGTGTGCACAAATTAAAGTAAACTTTGCTTCAATATAATTATTTGCAAATCATATAAAAGATGTAAATTGTATTAAACAAGTCTCGTGCGGCGAGCTCGATTGAGAAAGCATGCAAAGAATTTCGAACTCTGAAACTCCTCAATTGAAAGATCACATGTTCAACCAACTTGACCACCTTAGCGGGTAAGTTTAGCGGGTAAGTCTTCATAACTTCGATAATTTGGTTTTCTAAGTATTTTAAATAACAAAATTTAGTCATTGTTATTATTTACACCGAATTCATTAAAACAAAATATCATGATTCTTATATATACTTTTTTTTACTTGAACATAGTAATTATTTATTCTCTTGTTAACATATCGAATAACCTCAATAAATGAATGTAGTTATGTGTAAACTAGGGTTGACAAGTGTGGATATTATTAGTTGTAGTAAACACTGCTCTAAATACTCAATACCAGACAAATTAGTAGAAAGAGATAGTGATTGGAGAAAGGGGGTGAGAATTCATAGAAGAGTAGAAGGTGAGAAAATACACAAAATACACCTCATTTCAAAGTCTACAGATGACGACTCCTTTATCGCGCATTTTCCTTTATCACTTATCGAACTGTCTAATTCCTTAGCTTTATTGCGTTTTAGCTTCTGACCCAACAATTTGGTCAGACTATGTCCAAGTAATCGACTCATAAAAAGTATGTGAATTATTCATGTTCACAACACTAATATTTGTGAGAAAAAAAGAGAGCAAGAAAAATACCAAAGGAAAAGACAATTGTCAATAGATTAACTTTTTTCTTCTTCTCTGGTTAGCACATTACTATAGTAAAAACAAATCGTCATAAATTTGACTTCTGTGCACATAGTGTGCACATAATGTTAATGTTTTTATGTAATCTTTTAATTTGGTAAGATCTCCTCCTCCTCTTTTAAAGTATTGGCTTGTTGCAAACATTATAAATACAATTTTGTTGGTTCAGACTTCAGACCTTGAGGTCCACCCCACTTATCTACAGCTAAAAGTTGGGTGGGGCATATATATAGGTAGACTAGATACAAAATTTTGTGTTATGCACGGGTTCAATGTTAATACTAAAAAATTGTAAGATATGTCTAATTTAAATATGCATACATTATTATTTTATTTAAATCAAATATTTTTTTAGATATGCATACATTATTTTATTTAGATTAATGAAATTCATATAAGAATATACACAAAATTTTGTGCCAGTACGGGCCCAATATATGTTACATAGATAGAATTTTTAAATTCACTAAATTTATTATACATTTTTTTAATTGTTGTGATTTATAATACTTTTAATGTCATTTTTATCCCTTTGTGTGGCACTAATACAATTTTAAGAGTCAACAAAAAATTTATATTGTGATTTATAATATCTTTTACGTAATTGTCAAATACATAACAAAATATTTTGATCAAATACATAACATATTAAAACGAAAAGTAAGATAAATAAATTAAAACGGAGAAAATAGTAATTTTTTTGAAACGGAACCCTTCAAGCAAACAACTCAAGCAGGCACATTGTCCAAAAGGTGTCTGCTTACAATGAGCTGTCAACCTCTTATTTAGCAGTAACATCGATTTATCATAATAAAATTAATATTTTCAATATTATAGTTTGATATTATAGTAATCGATAAGGTATTTAATACACATGTAAAAAAATTGAGATATGTTATTCAATATTTATTAAAAAATATCAAATATTAAGTATTTTACGTGTAAAATATAAATTTGATATAATTGAGACGTTTACTGAAAAATCAAAGTCATAGTCATAATTCTATATTATACTAGTACATATAAATTAAAATTAAACAAACTATGATAATCAATTTATCATACCATAAAATATTAAAATAAAACTTAAAAATACTGAAGTAATTTAAAATAATAATACAATATTTTAAAAATTAAAAATTAAAAATGCAAAATCAATTTTTTTTAATATCGTACCATATTTATCATGCACCCTAACTAAAAGTACTGGTTAAAAAATAGTGTCCATGCTCTACATGCGAGGAAAAAATGCAATGGGAAAAATTTGTCTATGTTTTTTTTTGTATTTTTCATCCGATATTCGATCCGTATTGGAGCTTGATTGATTCAAACTCGAGCAGTAAAGGGTTCATTCGGGAGAAGCACTTCCTACTAAAAAAAAAATCATACTCATAATTCGAAATCGAGCCCTCTAATTAAAGGATGAGCAATCTCATCTACTGCATTACATTTTTTAATGGTCAACCATGAAACGTTTGTATAGCTTGTTGTAGTTTGTATAAGAATTCATTTCTGGGGAGTACAAATGGAGAAATTCTTTTTAACTTTTTGGGGATAGATATTAAGTTTGGCATGTTAAAAATATCTTATTGAAAGTAGAAACTCATATTGTAATAAATGTATTTTTAGTACTAATTTTGATAGGCGTGCTAAATTAGATTTTATTATAATTTTTTATTTTTTAAAATAATTTTTCAAAATTATTCTTAATATAATATTAATAAGCTCTCTTGAATTTATATAACTTAAAGTTATTTACTTTTTATTAAAGCGAGCAAAGAAGTCATATGCTACTTTACAAATATATATAACTTGATTATTGCGATTAAAAATAAACACTCTAGTTGACATTTGAGGTGAATATTCTATGTAATTTTTATAATTAACTTTAACTTCAAATTAAATTGACGTTATACTTAAAATTGATAGTGAAGCGAACAAAATAATAAATAAAAGACGAAAAATAAGTAATTTCTTTACTTAAATACAATTCATTCCAATTTGAGGATGTTTCCTAACCCTTTCTTCTTTGATTGTTCTCTATTTGTCCCTCTTAATCCTTTCCTTTATTGTCTCTCCATTATTTTTTCGTTTATCTCTTAATAAGATATTGTCCTTTTAATGATCATGATTGTGAAATAATTGTTCTTGATTATTTATCATTAGTATACAATTTTAAAAATTATAAGTAATAAATTTAAAGATAACTATATTAATTTTATACTATTGACAATCAAACATGAAATGCTTCGTGCCCTTAATTAACCAAATATCAATGCCAAACTCATCACCCAAGGCCCGATCATATAATCAGGTGAAACAATTGATCCCGGCTCAATTAAAGCATAACAAAACAATAAAGAAACAAGAAATACAAGTAGAGAACACCAATAGCATCAATAAATAATATAATATACGAAGCAAAAAAAAAGAAGCAATAATTAGAAGTATAAAAAAGTAGGTGTAGGGGAAAAAATAATACTAATACCACATATAAGGGGAACTAGAAAGTGTGACTATCTACTAATCTTCTATCCTAATCCTCGACTTCCATATCTTCTTATCTAGGATCACGTCTTTGGTAAAATGCAGGTGTTTCAAATCCTAATTAACTAATCACCTCTCCCCAATACTTTTCGGCCTACCTCTACCTCTACTCAAACCCATCATAATCAACCTCTCACATCTTCTCACTAAGGCATCTACTTTTCACGAGTGACGGCAGTTTGCAAAACCTAAAGAGGAGACTGCACAGACTCTCCGTATAAGATTTTTAAAAAAAAATAGTGAATACCGATCGTGACCTTGATTCGGAGCTGAAACTGCTAACTAAGATGAATGGGCTAACTGTGGATATAATGCCGAAAATAGACCGATTTTATATCACTACGGGTCGTTTGGTAGGGTGTATAAGAATAGTATTGAATAGGGTGTATTAAACTAGGAATAGTACCCCCCGTATTGTTAATCTAATGGTTTACTACGTATAAGGATAGTCTGAATAGGGTGTGTAACTAAACATGTATTCGTTATACCAGTTGAGCATATTTTGATTATTTCATTGTGCTATCCTATTTGTTACTTGTTATTCTGTCTGCCTTACATACCAGTACATGCTTTATACGTACTGACGCCCCTATAGCCGGGGGCACTGCAGTTTTGTAAATGCAGAATCATGTTCACAAAGTTGCAGACACCCTTAGTAGGCATCCATGCTACATCAGCAGAGCAGTTGGTGAGCTCTATTTTCCCTGGAGCCAATCTAGATCTAGTATTTTGTTTTGTTGTAGATATTTGCATAGTAGGGGTATGGCATGGCCCTGTCCCGATCACTTGAAAGTTGTATAGTTTCTTATCCCAGTACTGGCTTCTTATACACTATAATGATGTCATTTGCATCAGCTTGGGCAGAGGCTCGGCTTTATGCATATATAGTTCTTGCCAGTTATCATATGTATAGTGATCCATCTGTCATTGATCATCTACATAGCATGTGTTCATATGGTACTTGTCCACCCCATCCACCAAACATTGTACTAAAATTTAGTATCAGTACTATTCTTATACACCTTACCTAATAAGCCCCACCAAATGACCCTAAGTAACAAAAGTCCTTACACAGTTCCGTATATTGTGCAAATGATTAAAAAACAAGAACAATGTTTAAAGTCATGACTTGATATTTTGTCCTTTTAATGATCATGATTGTGAAATAGTTGTTCTTGATTATTTATCATTAGTATACGATTTTAAAAATTATAAGTAATAAATTTAAAAATAACTATATTAATTTTATACTAATGACAATCAAATATAAAATGCTTCGTGCCCTTAATTAACCAAATATCAATGCCAAGCTCATCACCCAAAGGCCCGATCAAATGATCAGGTGAAACAATTGATCCTGGCTCAATTAAAACATAACAAAACAATAAAGAAACAAGAAATACAAGTAGAGAACACCAATAGCACCAATAAATAACATAATATACGAAGCAAAAAAGAAGAAGCAATAATTAGAAGTATAAAAAAGTAGGTGTAGGGAAAAAAAATATACTAATACCACATATAAGGGGAACTAGAAAGTGTGACTATCTACTAATCTTCTATCCTAATCCTCGATCTCCATATCTTCTTATCTAGGATCATGTTTTTGGTAAAATGCAGGTGTTTCAAATCCTAATTAACTAATCACCTCTCCTCAATACTTTTTCGGCCTACCTCTACCTCTACTCAAACCCATCATAATCAACCTCTCACATTTTCTCACTAAGTGATGTGCCGCCATTCTACGACACTTTTGACTCCTTTAACTAAGAATAATCGTGAATTTTCAAGCAACCATTGTCGTTTTTGATGTTTTTATGGTGTATTTGCAGAAAATGTAGACAAGGATAAAAAGGAAGTAAAACTACCCAAGCTAAGTAACAAAGGTTGAGTTTGACGGAGGACCTGACGGCTCGTCACTCCTGTGACGGACCGTCAGCCAAGCCACCAAACTTGGCAGCAACTAAAGGAGCCACTGGATAGCGGCGACGGTTGGCTCGACGGCCCGTCACACCTGTGACGGACCGTCAGACAAACCGTCAAGTGGGAGCTCAAGGAGAACCTATACTGGATAGCAGCGACGGTTGGCGTGATGGTCCGTCGCATTGTTGACGGTCCGTCAGCCAAATCGTCAAGTTGAAACTAAATATGAGCAAGCACTGGATAGTGGGGACGACTTGGAGTGACGGCCCGTCGCATGCTTGACGGTCCGTCAGGCGACCCGTCAACGCGACGCGGGATCCCGAAAATCCTATTTTTGGAGTTTATTTCCTGGACTACTATAAATACCCTGTGTTAGGTTTATTTTAATTATTCATTTTACAAAATAGTTTTAGGATATTTTTGAGCGACTTTGGAGAGGAAGAAACACAACAAACACGTTTGTCTTCTTCTTCAATCTTGTTCTTCCATTGTTCTTGGGATCTTGGATTCTTGTTCTTGGATAAATTGAAGCTTGTGTTCATTATATTGTAAGATTCTTTTCGCTTTATTATGAATATAAATCTCTTCTCTTTTCCTAATAGCATGAGTAACTAACTTCCCACAACTAGGGTTGTGGGAGCCATGGCAAAAGTAGCAATATAGATTCCGGGTAGCGTAGGGTTCTATCTTTATGTTGTCACGTGGTTAATCATTCAATTACTAACGTTTTCTGGTGGTTGCAAACATTAGAACATGCCTAGGTTTAATTTGCTTGAGTAAAGAGATTAAAACCGGGAAATTTGATTAACTACAAGGATTCGAGACTACCAATTCTCGTCTCATGATTAATGCTGTAACTAGATTAATCTACTTGATGTTTAGGATTGAAATAAGGAAGTTCACCTTTTCAAGTTCGAGAGAATTGAAAAGGAAAGTTGTCTAATTGGTTGAGAAACGTTTAGACGATACCATAAGTTCAATCACATCGTGATATGCATATAGAGCGAACCCGGTTAAACCTTGAGTCGAAATTGTTACGACGCTATGGTGAACACTTCCCTAGTTCACTCTCATATTGATTATTAATCGCACATTATTATTTGCTTTGGTTAAATATTGTTCACACAACCCCCCCAATTTACCGGAAACTATCGACTACTAGTCATTTAATTCACTATCGATTTAATTTGCACCTTATTCCCTGTGGGATCGACCCCAACCTTAGTTGGGTTCTATATTTGACAGCGACCGCTTACGCTTCGTATTTGGAGTCGTAATTTGGGCGTATCAAATTTTGGAGTAGTTTCGGCATCTACTTTTCACGTGCCCAAACCATCTCAGCCTTGCTTCTCTCGTTTTGTCAAACCGCGAAGGCCACCCTCACTTTATCCCGAATATCTTCGCTGTTAATGCTATCTCCCCTAGCATTGCTCACACATCCATCTCAACATCCTTATTTCCGTTACTTTCATCTTCTGGACGTACGAGTTCTTGAGCGACCAACATTCTGCCTCATATAACATAGTTGGTCTAATAATCACTTTATAAAACTTACCTTTAAGACATGGTGACACATTCTTATCACACATAACAATGAACGTGAGCCTCCATTTCATCCATTCCATTACTATATGATGTGTGACATCCTCATCGATCTCACAATTTTCTTGAATTACCCAAGATACTTGAAACTATCTCTCCCAATAATAGCCTGAATATCAGTCCTAACTTTCACATTTGCTCATGGATAACGTCCCCAAACATGAACAAATAAACAATGTGTACCTAAATTGACAAAGAATAAGAGTTCAAATAGTACATTCAAGCATCTCTATAACACCAATCCTCTCTAACAATTTTATTATAAAAAATATTTTTTCTTAGTATGAATTTAATATTATGTTATATGATCCTTATAACAATAATTTTTTTAGTAGTAAAAAATATCCGAACAAACAAAGCCGTAATGTCTCGGATAATAAAAGAAAAAGAGGCCACTATTCCTATAAAATAATTCAAACCGCTATACGAATTCATTTACCTTGAACACACAAAATTACATTCAAACCTCTTTATAATACATTATGAAACAATATGTAATAATCGTAATAGTTTAATAATATATTCAAACCTCTTTATAATATTCATACACTATAATAATATTTTATTATAAAGGTTAATTCTTTTCAGAATGAATCGTTTATGTTATGTTATACGATCTCTATAACAATAATTTTTCAAGTAGTAAAAAAATATCTGAACAAACGAAGCGTAATGTCTCCGATAAAAAAATAAAAAAAAAAAAAGGAAAAAGAAAAAGAGGCCACTACTCCTATAAAATAATCCAAACCGCTATGTGAATTCATTTGCCTTGAACGCACAAAATTACTCTCTTTCTCTCTCTCTTTACGTGTTTGTCTTTTCTTTATCTATAAATAATAATTATCTCCATATATATATATCAAAATTCTATAAATTAATTAAATTAAATTAAAATTTATTCGTCTCAATCAACCGATCATCCACAAGCAAAAGGTACCGTTTTTTCTTCACCGGAATTTTTTTCCCGGCAATTCACCGATCATCGTTTTAGTTTCTATTAAGTTCAATTTGTTTGTTTATTTGTTTATTTATTTATTTATTTTCTATTTAATGTAATTTTTTCTTTTTTTGGTTTTGTTTGGTTGATCGATTGAAAAAATTAATTGTGTTTCAGTTGATTTTTGCATCCGATCGTTTTTTTTGTATCAAATTTATGTTCTTCTGCGGTTATTCTGTTTTTTTTTTTTGTAAATTTTTGTTGGTTTTTGGCAAAAAAATTAAAATTAAAATTAAAATCCATCATTCCGAGCTGATCTTCTCACCCGATCGTTTAGTATTCTGAGTTTTTTTTTTAAATTTTTTTGATGCTGTTATTTTACTTTATTTTGCATGAATAGATTGTGTTTTTTTTTAACTTATTGTATGTAAGAACTTTGTTTTTTGTTTTTTCTAAAAAAAATTCAGTTTTTTTGTTTGATTGTAAATTTGCAAAGTGTCTAGTTTTTTTTTTTTTTTTTTTTTTTTTGTAAATAGATACTAGAACTTGATATAATCAAAGGAAGTTGAATTTTATGGACTACTTACTTATGGATTAAGTAGGATATAATTGTTGAGCATTGAAGTGAAATGGGTCAATGGATATTGAGGATTCATGTTAGCAATTGCTAAGTTGTTCGGACTCTTCAAAAATGTCATGGGTACGTGTCGGATTCTCCAAAAGTAGTGTATTTTTGGAAAATCCTAGTTGTAGTTATTCATTGCGCACCGATGAGAAGTTAGGAGTGGATCAATGTTTAAAAATCGAAGAATATTGAATATTTGATGCCCCGATTTGGTAATCTGCTACATTAACTGAAGATTTTAAATGTGGGGATCTTGCTGTCCAGGAAAGTTATATGTTGCATATAGGAGTTACTGAAAGCATTAATTTATTTATCAAAAAGGGAGAGAGGGAGGATAAAAGAGAGAAATTTGTTGGTTTATTTCACTTTTGTGAAGTATTCATGGCTGCGTGTTGTTTGGTATGATTGGAAGAGCAGTAAAAGTGATAGAGTTTTCTAATTTATGGACAGTTTGAAGTTGTACTCCCCCCTCTTCACTTGCTTCCTTGCTAAATCGTGGAAAGTTCCTTATTCCTCTGTTTTAACATTCCTACAAACCTCTCTGTTTCCCTCAAGTAAATATAGTGAGTAATTTGACTTGAACCTTTTCATAATTCTTGTAAGCTAATAGTAAAATCCATACATATACTACTATATGTGTGCTTGTGTAGCTTCCTTTTCTAATTATTGTTAATTGTCTTAGTTCTATTTCCTTATATGTCCTTCGCTAGGGTGGAATCTCAAATTTAGTTTAAGAGGAACATTGACATTTAGCCACTCATAGTGCAGTCAGTACAACAACAACAACATACCCAGTGTAATCCCACAAAGTGGGGTTTGGGGAGGGTAGGGTGTACGCAGACCTAACCTCTACCTCAGAGGTAGAGCGGTTGTTTCTGATAGACCCTCGGCTTCAAGATAAGAATAGTCTATACAAGAGGTACGGGAAATAAAAGAAACAACAGACAGTACTAAAAACAACAGATAATAGTAGAACGATACTACAACAAAGTACTACTATAATCAAACTACACGAAACAACAGATAGTAACAGAAATTGAAGATCAAGAAACAAGGTAATACTACGACTTACTATAATCATAGTGCAGTCAGTATAATCTGATAATACCTTTGAGTTCTTTATATCGTGTGGGACTATCCGGGGTATGTTTTTGTTGTTGTTTGAGTTCTTTATATCGTGTAGGGCTAGGATAATTTTTTCCCCAATTTTGACTGTGTCTGGCATTTAAATGGACCAGCATGAAATTCCTTTTCTCAAAAATAGGTGTCCAGTGTATTATAACTGTTGGGGAGTTAAATTCATCTCAGGGGTCTAGGGACCAATTAGAGATGAGATGTGATGGATCCATGGATGTATGGGTCTCAGTGTGAATCTTTTCTAATAAACTAGGATATGAGTCTCATAGTGATGCAATTTATTTGGATAAGAAATTACACCTTGTCCATGAATTTTAAGTCAAATCAGTTTTATACCATTCTACCATGAGCTACGCCGTTGGTTGCAGATTCCATTGTTCTGAAATTGATTTCATGAATGCATTTTGCGTTCCTTTTAGATATGTGTTGGTATTGTGTTTTGCAAGGATATGAGAAAATCATAACTTGTGATTGTGGGGGCTTAGTTGCATATTGTATTACAGTGGTCCCTAAAAATCTAGATTTTGTTAACACCATTGATGTGTACTACTGAATCAAAAAATTTCCAACACTAATGAAACAAGTTTTATTTGCACAGTATACCGTACAGCCTCAGAGTTGAAGACCTTGCAAGGATCTGAAGACATAATACTTTTCCCTTGTGGCTGACCAGATTTGAGTGAGACTCTCCTGTTCACGTAAGCATATCCTTTTCTTACGTAAATTCTCAAATTGTTAGCTTTTGAGATCTATCGTTAAAAGAATTTAGGTGGAGCATCTGCTTGCACGGTGTAGCTTTTGGATGTCAGGAGTCCTTATTATTGGCCATAGCTCTCCTTGGATCACAGGAGGATATGATGCCACATATTATGATATGTCAATGTTATTCTTCAAAATTGTCTGATACATTTCCTCCTTATTTTTTTTGGTTAAAAGGGAAATTTTTATCAACCAAAGTAAGCAATACAGTTCCACTAGCTCGTTGTGACTCTAGAGCTAGATCAATACAGGACCACTCAAAACTATTTGAACTCTACAACTACTACCAAATTTAGTTGCTCACAATTTCCTCCTTATTAACAGCTGCTCTGATTACATATTTGAACACTTTTAACTATAAAGTAAGGGAACAACATTTGATCAGTCCCTTCATTCTACTCAGTGAGACATCTTAGCACTGAGCCGTCTGCATTTGCTTATATATTTTCATTATTTTGGGCACCATGTAAAGTTACTTCCCTTGGACTATTTTGAGAACTTGAAAAGCATTTAGCTTTATTCCGTTAACTTCTTTATTTGAACAATGTTTATATTGTTTGCTCTCTTTTATAAATGTTCTTTTTTCTTGTTTTATGACCCTGTTCAGCATTTATTGTCTCATTTTTTGATGATACTATGGGATTATATGCATCGGGATATGAACTTGAAGAAATAGGAGGAACTAACTTAAATGACTGTATGCAAACATTTATCCGAAGCCATGTGATAGTGGCTCTATATTAGTAAATAACTGTCTCCCATTTTTCTGTTAAGCACCCACTTTGTAATCTATTTATTGTCCTTAGGCACTGAGTTCCTAGAATCTATGTGCTAGCATTTTTCTATATTGCCTTTCAGAGTATCTAGGTTTAGATGGTTTTTCGTATGCAGGCTAGGGAGGCTGGCGGCTTATTATTGTCAGATGAAGGATATTGCCCTAGATTCATAAGAATGGGTTCCCTGGGCTAAATAGTTCATACTAGGGCTTTGTTGGAGTTGATTTGAGCTTAATATTGGGCATGATGATCAAATGTCATTTCCATTGGCATTTCTTATTTTGACACGACATAAGTTGATGTGAGGGCTTGGGATGAGGACAGATTACAAGTACAGGTGAGGGGTTTTGGTACCTACCTTTCTCAGTCCAGCCATATCTCTATCTATAGTACTTTATTTAAGGAACAATGTCCTCATCTTACGTTGTTCTTTTTGTTTCCAGCTTTTGCTCTAGCATCTTCCTGTTCTTCCTTTCTTTTTTCGATCTCAGTCCGGATTTCTTATAACCGTCTCAGATAAATAGGATAGGTCATAATTATATTTCTGATTCTTCTCATCTCTCTCTGAAAAATAATCTGGGAGCTCGTGCAGGATATTTATATGGTGGATAGCTAGCTAGCTTTGCTAATGTATAGAACCTCAATCACACATGATGTTGCAAGCAACTTTTTGGTCAATCTGGCAGGTTATGAAGAGATCTCATTCTTATGGTGCCCTTATCAAGATTGATTAGACTGAGCTGCTGTTATTGCAGTCTCTTACCCTTCAACATTTGAGCGTGAAGAGCTCATAGGAAATAGGTTCTGCTATTGTTGCAGAACTAATGACCTTGCGATGTGAAAATCACCTATATGATTAAAGATGCTTCTCTGATGGGATGAGGAGTTGTTGAAAACCTGAAGCTCACTTTACGCTGACACTTATTGGGGGGTGAGGGGTTGTTGAAAAACTGAAGTTCATTTTACAGGCTTCCATTAATTGTGGGTTGAGCATTTCGGGAAAACCTGGCGTTCATTCTACAGGCTGCAACTAACTTTCTGATTAGTTGTGAGACTCCTTTGCACTTTGACAACTGCTGGTAGTATGGGGCCATTTTCTCTTGGAAAGACTGTCTTGCTTATGCCATTTTTTGATTGATGAATAGGAGATGAGGTTCTTTCTGACCTTGCTGCTTCCAAAGCACAATTTTGACTGGGATTTGTGTTACTTCTTCTGGAATGGCGGATCTGTTGGTAGTGACATGGGGGCGGATGTGCGCCATCTTGTCTGCTGCTTGTATGTGCACACTTTGAATTGTTTGCTGGTGAATAGAACTGAATGGTGCACAGTTTGAGTGTTTTCTGATTGAATGGGTTGCAACTTTATTACTATATCCCTCCTAAGGTTCAGAGTAGAGGCACTGAGAAGATACTATAGTGCTCACTAGATGCAACATTCTCTCTTTTCTCACTGACAGCTGGTTTTATCCTGATTCAATTGTATGCTGGTAATTCCGTTAATTGAGCCTGTTGAGTTAGTGATCCTGTTCTCCTTTGGAGGCTTAGGTTGTAATCTTACTCTATTGGTGGCTTAGTACGAAATAGAGTGAGAGAGCAATCCTGATTAATAGATTCTCTGAATGGCATCACAATACAGAGCTGGGGTCCAATGGAAGGTACCTTTTCTTAGTTGTGCCAGTAAGATGTAGCACATTGACGCTAGTATATTGCTAAGTGTGCTGCAACTTTTTAGAACACTTAATCATAGTGTTGCTTGCTCTACCCAATATTGGAGGACAACTATCATAGTTGTTGAGATGAATGAGAAAACATGTATTACCAGTTAGCCTCTGTATTTATGGTTGAGCTCCCATTGATGTAAAAAAACACTCTATCTAGTAACACTTCTGTAGCTTGGAGGATATCTTTTTCACGTTGCAAGTAGATGCAATGATGGAAGCTTTTACAGCCATTTCTCAGTTTTTGCTTCTACTCACTATTTTGTACTCACAACACTTCATACTAAACTCAGTCAAGCACGAAGCATCTGGTACTGTTAACAAATTTATTTCTTTACTTTTTCCTCCCTCTGACAAGATTATTCTTAGCTTGTCTCATACCATCATTATCCATTTAGTTTCTCTCTCTCATGCAGAAAATAGCAGTTGCTTCTTGCTAAACTCTCATATGTTCATTTACACTGCTACATCTCATAAAAAGATTAATAAGTGCTTCCATTGGAACTCTCATACTCCTCACCCACCCCTCGCTCTTCGTCCTGCATTTGTCTGAGTTCTGAATGTTGAAACAGTCATTATCAGAAAGATTGATGGACACAAAAATTGTTGTGGCTTCTTCTTAGTGGAACATATTTCAGTGAGACTGCCATGGGATGAGGGAAACCAAATTGGCCATGTCTATTTGGTGGTATGGTTCGTCAAAGGTACTTGTGATGATATGTTTCTCTTTTTAGCTTTATTAATGTGTCATCTTGTTGAAACAGCAGGCATAGTCTAAGTGGTTTAGCTTGTGTTTTGGTTTCCTATTCAATTTTGAGTAGTTCAATAGGAATGGTCATAGATATCCATCAGGATAGATGCAACTTATTCTTTCTATTTTCTAATCCTCACTGAGTTAACGTTGAGAATGAAATTATCATGATTGCATCAATTTCGGGTAAATTATCATGACTGCATCCATTTTCTAATCCTTACTGAGTTGTGAAAAAATAACTTCTTTCAAGTAGAATACTGCGAAAAGGAGGAGGCGGATGACGTCTTCAACTTGAATACTTGTGTTAGACATGGAAAATGGTTAACTAATAAACCTAATTCAAGTTGATCTGTAATAATCGTCTTTTAGGTTCTTAACTTGTTCCACCAAGGGGCCAAGAATAACTGTAAGGACAAGAAAGAGAAAATTCTATCTTGATGCTAATCCAGTCCACAATAGTCCAGTTGGAGGGCTAGAGCTTCCTTTATTCTCTACCTTTCAATAATCAAAGAAAATCTCTCTTTATCTTTTCAATCATTGTCCCAGGCGTTACAGTCCTATCGCTTAAGTGCCTAACTATATGCACAGGCGACAGAGAATGATGCAAATGGTGGCTAGTATGAGAACAAGAAGATGAATGTATTTGTAAAATAAATATCTACTTGCTCTTGGAAGCCTTTCTCCATAAAGTACACCACTGAAAGTGAGCCTTCCCTGCAACGTATGTGAGTTGGGCTTTACATTATTATTGGATAGATAGCAATTTGTTTTAACATGCAAGTTTTTTTTTTTTTTTTGAAGTATTTTTATATAAAGGAGTAAACCTTCTGCCTCAACAGTTCTGCTCTTTATTTACTTCTATAGCTTTGTTGGACCTCTCTGGTAAAAAAGAAATTCTATATTGTACTTGTATTTCTAATTATTTGTCGAGGTTCCTCTGCGAGGTTTTAACTTTTGAATTGTGAAAAGAGAAAAGTAAAAGGAAAAGAAGTACTTATTGAGTAAGTAGTAAGAACACATGTGCATGAAATCGAGAAGATAACTAGATAAAGTTTACAATTCTTAGTCTTCTTAATTATGATTGACGTAAAATGACAATTCTCTTGATTTTCAGCTCAAGGTGGTGAAATAACTTGAATGTGCTAATTCCAAAAGAAAAAAATCACAGAAATAGTAATCAATCACCCGAATAGTGTTGGCGGAGTAGTATTTGAACAAGTAAACTATCACTGGAAAGAAAGTGGCATTGGGATCTTTCTTCGGGAGGTTGCTGGTAGTTGTATTGTGAAAGGAAGTGACATTCACAGAAAGAAATTTATACTCAATTAGCTGCTAGAATCCCTACATGTCCAGGATGGGATGTACTTCTGTTTTTTTTACTTTGCCACATTGTACAGAGCTCCCAACACATTCTTAGTGCTGTTTTGAATACAATCCTTACCATTTCCCCCAAAAAAATATCTATACTCAATTACTGGAAATAGGTGCAGTGACGTCAATTTTTAGGACATCATTAGTGTAGCTTGAATTGGCATCGGAAGAGTAATAAAAAGTTGTGGGAACAATGTTCAAAGGAGCGATACCCAACTTCAATATCATGAAGAAAAAAGGAAGGTAGCAATATTTGGATGGATAGCAACACATGAAGCATGTTTAACATAAGATAAGCGTCAGCGCGGAGGATTTACTCTATGCAGCTGTTTTCTATGTGAACAATTCATCTATTTCTTCACTGCAGCCAAACGTGTCTGATATGGGCTTCTTTCGAGACATATTTGGTGTTTTTTGGGTTATGAACAGAATCTGTAGCAGTTGTTGAACTGCTGGTAGAGGCAGAAAACAGAAAGCATAGAGACAGCTGGGGAAGACGATCCATTTATGCATTATATGGATTGTCTGCCTTGCTGCAAGGAGAGAGAAATGCTTTTAAGGGGAAAAAGATCGCATTCTCATGTTAAATCTAGATATATACAAAATATAATTATGGTACATTAGTGACCTTTCGAAATTGCATGTTAACTGTTATGGATGTACTAGATTCCCTGAACTTTCAGCCGTGGTTAAGTTCTCTTTTTGTATTTTCTATGGTACTCACTTGGTAGTGGTTAGTAATAAAAATACTATACTTAATAAATTAACTATAAAGAAGAAGTCGAGGAGAAAAAGTTATAGAGAACACTTCACTTGAAAGTTGCTAGGAGAATGACTAGAATAGTGGTCGGAAGAGATGGTGCCACCAGAACGGTCATCGAAGAGAAAAATAGTAAGTAACTTGTACAAAAAGAAGGCAAAATTTTGACCAGACAATTAACATAAAGAATCTGCTTGCTTGTGTGTTGATCAAGTTTATAGAGGCTTACCATGTAAAAGGGAACAAGTAAAGAGAAAACCTTAGACATATAAGGACTCTTCATGTAGAAGTATGGGATAATGTGAAACAAGGAAATTTTGGAAGACAAGAAAAAAAATATTTAGGCTAAAGGAAGTGTCCTAATGTTTTACTGTTACCATTCTCAAAAAAAAGAAGTGTCCTAATGTTTTGGATTACCAACCACAATACAACAACAACAATATACCCCGTGTAATCCCTCAAGTGAGGTCTGGGAAAAGTAGTGTGTACGCAGTCCTTACCCCTTCCTTGGGAGGTAGAGAAGATGTTTTTGATAGACCCTCGGTTCAAGAAAATAATAGGAGTGAAGAAACCAAGGCAAAATATTAAACAAGGCATGACAAAGCATTCTGAAAAAGGAACAATAACTACAACGAAATAATACGATAATCTAAGTACAAGGAATAATAAATAGTAATATCAATCAAAGAAATAAGAAACTACAAGAGTAATACTATACCTATTGGTATGGAAGGATAAGCGAGACAACACTAGACTACTTACTAACCTTCTACCCTAATTCGTGTCTTCTATAATCTCCTATTTAAGGTCATGTCCTCGGTAAGCTGAAGCTGCGCCATGTCCTGTCTAATCAACTCTCCCTAATACTTTTCGGCCTACCTCTACCTCTCCTGAATTCATCCATCAACCTCTCACACCTTTGCACTGTGGCATCCATGCATCTCCTCTTCACATGCTCGAACCATCTCAGTCTCGCCTCTTGTATCTTGTCCTCTACCAAGGCCACTCTCACCTCGTTCCGGATATCTTCATTTTCAATCTTCTCTCTCCTTGTATGCCCACACATCCATCTCAACATTCTTATTTCCACAACTTTCATCTTTTGAACGTGAGAGTTCTTGACTGGTCAACACTCCACTCCATACAACATAGTCGGTCTAATCATCACTCTGTAGAACTTGCCTTTAAGTTTTGGTGGCACTTTCATACCACACAAGACTCTGGATGCAAGCCTCCATTTCATCCGCCCTGCATCAATACCATGTGTGACATCATTGTCAATCTCCTCATTACCTTGGATAATAGACCCAAGATACTTGAAACTTCCTTTCTTTTGGATGGCCTAGGTCAAGCCTCACTTCCACGCTAGCCTCATGTGTTACGTTACTGAACTTGCACTCTAAGTATTGTGTCTTCGTGCTGCTCAACCTGAACTCTTTAAACTCCCGGGTTTGTCTCTATGCCTCCATCTTAGCGTCAACTCCGCTGCAAGTCTCGTCAATCAGAACTTTGTCATCTGCTAATAACTTACACCATGACACCTCACCTTGGATTTGTCGCGCCAATAAATCTATTTTCAAGGTAAATAAAAATGGGCCAAGATTTGATCCCTGGTGCAATCCCATCACAACTGGAAGTGCTTTGAGTCTCCTCCCATTGTCCTTACTTGGGTCTTGACTTTGTTGTAGATGTCTTAAATCGCGCTAGTATACGTCTTATGTATCCCTCTAGCCTCCAAACACCTCCATGAAACCTCATTTGGGACTGTTGTACGCCTTTTCTAGGTCGATGAATACCATGTGTAAGTCCCCTTTTCTCTCCTTATTATGTTCCAAAATGACTCCTTAATACCCAAAATCGCGATGCCTCTCGGAGTGCTCCAAATCTCCCAACAAAATGTCTCTGTGCCCCTCTTCGTTCGAGTTTATGGAAATATGTCTGCCACCTCTGTCTAATGAGTGCCTCCTCCACTAGTACTTTGCCCTACTTTGACCTCCTTGTCCTTGATGCGCTTCACTTGGTCTCCAGGTCTCTGGACCTCCTCTCTCGCCTTGGCTAGCCTGTACAACGTTTTATTCCTTGTTTTTGTCCTCTTGTTCTACATACAAACATTTAAAAGCTGTTGCTTTTGCCGTCGTAATCGTTAACTTTGCCTCCTTTGTCGCCTTATACCTTTCTCCATTTGTCCGCTTTTCTTCCTCGTCTTTACTCTCCACCAACTTCGCATATGTCACCTTCTTTGCTTCCACTTTCTTTTGGATGTCCCTATTCCACTACCAATTCCCTCGATGCCCACCAAAGTTACCTCTTGAGACCCCCAACACCTCTCTAGATGCTTGCCTAGTTGTTCTATTCCACATACTGTTCGCATTCCCACTAAACCACCACCTCCCCCGGCCAACACACACACACCCCCTTGGCCCCCATCACAAACAACTTCTCCCCATCTCCTGAGCACGGGCCGTAGTCAAACTACCCCATTTGATCCTTGGCTGGTTATACACATCCTCCTCTTTCTTCCTCTTGATCTCCAAATCCATCGTTGGCCAGGAGCTTATGTTGGGTCGTAAGATTGTCACTTGGATAACCTTGCCGTCCGTACAAAGACCTTTAGCATCCTTACTAATGAGCAAGTAATCTATTTGGTTTTAACTACCGTACTATGGAAGGCTACCAAGTGCTCCTCCTTCCTCGGGAAACTCTGATTGGCTACCACCAACCCAAAAGGTTTAGCAAAATCCAAAAGTACGACTCCTCCATTCCTATCCCCGAGACCAAAACATCCTTGCACATCGACATAACGCTTCAGGTTGACCTGTTCTGTCCATTGAAATATCGTCATACGAAAAGCTTCTCAGTGAGCGGTATATCTCACCACCTCGTGCCAATAACAATGTATTTCGTGCCATTAACCCGGATTTATTCAATATATATTTCTCGACTTTTAACATGAACTACGAATAACAACAACATACCCGGTATATTCCCACAAGTGGGGTCTGGGAGGGTGGGGTGTATGCAAATATTACCCCTACCGTTGTGAGTAGAGGCTGTTTAACATAAACTATCAAAAGGAAAAAATGGTTTTAGCATATAGCAACAATCAACTGCGTCAGATTGGCCATATCAAGTAGTTTATGTCTTGTGCTCATTAAACGTTTGACTTATCATGCATGCTGAGACGTAAGTTTCACATCTCTGGGAGATTTAATTGTGGCTTTCAGTGCAAGAATTCTACCACATCTAGATGTCGGATCTTGATTACTTAAAGTCAAGGAGCTTGATAATTTTAAATCAAGATTTTCTGTTTTGTTGTGAAATCCCCAATCTTATTCCCTGACTTCCCTTGAAATTACTTTTGATTAGAATTTTTCTCTATGTTGACTTGTATCTGTTATCAGTGAGTATCTGTAACAAGATGTGTTTGAGTAGGTTTGTAGAAATCAAAGTCTGAAGTTTGTTTGATGAGAAATTGTACAGAATTCCGCTTAGATATTTTTAGTCATCGTTGGTTAATGTGGATCTTTGATGTGTCATTTTGTGGTGTATAGCTGAATGTCAAATTATGTGTCACGAGTAACTGTTTATATCTCCTTTCTTATGAAGAAAAAAATGACTAGGTGAAACCAAAAGTGCAAAATAATTTCATCATGTTTTCTGTGAAGTGACTCCTGTTGTTTGAATGCAGGTTTCTTTTTGCGGAGAGGTAAGCTTATTGCTGACATTCACATACAATGGGGCACAGAAATTCATTCAACATGTCTCAGATATTTGAGACAGAAGATGACCAAAGATGGAATCTTCCAGAGCAGGCACCTTTGCCTTTCGGTAACAATCGATATTCCTTTTAGGCGTACATATTTCATTTTAACATAAAGCTTGACCAATCTTTCGCCTTATTAAGTTTTGTCTGAAATTAGTCTATATTAGTAAATCTATCACATGCCTTGGAGTTACAACTTCATAAAATGCCATTAACCCTCTCCATCTAAGCATACCATGATGGTTCCTTTTCATTCTTTCCCTTCCTTTGGTTATTGACATGTAATGCCTGTAAACTCGTTACATTATGGAGATGATGCTATCATCACATGGAGAATCCATGTGGCGAGATGATGTGCCCTTCTGGTGCTTCATGATTGATTGTTTCCTGTAGGTAAACGGAATTAATACCGGTCCATGTAAAATCTACCTACATATAGACTGTTGGGACTGAGAAGAGCAGAATTTGGCTTTTGACTGAAGCAATTGACCTTGGCTAAACATGGAAATTAACAATTTGACAGGATACTCTTGTGGAAGTGCTGAAGGGTAGTGAACAAAATAATGCCTTTTGGCTGTATAAATTGGAAGTATACCTTTGTTGACCATTTATATGTTCTGAAATAGGGAGGACATAATAAAACAGTAAAGAACCTTCTCATGTCGTTGTCTCCTTTTTTATTGCAGCAAGGGCTGGTGTTCCGGAAAGCAGTAATCTTGTTTATCCAGTGGACAGTATGTCAATTGACGGGGCACACCATTCTGCTCAGGGGCATGCCTCCAGGCCAAGTGGATATTCTTCCTCGAATCCAAATATGGAAATTCCACACTGTCAGCCACAGGTTCAAGCTCCTCTTCATGATCCTTTTCTGCATTCAGGTACTGGAGGCTTTCATATGATCCATGAGAGTTATCCGCATCAAGCGTCTTCATCAAGCCATGGTGGCCAGACATATCATGGGGTGGATGGTGGCCTTGTTGACCTCACAATGGGTAGTGGGAGAGGGCCGTACAAACGAAAGAGTCCTGGTATACCCGCAGGTGGCGAAAGTGGTAGTACGAGCAGATACTTCGATGCTGGCAGTTCATCTGATCTCCCTTCTGACTCTTGGCATGAGAAACAAAATCCTGACTCCCATTACACAACTTGGGGTTTACATCCAAGTTACAGAGGTAATAGTCTGACTATTGGAGGTGAAGGTTCTCAGAGGAATGTAAGAAGCAGAGCTGCATTTGATCCGCAAAATAATGTAGGAAGGGCTCATATAACAAGTACTCCTTCACATCACTCTAACAGCAGTAGAACTTCCACTGATTATTGTAGTTCAGTGAATTATCTAGCTCCAAGTTCGAACTCTTCAGCAAGGGAATGGAACCATGCAGTTATGCCCCCTGCTGCTGCTCATGGGAGGAATTTCGCTCCTGGTTAGTTTCTTAAATTATTTTGTTATCCTTTGCTATGTTTTGATTTTAAAAGTAATGTTCTGTAAACTGCAGATGCAAGCTTCTTTTGTTATGATATGAACCACTATGATATGGTTACCGGCAATATCTCTACCTCTCTGGAGATGGGGAATTACCACAATGATTTCACCTCCAGCAGAAGTTCCCTTCCTCAACATTTGCCTAGCAACTTGCAATCTTCGAGGGGAGTCCGAAGTAGCTACAGTCAAAGATCTTCCCCAACTTTCAGGGCTTCCTCAAGCTATTTGCGCCATGGGCATGTTGGTACTTCAGATGACGCATCACAGTTGTTTGCTGAAGGTTACTCCTCAAGACATTCACGGCCATTGTCTACTCTAGGACTGCGTAGTAGTGACCGAAATGGGAGAACTAGGGTATCTAGTGATAGGTACAGATCATTGGCTGGTGAGGCAGGTTTCCGTGAGCAACTTGCATCTGAGGTATGTATGCTCATCTTACACAAAAAAATGGCATGTCGTCCTTTTGAGGGGCTTGCTTAGTTCCTACTTAGGCTCCCTATATCAAATACCTAGGCTCCTCATGAATGTTCTAATCTTTTCTTTTTCGTTTTCTCATATGAAAAAATGACCTTTCTGTGCCACAAGAATGTCCCAGTCTTATTTTGCTTTACATGTGTGTATACATAGATGCTACCATGTGTATTTTTTTTGCATTTGTTTAATCAGCTAATGTAGGGAAAATGCACTTCACTTTGAAAGATTAACTGGGAATATGCATGCGAACAGATTTATGATATGTAGTTAATTTAAGCTGTTTGTGTTTTCTGTTTGACTTGTGATCCTTATTATATCCAGTTGGTCTTTGATGAAGTTCAGTCGGAGCTCCTTAATTTTGTTCATCAATTTTCATTACTCATAATTTAGTGAATTTATTTTGCCTTTTTGTATTGACACTTGTGTATACCAAACAGCCTCTCTACCTCCCAAGGTAGGGGTAAGGTCTGCGTACACACTACCCTCCCCAGACCCCACTTGTGGAGTTACACTGGGTATGATGTTGTTGTTGTTGTACTTCCAATCTGGCATAATGGGAAATACAAATAGCTGCAGATGGTAACTTGGCTTTAATATGATATTAGAGTTAATCATTTCTACTATCTTTGAACATATCACCTTCAAGGCGTATTGAATCTGAAACTTTTGAGGGTTCTTTCAGGGTGTTATTATTCCAGACCGCTCTACTTATTACGGATCCAGAAGCATGTTTGATCAGCATAGGGACATGAGACTTGACATTGATGACATGGGCTATGAGGTAAATGCTGAAACTCAACTTGCACCTTTGTCCCGCTTTCTATTTTCAACTTAAAGCCATCTGCTCAGCTTTGATACTTTTGATTTGGTCAGGAACTTCTTGCACTGGGAGAAAGAATTGGCCATGTCAATACTGGTTTGTCGGAGGAACTGATTTCAAAGTGCATGACCGAGTCAATTTATTGTTCCTCAGACCAAATTCATGAGGATGGAAATTGTGTTATCTGTTTGGTGAGTATTGTTATCTTGTCAGAAATGTACATAATACAGGTCAAATATTAGACATAACGACTTCAAGCACCATGGATCCTTCCTTGGTGTTTTCGCGAAGTTTTAAGTTCTGTGCACCAATAGTATAAAAACTATTTACACAAGCATTGCCATTTATTAGGTAGTTAGAAGTAAACTCTATGATAAACATTATCCGAAACCTGTTAAAAATGGTGATTAACATGCTGTCACAGGTTAGACTACACTGATAGTGTAAGAGGTAACTTAAATCCTTTCATCATCATCACTCCGTGGGAGTTGTTGAGATCAGACACTATATTGAGCAGTTTTTACCAGTGTATTAGTTCGTATAGAGCTTTTGCTTTTCTTGCGAGTAAGGAGAAAGGTTGAATTCTAACGAGTGGATTTCGTATGTCACTGCAGGAAGAGTATGTGAACATGGATGATGTCGGGACGTTGAAATCGTGCAGCCATGATTTTCATGTGGGGTGCATAAGAAGATGGCTGTCAGTGAAGAATGTGTGTCCAATCTGCAAGAAAACTGCTTTGGATGATGATATGAAAGAAAAATGATCTGTTAAGTTATGAACTATTGGGCATAGAACTTGTGTAAATATGTATTTAGAACATTTCTCAAATGGGGGAAGAACTAGTTATCACCTCAAAAAATTTGTACAGCAAATGTTTTCATGTCATCAGTCATTTCTTTCAAATGTGTAAAGGATCTCCTTATTACTACCTTCTTTTCTCTTTTAGTTTTGCTCTGTGAAATCCAAGTGCAAGTGTGACCTGTGAAAGGACCAGGTCCCTTTATTCCCTCCGCCTTAATGCAGACTTAAAAGAGTACCTCTTTTATTCCTCCGCCTTAACGCGGACTTAAGAGAGTACCTAAGGTGAATTAGTGGTTTGTTTTTTCAAAGAATTTTATTTAATATCTGTCTATTTCACCGAGCCTCTCTTTGAGACAGTGCCTAGATCGTTATGCCTTTCGTGAGGGTTAGAACTTACCTGACAAGGAATTTTGTGACCTTAGGACCGGTGTTGTTGTTCACCGGGGCTTTGGTCGTCGGCTCCCAATCATCAGGTCACCAACTTTTATTTACTTGTTTTCTTTAGGTGAATCTTTCAAGATGTTGTGAAATTTCAAAATACCTCCAAAAAGAATATGTTGTCCCTTCGTATAGGCATGAATTAGGCTTGAGGTAGAATTCTGTCTTTTATTTTCCTTTTTTTCGAGAGACATGAACTTCTTTCTCCTCTTGTGATATTTTGACCGAGCTATTTTTTTTTTCAAAATTTTTCTCGAATCGTATGTTTTTTTCTCGTAAAACTAAGAAAAATGAAAAAAATATGAAACCAAAAAAGAATCAAATTGCACCATATCTGTAATAGGTAAAATGTCTTTTTTTTTCTTGAATAAAGTATTTATTAGATGTTTCTTGAGAATTGAGCATTATTAAGTAGAAGTACGTAATTCATTAATATAAGAGGATAGTTGGAACAATATACTCCCTCCTTCCCATATTAGTTGGTAGAAAAGTTTAATTAATTCTCTTTTAATTTAGTAAGGTGGACAACTGTCTTTAGTAAGGTGATCAACTAATATGGGACGGAGGGAGTACTAATTTTTTGTCTTGAATTCCTAAGGTGACACTTATTTTGAAACAATTTTTTTTTAGCTAAAGTGACACTTATTTTGAGACACCGCGAGTATATTTCAAACAAAATCTAGGGTAAATATTTTCATTAATTAGAATTAATATAGGCAATAATAAATAAAACTTGGTCAACAGTCAATTCTAATTAATTTCAATTTGCTTTTTTTCTTCTTTTTCTTTTTATAAAATGGTTAGTTACAATGACTTTCTTTCCTATCTAAATCGTACATAAATCAGATCTCCCCCCCCCCCCCCCTCCCCCGTATAAAGTGTATATATAAACACCAAAACTTTATTCAAGTTAATTAAAATAAAAATTCATCAGGAAAAGTTGTGTTTTATATCTGAAGAGATGGCAAAACTTTGTTTTACAACATTGTTTTTGGTTTTTGCCATTCTAATTGCAATTACTGGTGTGTAATTAATCTCTCTCCCTAATTACTAATTATTTTTCTTCCTTTTTAGTGTAAAATTTCTAGTCATTTTAGTTAGTTTTTTTTTGTTGGTAGAGAGATTCTTAGATGTTAGACCAAAACATTAATGCAAGTTAATTATTTTTATTTTTCTTCTTTTTATCAACGATGGGATCAATTAGGGTCTTTTCATCATTAATAAAAAGAGATTTTAGGTCCGATTCCTAGGAATAAAGAATTTTACATAGAAAGATTAAAAAGTGCTCCTTTATTGTTTTCTCATATTTGGGGTAGAGGAAAGGGGAAATGAGGAAGGGGATTACAAGGTGGGGAATCGAACCCTCATCAATAAGGTGAAAGTTCAGATTGTCAAACAACTGGATTACTAAAATTTCCCGATTAAAAAGTGGTCAATTGAATCATTCGTCATAAGATTATATAATGTGTATACAAAAAAACTATATTACGTATATATATATATATAAAAAAATGTAATGAACTTCGAACACCCTTAACAAAACTTTTGTGTTTTTCACAAGGCTGAAGCACTTTACCCGATCAATGAGCCTACTCGGCGTAGATCTGAATTTAGTTGTGCCAATTAATTTTGTATATCATGTGACTAAATCGAAAAATTGTTATTTTTTGACAAACTTTTTTTGTTTGGCAGTTTTGTTTTGCTTGGAAGTTTCAGCACAGGGACAACACATATGCAACACACCTGTAGATTGTTATTATGTTTGTTATCCATATCTTGGCGAGTGCAAAGATAATCATTGTAACTGTACTTAGGGATAATGGATTTGTCTTTAAAACTACTAAATATATATTTGAAAATTCTAAAGCACTTATTATATGTGCTAAAAAGATTAAATTAAGTTAAATTTTCAATGTGGTGGTTATTAAAGATATATATATTTATGGTCTTGACTTAATGATATATGGAATTAATTATTTGAATCCTCATTTGTAGTTTTTGTGTAATTTTTTTCACTATATATTCATCAATCATTTCTTTCAAACGATACAAATATAAGTTAGAGATGATCAGCTTATGACGATTTTTCATTTGACGACAAAGAGCAAATGGACCTGCGATTGGTTGCGCAACACTCCTAGTGACAAACTTGCTCGTGCAACCTCTTTTTCTTTATTTTCTCACTTGTTCCTTTTTTAGAACACAAAATAGACATGAAGGACTGAAGCGGATCTCAATGAAAATTAATAAAAAATTTTTAAAAAAAATAATAAAAAGAGAGTAAAAAAAGTGAATGAAATTAAATTATAGAGAAAAAATTAAATTAAATTATAAAAAAAAAAAAAGGAAATGAACCAAAATTGAGTATGAAATTAGATTATGGTGAAAAAATTAAATAATAATATGATTTGAGAAAAAAATTGAATGAAAAGGGAGAAATAAATGAGAAGAAAAAAGGAGTAGAGAAAAAAAATGAATATTTACTATATTAGTTATATTTTCTAAATTATATGAAAAAAGAGCAAAAAATTAGATTATGAAGGAAAAAAATTAGAAAAGAAACTATAAATAAATAATATAAATAAAAAATACAAAAAAAATTTAAAAAAAATTCAAAATTGATTATAGTGAAAAAAGAAAATAAAAAATAATATGATTTGAGAATAAAATAAATGAATAATAAAGGATAAAAAAGGGGGGAAATAAAGAAAAAATGAGAATAAGAAAATTAAAAAAGAAAAGGAAGAGAATAAAGAAAAAGAGAGGCTAAACCTTTCCCAAAATAAAATAAAAAAAGACAAAAGAAAATAATTGAGTGAACGGTGACATCAACCCGAAAAAGAAAAAAAAGTAATGAGGTATGTAGGTATAATTAGCTTGCTCCTTGTGGATAACTATGTGATTTTAGCATGTGCCGTTAACTATGACGCCACATGCTATATTTCAAGCAAAATCTAGAGTAAATATTTTAATTATTATTTAGTAAGTATTTGTATAAAACATGTAAAACATGTATTCAATCTGATTTATTTAAATTTGTTTCTTTTTTAATGAGATAGATTACCTAAAACAACTAACTAACCAAAATTAAAATTAAAAAAAAAAAGCAATGCAATAAATATTTTTCCAATCTAAATTTCACATAAATCAGATTTTGTTTTCCTTACAAGTGTTATATAAACACCTCAAAAAGTAAAATTTGATTCAAATAAAAAAAAAATATCAACAAAATTTGAAGAGATGGCTAGTGTTTGCTTTACAACATTGTTCTTGGTTTATGCAATTCTCATTGCAATTGTTGGTGTGTAATTAATCTCTCTTCCTAATTATTTGTGTCTAATTAATTTCTATTGCTCTTCTTTTTTAGTATAAAATTCCTAGCCATTTTAGATTATTTTTTTTTGGTGAAGAAAGGTTCTTAGATGTTACACTAAAATACTATACAAGTTAATTATCCTTACTTTTGTTTTTTTATCACTGGTGAAAAGTTTAGAGGTCTCTCCATCATTAATAAGAAATATTAGATTTGAGTCCTATAAGTGTTGACTTTTACGATAAGTAGGTTTATTAGTGGCGGAGCCATATAGATTATAAAGTAGTCAATTGAACCATTCGTCCGAAAATTTATTTCGTACATAAAAAAATTATTATGTATATATGTAACAAAATGTATTGAATTTTAAAATTTTTGTGTTCGTCACTGGTCCAGGGCGCTTTACCTGATCAATGAGCTTACTCGACGTAGATCTAGATTCGTTGTGTTAATTAATTTTGAATATAAGATGATTAAACCAAAAAACTATTTTTTTCTTTTTATTTTGACAAGATTCTTTTTTTTAAAAAATGTTTTTGCAGGTTTGTTTTGCTTGGAAATTGCAGCAGATTCACCGGTATGCAACAAGGCTGCAGATTGTTATTATCATTGTTATCCGTTTACTTGGGCTGCTAAGTGCAAAGATGGATATTGTTACTGTAATTAGGGATTATGTTTGCTCGTATTCTTCAAAAATGTTTGATGAATATGTGTCGAATTCTCCAAAATTAGTATATTTTTGAAAATTCAATATAGGTGCGATAATATTTTTGTAGAGTACGAGCGACATAGTTTAGGGATATGAATTTGTCTTTGAAACTACTAAAAATTTGAAAATTCTAAAGCACTTATAAGTGCCCAGAAAATTAAATTAAATTAAATTTTAGTGGTTATTATACATGTATCGATCCTGTTAAAGATATATTTATGGTCTTGCAATATCTTGAATAATAAAGTTACAAATTGAATTCATTTCGTTCGAATTATTCATATATGCATACGTACGTACGTTCATAATAATTGGCTAATTTAGATTGTTATTTGAACAAAACACATAAAAAATCATATAGTAATTTCAATCATGAAATGTGACTTCATTTAGCATGATACAATATTATTGAGTTAAAAGGAAATTATTAAAATTATTCTATAAGCAGTCAAAACATCTTAAAGTTAAAATTAAGACTTCACCTAATCAAATATGTCAAAATCTTTTCACTTTCTTTAGTAAATATAATTTTACGTTACTTAAAAAATAATGATTAATATAAATATTTTACCACAATATTCATAATAATTGATAATAATCTTCGGGTCTTAAAAAATTATTTGGGAAATAAGTAATTAATATTGAAGGTAAGACGAAAAAGAATAATTGTCTTTTCTTGAAATGTTAAAAAAACTGACGATCCGCCCATCTGTACTTGTCCATATTGACTTGGCACACCCTTAAGAAACAATAAATAAAAAGATAATTTTACTATATCGTTTCTATTAATTATAAGTCATCTAACTATTGAAAAATGAATAATGTTTAATTACAAGAATAAAATAGACACAAAATGGTAAATTATCTCTTGATTTTTCAAAGTGAACAAGTAAAGTTGGACAACATTTTTAGTATACGGAATAATTGAAAGTGAACGGAGGGAGTAAAAATGAGACTCTATTTTTATAATACTGGACAATTAAAAGTAAACGGAGAGTGTAAATGCTGGTACTAGTATATTTAAGCAAAATCTGGAGTAATTATTTTCATTATTATCTAGTCAGTATTTTGTACTCCCTCCATCCAACAATACTTGCCCCACTATTGATTTTGCACACACTTCTTAAGAAACTATAAATAGAATGATAATTTTATCATATCACTTTTTAAATATAATAAATATAATGTCTTGAAAAATGTAATAGAAAAATGACTATAATTAATGATAAGGGTAAATTAGGAACTAAGTGTAAAATTATCTCTTGATTTCATAAATTGAACAAGTATTGTTGGATATCTATTTTTAATATAGTGGACAAATAAAGATGGACGGGGGAGTACTTATAAGATTTGGTCAAACATGCATTCAACTCTAATTAATTTCAATTTGCTTCTTTTCAAATGAGACAGATTACACTTAACAAACTAACTAAACCAACACCAAAAACTGTTCAATGCTATAAATGTTTTTCCAATCTAAATCCCCCATAAGTCAAATTTTGTTTCCCCTACAAGTGTATAATATATATAAACACATCAAATACTAAAACTTGATTCAAGTTACTTAATAAAAATTCATCAGAAAAATTAGTGTTATATTTGAAGAGATGGCTAGAATTTGCTTTACAACATTGTTCTTGGTTTATGTCATTCTAATTGCAGTTATTGGTGTGTAATTAATCTCTCTTCCCAATTATTTGTGTCTAATTATCTTTTATTTGGTAAAAACTTATTCGCACCGGGTGTAACGGAGAAGAAGACGATGGAGGGGAGGGGGGGGGGGGGGGTCATCAGAGAAGACATATGGGAAGAGGGTTGTAATTATTTGGAGAAAATGTCACATGTCAGCAATTCATTGGTCACTTTTCCATGTATTTTGGTCTTTATTTTTCTTTTACTTAAAATGCCACGTATAATTATTTAATTAGTTATTTTGCCACATCATCGCGAGTGTATTACACTCTCCTTGTTGTTGCTGATTGTTAAAAAAATATCAAAATGACACATCACACCCCTACATAAGGTGTCTAAAATAAACAACTCTCAGTTGAGGTGTCTAAGTTAAAAGTGGTGCCAACTTTAGAGGGCGGCCGATGGGTTCCGCCAAAAACAAAAGAGTTTGTCACTTGCCGGAGCGCTTTACCCGATCAATGAGCCTACTCGACATAGATCTAGATTTATTGTGTCAATTGATTTTGAATATCAGATGATTAAATCAAAAAATTATTTATTTTTCTTGACAATATTTTTTATTTATTTATGATTTTGTAGGTTTGTTTTGCTTGGAAATTGCAGCACAGCCAGTGTGCAACAAGGCTACAGATTGTTATTATTATTGTTACCCATTTACTTATGCTTCCAAGTGCAAAGATGGCCATTGTTTCTGCACTTAGGGATATGAAAATTTGTCTTTGAAACCACTAAATATTTGAAAATTATAAAGAACTTATATGTGCCAAGAAAATTAAACAAAAATTTAGTGATTATTATACATGTATCGATCCTTTAAAGATATATTCATGGTCTTGAATATATATCAAATAATAATGTACAAATAGAATTTCTTTCGTTCAAACTATATATGTATGAGTGCGTACGTACGTACATGATACTTGACTAATTTAGATTGTTATTCGAAACAAAACACATAGAAAATCTTATCATAATTTCAATAACAAATGTGGTTTCATTTAGCATGATACAATTATTTTCAATTTTACTTGTATCAACTTTTTTTCAACACATCCATTTATTATGTTTATCGAAACCACACAGATTATGAAAAATAAAAGATAAGAAAAAACTTAAAATCGGGAGACTGGTAGAACATGTAGTTAATAAAATTGTATTGCTTACGAAGATCATAGTGAGCTATTACTCATATTGATATCCATCTCTAATTGAAAGCTTATATTACATTTCCACGAGTTCTAAATATTTTTCAGTTGAATGCACCTACATTTTGACAATTTACACCAAAGGCAAGCATATGATATCATTGTTGAGCACTTGAACATCTTTTTGTGTGTGAAGGGGTGTTAATTTTTTCTATTTTGATATTTTACATTTATCTTGAAATGCTTATGGTGTGAGTGAGATACTATTTATGAGGGCAAATAACGAATTTCTCTGCTACATTGCAATACCTTGCTCCTTATACATGAGGAGCAACTCTGGCTGAATGTTTTATGTATCATGAACGACACACTATAAAAACTTGGATTGTGAAAGTATTTCTTTTCACAAAAACAAAAACAAATGAATAATAAAGGATAAAAAAAGAAAAAAATAAAGAAAAAATGAGAATAAGAAAATTAGAAAAGAAACAAAAAAAAAGGAAAAAGAAGAGAATAAAAAAGAAAGGTTAAACTTTTCCCAAAATAAAATAAAAAGACAAAAAAAATAATTGAGTGAACATTGACGCCAACTCGAAAAAAAAGAGTAAAGAGTTAATCGGTGTAATTAACTTGCTCCTTGTGGATAACTATGTGATTTTAGCATGTGACGTTAACTATGATGCCACATGCTATATTTCAAGCAAAATCTAGAGTAAATATTTTAATTATTATTTAGTAAGTATTTTGTATAAAACTTGGTAAAATATTTATTTAATATGATTTATTTAAATTTCTTTCTTTTCTAATGAGATAGATTACATAAAACAAACTAACTAACCAAAATCAAAATCAAAAAAAAAAGGAAAGAAAAGCAATAATAAATAACTTTCCAATCTAAATTTCACATAAATCAGATTTTGTTTCTCCTACAAGTGTCTATATAAACACCTCAAAAAGTAAAATTTGATTCAAATAAAAAAAAATATATCAACAAAACTTGAAGAGATGGCTAGTGTTTGCTTTACAACATTGTTCTTGGTTTATGCAATTCTAATTGCAATTGTTGGTGTGTAATTAATCTCTCTTCCCAATTATTTGTGTCTAATTAATTTCTATTTGTTCTTCCTTTTTTGGTGTAAGATTTCTAGCCATTTTAGATTTTCTTTTTCTTTTTTGGTGGAGAAAAGTTCTTAGATGTAAACACTATATAAGTTAATATATTATTTTAATTTTTAATTTTTTTTAATCATTGGTGGGAAGTTTTGAGGTCTTTCCATCATTAATAAAAAATGTTAGATTCGAGTCCCATGTATGTTGACTTTTACGATAAGGAGGTTTATTAGTGGCGGGGCCATATAGATTAAAAAGTGATCATCAATTAAGCCATTCGTCCGAAAATTATATTGCTTATACAAAAAAAATTATTACGTATATATGTAACAAAATGTATTGAATTTTGAATTTTTTTTGTTCGTTACTGGTCTATGACGCTTTACCTGATCAATGAGCCTACTCTACATGGATATGAATTTGTTGTGCCAATTAATTTTGGATATTAGATGATTAAATCAAAAAACTATTTTTTCCTGTTATTTTGACACTTTTTTTTAATGATTTTGCAGGTTTGTTTTGCTTGGAAGTTTCAGCGTTGCACATATGCAACACAGCTGTTGATTGTTACGAATATTGTTATCCATATCCTGGGGAATGCCCATCTAATCATTTTTGTCACTGTCTTTAAGGATATGAATTTATTTTAAATAAAGCACTTATATGTGCTAAGAAAGTGGTTATTATTCATGTATTGATCCTTTAGAGATATATTCATGGTATTGAATATATCTTGAATAATAAAGTTGAATTTCTTTCGTTTGAATTATTCACATATGCGTAATAATAATTGACTAATTTAAATTGTTATTTGAGACAAAACATATAATAAATCATATCATTATTTCAATCATGAATGTGACTTCATTTAGCATGATACAATATTATTGATTTAAATAAATTATTAAAAGTATTCTATAAGCATGCGAAATATTTAAAAATAAAAATTAAGACTTCACATGATTGAATATGTTTTACCTTTTTACTTTTTTTTTTAATAAATAAAACTTAAAATTTGAATTCTTAATCTAAAAAATAATAGAAAATAACATGAATTAAACTAGAGTTTTAATATTCAATTGTGGAAACAAGCCTCTATTTCTATCAGTTTAGTAAGTAGATCAGATTTTCGACATCTCAAAATGGCCGGAAAAAAAAATTAAGTCATATTATAATATCAAATTAATTGGTAAAATCAAATAAGTAATTACATTTACTTGTCACTTTTACTTATCTAGCATTTTAAGAATAATTTTTCATGTTTACTTGTCACTTTTAACATATCAAGCAAATATAATTTTTTTTTGTTTTGCCCTCAATGTCAATCACTTATTCTACAAATTATTTTTCAAAACCTAAGACTATACATCAATTAATATCCTTATTGTGGTAAAATACTCTTATTAATCATTATTTTTTAAGAAACGTGCAAAGTCCAAAATGGATAAGTAAAAGTGAACGGAGGGAATTAAGAAAATTTTATTACTCCCTCTAGTCCAATATAAGTGAATTGTTGGGACTTATTTCATAGTCCAAAATAAATGAATTTTCAAAGTTCAAGAGTGTATAAATTATTTATTTATTTTCAGTTTTCCCCCTTTTTAATGAGATTTTTAACTACTTTATATTTTTAGGAAATGATGTGGAAAGAAATGTTAATGAAGGATTCCACTAAATTAAATTGGGTCCATGAATCTAAGAAATGGTGAGAATTCTTGATCTTTCAGAATTCAAAAATCCAGGATTTGAATTGATATCCTCTAATTGATTTCTCCTAAACTGCATTAATTTATCCTAAAGATTTCATTTCAATTGAAAATTGGTCACTCACTTTGTATGAGGATCCCAGATGAATCGCACTACTTACAAAGTTACATTTATAGGTTCATATTGAATCAAAAGGGTAGTATTGAAAACTTACTCTTTGATTTATGTCCTTAAATATCTTCATTAAGGCTTTGTCACACCTCAATAATTCACTTATATTGGATTAGAAGAAGTAATATTATATTTTCATACTATCCTAAGTATTAAATGACTATACAAAGTAGTAGTAGTCAAATTTAAAATTTCAAAAAATCATTAATAAGGTTAATATTGATAAAATACACTTTTAATTAAGAAAAATTGTGAGTGTATCAGGTAACATAGGCAAGTAATATGAAATAAAGAGAGTAGTAGTATATTTCAAGCAAAATTCAGAGTAATTATTTTCATTATTATTTATTACTCTCTCTATTTCAGTTTATGTGGCACAGTTAAAATTTTGAGATTCAAACATATAAAGTTTGATCGTGAATTTGGACATAAAAACTTTAAGTTTTTTGAAATAAAATTTATATATTTAAAAACTATGTAAAAAATACTATAAATTACAATAATTAATAATTTAAAATATTGAAAAGACATATAAATAAATTTTGATCAAAGAAAAACTTGTTTGACTCTCGCAATTTCAACGGTGCAACATAAATTAAGAGGGAGGGAGTAAGATTTGAATAAAACTAGGTCAAACATGCATTTGATTCTGATTTATTTCAATTTGCTTCTTTCCTAATGATTCAGATTACACTAAACAAACTAACTAAACAACACCAAAAATGGTTCAACACAATAAATGTTTTTCAATCTAAATCCCACATAAATCAGATTTTGTTTTTCCCTACAAATGTATATATAAACACCTTGAAAAGTAAAACTTGATTCAAGTAAATAAAAATAAAAATTCATTAGAAAAGTTTGTGTTAAATCTGAATTAGAGATGGCTAAAGTTTGCTTTACAACATTGTTCTTGGTTTATGCCATTCTAATTGCAATTATTGGTTTGTAATCAATCTCTCTTCTCAATTATTTATGTCTAATTAATTTCTATTGTTCTTCATTTTTAGTGTAATCATTCGTCAGAAAATTATATTGCGTATATTTAAAAAAAAATCAAATTACATATAAAGTCTTAAAGAAATATGTTAAATTTCAAACACCCTTAACAAAATTTTTGAATTCGTCACTGGTTATAGCGTTTTACCCGATCAATGAGCTTACTCGACTTAGATCTAGATTCGCTATGCTAATTGATTTTGAATATCAGATGACTAAATCAAACAACTATTTTTTTTCTTTTTATTTTGACAAGATTTTTTTTTAATGATTTTGTAGGTTTGTTTTGCTTGGAAATTGCAGCAGACTCACCAGTATGCAACAAGGCTGCAGATTGTTATTATCATTGTTATCCATTTACTTGGGCTGCTGAGTGCAAAGATGGACATTGTTACTGTAATTAGGAATTATATTTGCTCGTATTCTTCAAAAATATTTGACGAATATGTATCGAATATGAGCGTAATAGTATTTTTAGAGAGACGGAGCAATATATATTATTATGGATATGAATTTGTCTTTGAAACTACTAAATATTTGAAAATTCTAAAGCACTTATATGTGCCAAGAAAATTCAATTCAATTAAAGTTTGGTGGTTATTATACATGTATCGATTCTTTATAGATATATTCATGGTCTTGAATATATCTTAAGTAATAACTTACAAATTGAATTCCTATTGTTCGAACTATACATATATGCGTAAATACTTACCTAATACTTGACTAATAAGAAGATAGTTTTACTAATTTATACCTTAAATTTTTATTTGAAACTTTACAAACAAGTGTTCACACTTTCAAAATGAATTAATTGCAAAAGATAATATGGGAAAAAATTAATTAATTCTCTCTTAATTTAGTAAGGTGGACGACTAATGTAGAACAACTATTTTTAGTAAGGTGACCAATTAATATGGACGGTGAAAATATTAAATAGTTACATAAACTAGTAGTAGTCATTTAGAGTTTTAAAACGTCATTAATAAGATTAATTTAATAAAATGCACTTCTAAGTAGAACTTTCTCAAAGGGTGTATGCCAAGTTAACAGGGCCTATTAATACTCCCTTCGTCCATTTTTACTTGTCCATCTTTTACTATATCACCTCTATTTATTGCAAGTTATCTCACTCATTGAGAAATGAATAGTACTTAATAATAAAAGTAAAATAAGTATAAAATGGTAAATTATGTTTTGGTTTTTCAAATTGGACAAGTAAAAGTGGACGGAGAGTATGAAACAGAGGAAATATTTTGTATTCCCTCCTTTCCATATTAATTATCCATCTTACTTAAATAGTTATCCTAAATTACTTGTCAATTTACAAAATCAATATATAATTAATTACACATTTCCTATTCACCATTACAATTATCTCTTTTTGAAAGTGAAAACAAATTATTTGTCAAGTTCTAAAAAAATTTCTTAAGGGATAAATTAGTAAAACTATCTTTTTTATTCATGATTTCTAAAAGAGCATGTGTAAAAAAATAAACAACTAATATAGAACGGAAGGAATATAAAATTTGGTCAAACATGCATTCAATTCTAATTAATTTCAATTTGCTTCTTTTCTAGACAGATTACACTAAACAAACTAACTAACCAACACCAAAAAAATTCAATGCTATAAATGTTTTTCCAATCTAAATCCCCCATAAATCAGATTTTATTTCTCCCCTACAAGTGTGTGTATATATATATATATATATATATAATATATATATATATATATATATATATATATATATATATATATATATATATATATATATATAAACACCTCTAATAGTAAAACTTGATTCAAGTTACTCAAAATAAAAATTCATCTGAAAAAGTTGTGTTTATATTTGAAGAGATGGCTAGAATTTGCTTTACAACATTGTTCTTGGTTTATGCCATTCTAATTGCAATAATTGGTGTGTAATTAGTCTCTCTTCCCAATTATTGGTGTCTAATTAATTTCTATTGTTTTTTTATTTCAATTATCGGTAAAGTTATTGTTATGTAATCGGGAGGTCATGAGTTCGAACTGTAGAAACAAAAATACAAAATAAAGCTACTTATAAGAGGCCCTCGTAGTTCGACCCTCCTTCAAACCTCGCACATAAAGCTACTTAAACTCGCGAGAGTTTAATGCATCGGGCTGCCTGTGTAAAATTTCTAGCCATTTAAACTCCTTTTTTTTTGGTAGAGAAAAACTCTTAGATGTTAGACCAAAATACTATGCAAGTTAATTGTTTTTACTTTTGTTCTTTTTACCGGTCGTGGGATGTTCTGGGGTCTCTCAATCCTTAATATAAGAGGTATCATCATGTTCGAGCCCAGGAATGAAGAATTTTACGATAGGGAGGTTCAGTAATCAGTGGTGGAGCCATATAGATTAAAAGTGATCAATTGAACCATTCGTCATAAAATTATATTTGCATATATAAAAAAAAATCACATATATATATATATATATATATATATATATATATATATATATATGTAAAAATCAAAATATTCAATTTCAAACACGCTTAACAAAAAATTTGAGTTCACCACTTGCTGGAGCTGTTTACCCGATCAACGAGCCTACTCGACGTAGATCTAGAATTGTTGTGCCAATAAGTTTCAGATATCAGATGATTAAACCAATAAATTATTATTACTTTTTTCTTGACAATTTTTTTTATAATAATTTTGCAGGTTTGTTTTGCTTGGAAATTGCTGCACAACCAGTATGCAACAAGGCTACAGATTGTTATTATTATTGTTATCCATTTACTTATGCTTCCAAGTGCAAAGATGGCCATTGTTTCTGCACTTAGGGATATGAATTTTTCGTTTAAACCACTAAATATTTGGAAATTATAAAGTACTTATATGTGCCAAGAAAATTAAATAAAATTTTAGTGGTTATTATACATCTATCGATCCTTTAAAGATATATTCATGGTCTTGAATATATCTCGAATATAACGTAGAAAATTAAAATTTCTTTTATTCAAATTATACATATATGTATACATACGTACATAATACTTGGCTAATTTAGATTGTTACTCGAAACTAGTGTTTTGAACGAAAAAGACGATAAAAGGCGATAAGGGTTTGCCTCGCCTCGCGGCGAGGCGAGAGGCGAGGCATTCACCTTTTCGAAGTGAGGTGCCTATTAATACCAAAAACTTAAAAGAAAGTCATCGTGTGAAGAAGAGACAAATTATGAAGTTTTAGTGTTATGACTTGTATTATTTACTTTGTGTGATTTGGAGTTTTAGCACTTGAACTAAAATGAAGCCTTAAAAAGATTGCAATAATTCATATGCTTTATAAGATAAGTTATGATTGAGCTTGAGTTTCTAATTGTTTCATGAATCTATTCTTGTGTTTAATTTTCTTGAGGACAAACAAAAGTTTAAGTTTGAGAAATTTGATAAGTTGACATTTTTTTCAATTGTGCTAAATAATTTGAATAATATAATTTTAAATTTTGGGAGCCTTTGAAAAGCTTAATGATTAGAATAACTTCAATTACTTGAGAAAATTGGATATGAAAAACCAAAAATTGAAGAAAAATGTACTAAAAAGGGCATAATTGCATTGACTTGGGCCCTTCAATTGTAAAGCCCAAAAATATTTGGGCCAGAAAAGTGGCCCATAAGAAATTTATATTAAAAAAGGGGCATTCCTAGAATTGAACTCGGGACCTCTCGCACCTTAAGCGAGAATCATACCACTAGACCAAATGGCCTTACATGTTGCTAATTTTCTACCATATTAAATATAAATTGTTAAAAGCTTAGATTTTTCTTAAAAAAATAAAAGTTTATTTTTTGAATGATATTATTTTTTTGCCAATTTACTTTTTTGGTTTATTAGGATGCCTCAGATGCATATATCGTTGCATTATTAGTTTATATGTAATATATAAATGTGTCATTTAACTTGGCTTCAGCTGATATCTACGCTCTTTAATTTTGGTTGTGCTCAGACAGACACTTAAACTTCTATGAAATTGAACAAGTAGACACACGCGTCCTACGTAGCATCCTATGTGACGTCTCACGTGAATTGCCACATAGAATGTGTATACTTGTACACATCCAAAGGTGAAGGACATAGATACCAGATGAGACCAAGTTAAAAGATACGTTTATGTATTATTCCTTAGTTTATTTGACATTTATTCTATAACAAACGTCTGCTTTACCATATCTTTCTTTTGAATTCTCAAGAAGTCTTTTGTTGCTTCATATTCAGAGTAGAGAACTCGTTGTTACATTGACTGGTTAAAGTTTTTTTTTTTTGTTTTCCATTTTTTTATCACAATCAAAATAGGAGTATGGTCTACATACACCTACCTTCCTAGACTCCAGTTTGTTGGGTTATTGGGTATGTTATTGTTGTTCTTACTTTTTCATCATTGTATTGAATATAAATGTGAATATGAAAAAAAATTATTTTGAAAACTCGTACTCGAAATCTTTGATTAAGGACGACGGGCTGAAATTGCTCATTCCTACTAGGAGTTTGGGAAATAATCAAAGAGTATTATTGTCAAATTAAGAATACAGATAATAGTCTTCTTCAAAGTTTATAAGAAGATATAACAGCTCATAATTGACATGTTGCGTCAAGCTAAAGTTTTATCCTCTTAAAACAAATAAAATATGGATATATTATTTTTTAATTATTATTTTTAATGTTATTTTCTTTTAATATGGATATATCAAAGATAATAAAACAAAAATAAAATAAACAACCAAACTAAATCTTCATCCATTCACATTTTAGTCAATAAAATGTTTTGGTCTCATCCTCCTTAATTAATGGTTCATTGACCCTAACAGATCACCCTTAATTAAAAGTTTTGATAATTGTGGAAATAGAGAATATTTTGATAGATACCACTTTTTTTTTAATGATTCTTACATAATGAAAATTTGCATGAGTAGAAATTTCAATACAAATACCAAATATTAAATTGAAAAAAAAATATGTTACACAATAAATTAAAGCCTATATTTATTTGAAATAGCAGTAGTTTAAAATCTTTTACATAATATAACAATATTTTGGAGTTTTTATAGCAGATCGTACGAATACAATTAAGAAGAGGCATTGTATATGTGTGGATATGCTTATTAAGTGCATAGATACAATGTATTTCACTATTGTTACACGCTCGGATATAGTGAATTCCACTATAGAAATATTGTATATACGCGTGAATACACTTATTATGCCCCCAGAAATACACAATATTTCACTTTTATTATGTGCGCAAATACTATATATTTTGCCTAATTGCCTTGTGCACTGATACAATGTATTTTGCTTACACACATATACAATGTATTCCATCATTATTATATGCGTGAATACAATATATCTCACTATTATTGTGAACGCAAATACAAACTATTAGTACTATGTTTCAAAAGTAAACAAGCTCACGGGTCGTTATTTTTTTTTCGAAGAAGAAACAATGACAATATTTGGGGAATAAGCATCGACTAACTTATTACTATATTTCATAATTAGGGACAAAACTATACACAATTTTCTCAAAAAGAAATAATACATTGACAAGAGGGTGGAGTGTCGGTGACTAGTACTTAATCCTATTTTATTATTAGTATAAAGTTCAATTTTCAAATTGATATTTCTTTTTATTCTCTTTATTTTTGGGGTCTACATTCACCTATCAAAATAATTAATTAAAGTAATAATATGACACAACATAATGACAAGATTTAAATAATTTTTAAAGGTGAAGTATAGCTTAGGCTTATCTTAGAGGGGGGAATTAAACGAATACATCGTCATCACTTATCAACCATAGGTTTGAAAATAATATAGAGTATAAACAAAGTAATTTAGTTTGTACATTTCCACTTATTTGAAGTGTTATTTTATCCTATAAGATTTGACTAATAATAATAATAATAATAATAATAATAATAATAATAATAATAATAATGACCTATGGTTAGAAAGAAGGGCAACTTTTAAAAATAGCCTAACTATAGATGAAAATAGGCTAACATAGCAACACTTTCAATAATTACAATCTGTAGCCTGCTGTATTCATTTTCGATGTTACCCGCTGTATCAATTGTATGCAATTTACTGTATTTGATATAAAATACAAATACAGTAGCTAATTAATGATTGTATTCCTCTTGTATTTTGTATTTTCACATTTCTATCTCTCCTTCAAATTTATCAAATTTATCAGTTGTATTTGTATATAAATAAGTATATGCATCATTTGTATTTTTTTAGTCTATCATATACAAATACAAATGTATCGTTTATATCATTTGTATTTGGATTGTTCAAGTTGTATCAACGAATATAATTCATATCAACAAATACAAGTGTACAATTCATATCAACAAATACAAGTCTATGAATGAATACAATTCATATTAACAAAATACAAGTGTATCAACGAATACAATTGTATACAAATGTATTCAAAAGTGCTTCTCTTGAACTGTCTTCCAACTCAAGCGACATAAAGCACCTAACCGTTTGTGCTTGAACAGAACACTCGTACATACACATGTATACACCAAAACAAGTATTACTAAACTTCTTATACTGCTCATTTGAAAGTTTTTTCTTCAAGTCACTTTGTATTTTGTTGTTGGAGTAACAACACATGTGAGGCGCTTCTGAGAAAAGTTCTGTAATATGAAATTTGACGTCCTGCATATAAAATTCCAACATCAAATTGTATAAAGTATGTATGTGCTGCATATAATGTCCAGAATACACTAAAATTGAATTCAATGAGTAGAATACAATATAACAATATGCAAAATACATATATATATCTGCATAGCACATATAATATCAATGATCTATCTATATGATACAAATACAGTACATGTGTATTATATGAATACAAACATATACATTGATAATACATACAGTACCAAATAGTGGCTAGAACACACTGATTTTTGAAAAATAATTTGAATACAGTACCAAAATATAATAAGAAAATTGATACATACACATGTACAAGAACTATCAGAATTTTGCAATAAAGTATATTGTATCAAATTTAACACTGATAATTTGAATACAATACCAAAATACAATCACAAATTTGATACACATACATATATAAGAACTATCAGAATTTTGCAATAAAGCATATTGTATCAATTTAACACTGATAATTTGAATACAATACTAAAATACAACCACAAATTTGATACATATATATGTATAAGAACTATCAGAACTTTGCAATAAAGTATATTGTATCAAATTTAACACTGATAATTTGAATACAATATCAAAATACAACCACAAATTTGATATATATACCTGTATACTATATCAAAACTGGAATAATACAATACCTCTTTAACCAACTCTTGGACAACATCATTGTCGTTGCTAGACAGAGCAGGTTCTGTAGCTTTCCTTTTTTTGTCAACATCAGTTACTTTTTCTGTAGGCGAACTAACATCTTTTGTGTTTGCTGAATTAGTTCTTGTTCTTCTTCAACTTGTACCATTTGTATTGGGTCATGAAGATTCTTAGTTCGCATCTCTGCTTTAATGGCAGCAGAAGATCCTGCATGTTCGTTTTCAAGTTGAGAGATGCACAGACTAAAAGATGGCACTTCATCTAGACTATGGTGAATAGACGGTATACCTTTAGTAATTCTCTTTAGAGTACTATCGACCATCATTGAAATAGAAAATCAATTTTTCTTTAATAATCCTAACAATGTCAGAATTGAGATAGAAATTATTTGAAATACAAATACAACGAGTAAAAAACTATCATAAAAACTACAATTGCAAGTTACCTGATTGTTAGAGATTGATATTGTGGGAGAGACGGGTTTAAAGAGCTAAACGGAAGAAAATCCCATAGAAATTGGGGGTAATGAGAGAGAAAGTAAGAATTGAAGAAGAGGATGATCAAAAAGCGTGATATACGGAGTTGTGCACCGTATTTTGGGGAAATGAGCGTGTCTATACCTCATTTTTCAAAGTATTGCTATTTGACCCTGATTTATAATTAATACAAAGTTAGGCTATATTGACTAATTAAGGCCTTAAGTATGCCTATATGTGTAGTTTTCCCAAGTTTATATTGACAATGAAAACATCCTTAACTTTTCAATTGATTTTGTGACGTGAAATTCATTTTGACAAAATAATATTTGATTATGTTATTTTGGGTTTTATTCTGACCGAAGTTATTACACCATTTGTTCCAATAATGGCCTCTTAAGTTCATTCGTATTCTTAAGCCCGTTGATAATCATTTATGTTGGGTGGGTAAGCAGAAAGGAATCGGATCTCCGTGATTAAACTAAACACAAATAACGTTTCAAGAACAAATCTCCTGCTTCTATATATCACTTTTGTATCATCTTTTTGTTTTTTACCTTCTTCTTTTTAAGTGTATGATTCCTGGTAATCTTTTACAAAATCGTTTTGACTTTTTGATAATAATGGAAATATAAATCTACGCGGCACATGCAAATTATAATTTTTTTTGGTTCTTAATCCTTTCCATAATTCAGCACTATCTATTTAAAATCTTCAAATTGTAAACATTGTAACGTGATTATGCAAACCAAAATTAATGCACACACCTCATAAAAGTCAAAATACAAATAAAAATATATGCAACTATGTGAGATTGATCAATTTAGTCAATAGAGCACAAGCAAATCACATCCTGTGAACGAATTAGTTGGTCAACTAGATCTATGGTACACGAGGTTGTTACTTCCTTAATTAGAGGTTTCAGTTTTGAGTTTTAAGTACAGAAAAATCGTTTAGTAGAAAACATTTTCCTCAAATGAGCCCTATGTAGCGCGATTTTGAATTTAATTTTGTGAGAAACAATTTGTATTTTGTCAATAAATTTTAAAAACATTTTTGAGCAGTAAAAACTTGTTAAAACACCTTTTTTTTAAATAAGCACTTTTTTACGAAAATAAACACTTTTGACAACTGATAATAGTTATATTTTATATCGGTGATTGATCACTTTTTTTAAGTAATGGAGAAGAAGATCGAGACGTGCCATAAAATACTCTACTGAAACAAATTAAGATGGAATGCCAAGATCATAAAGGAGATAGGATGAAATATATCGTTGAATAAGTAAACAATTGAATTGGTTCATTTGCATTGGTGCCGATGAAATCAAGTGCTAATTGCCCGTTTATGAGTTAACTAGATTTAGAGATAATATCTTATATTACGTAAAATAGATCATACATCTTCATTTTAAAACAAAAAAATTAGAAAACAACCCTAAATAATGATAATAAATAAATAAATAATCAAGTATCATTAAATGCCTTGTCTATAATTAAAGTCGTACCATCTCAAGAATTTATTTTAAATAATTGGAAGATTTATAATATATATAAAAAATAATTTTAGACAATTGACTAAAGCTAATCCAATCTTCTATAAATTGATGGGGGCACAAGACACATTTGTATAATAAGCTTCAAAGTCTTTTTTCTTGTAAAGAAGAAGAATACAATTTCTCTTACAACATTTTTCATTCATGAAGGTTTGCTTTCTATTTCTTTTGTCACCTTTTTTCTTCTTTTTTATATATATAATACATGGTCACTTGTTTATATGTTATTTAACTCAAATTCAATTGAATTTGTTTTTTGCTTGATTTGCATTAATATATATATATCTTGTCGTTAAATTGCTCGTAGCTAACTTTTTTGATAACCTATTACTAATTCGTCACTAAATAGAATTAGCAACGAATTATATTGTTTAACTATAAAATTTGTCCGTTGATTCATATTTTTCAATAGTGGTACTTATTTGGATAAATAAATAGGAATATGATTAGGTAAAAGAAGACAACTAATCCATTTATGTGTTTCGCCACCTATCCTCCCTTTAATTAAGCCAAAAGACAAATAAAAAAGAAAAAAAATAATGAAAAGTTTGTCATCACAATAATAATTGGGTTAGATCTTGACAAAATTATAAAGTGGACAAGCTGCAGTCCGATGATTTAATAATTGCTTCCCAAATAAAATTCGTCACATAATATCCTAAATGGATTTTTTTACTTAATAAACACAGGACAATATAAAATATTTTTATATTAGCACAAATCGATTATAGCAGTTAATTATTTTGTTATACTACATGAAGCTTGCTATGCAAATTTATTTATTACAAGGCAACTTAGTTTGATGGTGTAAAAAATCTATAGACAACACATAGAATTTAAACTCGAATTTTACTTAATTATTACTGGAACCCAAAAGCTTCATTCAACAGCCTAAACCTCATATTTCTCCTTTTTTGATGCCATGCATGATAATTTAATACTTTAATCCTCTTTTCATACTCCTTAAATTAAAATTTTCAAACTTCCATTACATGAATTAATACTTAAATGATAGCTAATTAATACTAATTGGACTACAAGTAGTACGATCTATTGTTGATTAGTTATCGTAATGCTAATAATTAGATTATATATTAAAAATATTAGTACAATGGAATAGTTAGCAAATCACTAATCTTTAAAATTTTCCCACTAATCTTTTAGTACACAAGTGAGAAATGAGTGGATGAGAAGTGATGCTTTTCATTAAATTTAAGTCCTTTTTTCTTTACCTTTTTTATATATACCAAGTACTCTCCCCCCTCCCCCCCCCCCCCCCCCCCCCCCCAAAAGTATAGCACGTGAACCGCCCCACCCAAAACTCAAAAAGAAAAGAACCATTTTTTATCCCTAAAAGAGTATTAGGTCAGTATCGTACGCAAAATTTTATGTTTAGTAATATTAATTAATCTAGATATTGTCACTATTCATTTTTCTAAGCGAGTTTGGTTTTTAAATTATGTAAATATTTTACAGATTTTATTTTGTTTGTATTTATCTTGTATTAAAGTAGTATCAGCCTATAAGTATCTATATACACATTATTTTTATTTTCATACTTAATTAGGGCTTTTAATGAAAATAATAAAAATGACACCTTGCTTCACTAGGTTGGGACATGTTGGTGTCAATCAAGCCGATTTGATGCTATGAAGTCCCTCTCCTTATAGTCAAGTGACTTTCAACCCTTACTACTTTGTTTGATTCAAAAAACGAAAACACCCCAATTAATTGTATGGGGTTCATGTTTCGGCTCAGATTGATAAAAGACTTACCCGGTTACAAAAAAAAGGGTTGGGTCGTGACTAATGTAGATCGGGATTTTTTCGAAAATATTTTCTCAATCTAGGTAACGGACCGACATGCCTGGTTATGAAATAAACGGGCTAGACCGATTACCCAACCCGGTTAACTCCAATAGTTAGGTTGGGTGGGGTGGGGTAGGGAGGGAATTAGGAATAGCCCACAAAGTACCCAACTTGTAATCTTGTGGTGTCAAAGTTAAGATAACATCCTCTATCGAAGTGGTCCTTATGTCCATTTATTTGTTTCGTTCGCTCATTAACTTAATCAACTTTGTTCAATGATTTGTTCACAAATGGTTAATTTGCACACTCATATTGAAAAGAATAATTGGTCACTTGTGCAAAGGTGAGGTTGACTAGGAGTCTAATTAAGAGCTGGCATTGTTAGTGAAATTGATCATATCTTTTAAGTTAAGGACAATTTATTAAGGGGTCATTTGGTTCGCAGACTAAATTATCTCAAGATTATAATTTTGGAATTATAATCTTTAAATTAATTTAAAATAATTCCAAGTCTGATGAAATAAGATGGGATATATCCCGGGATTAAACCTAGGATATTCCACCTTATTCCACGTACCAAACGACCCCTTAAAGAATATTAGACCTTCAAATTAGATCATTTCTAACGGTCTAAACTTTTACAAGATAATAACACATGTCAACGTTATGTTGGTTTATCATAACGCTTAGTCCTTTTCTTTCCTCCTTTAGTGTCCCCCTCTAAAGAAAGAGGTCGATGTAGTTGTTGTGTCCGCTCCTTCTTAGTCAGCGAGTCACAAATAATGCGAGTAAATTTTCTCGGTTATCTGCATTAGTGCATTTCACAAGGCATATATTCATGATAAGTTAAAATCAGCTGCATATATAATCATATTTTGCTCAATACTAATGTGTCTATGATCTTCTAATCATTTATTTCTTGTTTAATAAATTGTGATGAAGTACAGTTTCTTTGAGTGGGAGTACAACTACACGCCTAAAAGTCCAACAAAGTGGCTGGTTGGCTGCTAATTAATTAGTGGACCAAATTTACAAATCCAATCAAATATTCCTTCATCCACTTCAAAGTTCAAAGTAGTACACAATTCCAAAACCATTTGCTACTATATAAATTGAGCTTTTTGGGCACATTTGATCAAATATTGGGCAAAGTGTACAAGACTTCACCACACATCAAGAGACATGGCCAATTACTCAAGATTTCTCTTTGTTTTGTTACCTTTACTTCTTCACATTCATAATGGTACTTTTCTCTTTACCTTAAATTGAGTTTTCATATCTGAATTATCAAGTGTTTGAGTTTAATACCTAAATTATCACCAATTATTTATCAAAATACATCTCGAAGTTGACTAAGAAATTGTTTTCAAATTTTTATTGTTTAAGGATGGTGTAAAAGTTTTTTATACCATTAGTGAAGTTTAACCTGTTATAGAAAGTTATTTACTCTATTTCTCAGGGTATCATATATATCATGTATTGATATTTATTATAAAAAATACTTCTTCCATTTTAGTTTATGTGACATACTTTTTCATAGTCCTTTCAAAAGAGAACGCCACACTTTTAAATTTAAAAATAATTAACTTTACACTTATATTTTTGCTTTATTATAATCACACAAATATTATGTCATATATAAGGCCATAAATTTCAAATAATTTTACAGTCACACCAAATAATATAATGATAATACACTGTCAATCCAGACAACTTAAACTCTTTTTATGTATATAAAAGAAATTAACTCTCTTTTTTTTCCAGTTTTTTCCTCAATAATAAAGAACAATATCTATTTTCTTATAATTATAGTCTCAGAGCAAGTATGCATTCATCTCAACTGATTTAACGAGCATTTACTATCTTCCACCAACATAAATATCGAATAACTCTGTTCATATATACTAACTGCTGAGTCTTAATTATTAATTGCAGTAAGAAGTGAGCTCATAAACTAGACTAGACGTATCTCGATCGATTCCACGATACCTATTATTTTTTATGAGTATAGATATCGAGTAACTCTGTACTAATTGTTGTGTCCCAATTGCAGTAAGAAGTGAGCTCCAATTGAACTACTACTCAAAGAGTTGCCCAAGAGCTGAAGATATCATCAAAGAACAAGTAGCAACTTTGTACCATAAGCATGGAAATACAGCAGTTTCTTGGATCAGAAATCTCTTTCATGATTGCATGGTTAAGGTAATATAATGTATTAATTAATTCCCTTAATTATCCAAGAAAATGAAATGAAATTCACAAGACTATGCTAGGACCAAAACAACATTAGTAATTTTGATGGAATTTATCGGTCGAAGCAGGAGACAATATACCTTGATATTCTCGATTATTATTTGATTATATTCAAAAAGATTGAACCTAAATACCCGTCAACCCAATTGTTTAAAGTAAAATCCTAATAGAAGATTATCGGGTAAATTCAATATAATAGATGTCTGTTGGCATTCCAACATTCCTTCTCCTTTTAGGGATTATCTGAAAGAGAATTCAGTACTTCTTGGTCGTGAGTATCTGAACTAGTTGTTTGTTGTTCAAGAATTCTTTTTAAAATAGTTCATACCATCAACACATGGTGTTTTGATCTAAGATTTCAACTCTTCCGTGTTTCAACAATACTAACATATTCTTCCATAGAATTAATATATATAATCCATGTATAACATGCGAATAACCGTGTATAATCTATGTATAATCATTGTATATTGGCTAAAAATAAATAAACCGTGAATGTGATCAACTATTTGCATAAAGATCCCTTGATTCAAAGCGTCGTTCCATCTCAATTGAAAAAGCAAATAACGTTTCAAGATCAAATCTAATTCTGCTTTTTGTTATTTTTTTCATTTTTACCCTTTCTTTTTGTCTGATTAAAATAATATAAGCTCTATTTTTGTTTTTTGCAGTCATGTGATGCATCAATATATTTGGACACAGCAAATGGACTGGAATCAGAGAAGGAATCTCCAAGGAATTTTGGGATGAGGAATTTTAAGTATATTGAGACTATCAAAAAGGCACTTGAAAGTGAATGTCCAAATACTGTTTCTTGTGCTGATATTGTTGCTCTTTCTGCTAGGGATGGTCTTCTCTGGGTAAGTTCAACCAAAAATTCATCTCCCCTGGTCCGGATTTAGCTTATATACATTGACAGTTAGAGTAGTATATAGCGTTGCAGCACCAGGTTCATCTGAATCTAGTGCTTTCGATGCAAAATAGTGTAAAAATTCAAATATAATTGTAACGACTGATATATTAGGATCTATAATTTTAAAAATACAATAGGTTCAATTAAGTAATGAAACGGTGTCTCGCACTTGACACCACTTTCCTTTATGTGACTCCATCTAAGGTTCAATGCTAAGAACTTTAAAAGCTCAAATATGTCATCGAACTATTAGAAATGGGTTATTTATGCCATCCGTTAAAAAGTTTGAACATGAGCCTATTTTGTAACGACAATGGCATAGACGAGCCAAACTTTTAACGGATGACATATATGAGCCATTTCTAATAGTTCAATGACATACTTGAGTCTTTTTCCTAAAATTTAAATTGTGGATCCGTCTCTGTCGACAGTACGAACTATTTTATACTCCCTTTTCCTTACAGATCTGATTATAATTTGTTCAATTTGAAATCATATATTAGTACTCCATTTGTTTCAGTTTATGTCACACACTTTCCTTTTTAGTCCGTACCAAAAAAATAGTTGCCTTTCTATAATTAGAAACAATTCAACTTTGAAAATCTTTTTTTACCCTCAATCCTTAATATTTTACGGTATCACATAAATTAAGACAGGAGGAAGTACTATTTTAGTCGCAAATGTAGTGTTGACCAACTATTTATATTTGCACTATGAAGAATTCCAATAAAGCGGTGTCGCGTGACACTACTTTTCTCAAGGAGTGTCTGTGACTCTGCCCCTAAGTTCAATGCTAAGAACCGTGAATGTTGAATTCATAGAGTTTAGATCTTTTATTCGATCCTACTGACAATGCAAAATTTTATTATCATTATCAGTGTATTTTAATTTGTTATAACACGTAACGAAATTTGTGTGAGACAGTTAGGAGGGCCAAGAATTGAAATGAGAACAGGGAGGAAAGACAGCAAAGAGAGTTACTTAACAGAAGTTGAGAAGTACCTTCCTAATCACAATGATTCAATGTCATCTGTGCTTTCTAGATTTCAATCTATTGGTGTTGATACTGAAGGAACTGTTGCTCTTTTAGGTAAGTTGTTTAACTTTCCAAACTTTTAATTAGTTTATCATTAACAAATTATCAAGTTAATTAGTGTAAGTATAGAGTATTTGGGTAAGTTCAAAAGTTGATTTAACTTGTAGACTCCGTGTGACCTATAACTCACGGGGGTCCAAGTCATGAAAACAGTCATTAATGCTTGCATTAGAGTACGCTATCACACCACACCTCTTGGGGTATGACCCTTCTCGAACCCTGTATAAACGTGAAATGCTTTGAGCACCGGACTATCCTTTTTTTATCCATCAATTTTGGTACCTAAAGTATTTATAACTCAAAATCAGCTAAAGTTATAATTGATCACTCACAAACTTATGACTTTTCGATTTATGCACTTCTGATTTGACCAAACTTTTTACTATTGTATCTCTAATTTTTTTTTGTAATCCCCAAAACACCTTTTTCTCAAAATGTAAAAATTAATTTTTTCTCTGTTTTATTTCCGTCTTTCATCATTTTTCATGTAAAAATAATTTTTAAATTTATATTTCTCATATAAAGTTTTAAAGATATTTCAGTCATTTCAAATAAAAAGTATTTTCGAACACACAAACCGCTTATTATTAGTTTTACAGCATTTTTATTCAAACGCTTAATTATTTATATGAATTTCTTTTATTATGACCAAGAAATTCATCTAGCTAGAGTCAATTCTTAGAAACAACAGCAACTTTCGAAACTCGAAAACAATAGGGTCGTCTCTTTACCTGTCTCCACTTAAATATCAGATTTCATATGTCTGACGCATATCTCAAACACGTAACATAATTAAGTCACATACCCCTCGACCTTCACCAATTATATTAAGCCCTAGGAAACTTATAACATAAAATCGGATTTAACACTTAATTCTTATTAGCTAACTCCGAATTATCTTATTTTATTTGGAAAACAGGGGCTCACTCTGTAGGAAGAGTTCATTGTGTGAACTTAGTCCACAGGCTTTACCCAACAGTCGACCCGACTATCGACCCTGACTATGCAAAGTACCTTAAAGGTCGATGCCCCTCGTCCGATCCTGACCCGGAGGCTGTTTTATACTCAAGATTCGATCGCGAAACTACAATGATTTTAGACAATATGTACTACAAGAACATTTTGAGCAACAAAGGGTTACTAATTGTTGATCAAGAATTGGTTACTGATCTAAATACTTCACCATTTGTGGTGAAAATGGCTGCTGATAATGGTTATTTTCATGAACAATTTGCTAGGGCTTTGCTTATTTTGTCTGAAAATAATCCACTTATTGGAGATCAAGGTGAAATTAGAAAGGTGTGCCGTTATGTAAATAGTGCTTAGAAGTTAAAAAGGCAGCTGGTGTACTAAAACTTTCTTTATGCGCGGAATTCGAGGAAAGGCCGAACCACAAGGGTTTATTGTAACGTGTTTAGAAGTTATTGTCTAGAAAAATGTAATGTGGTTGCATTTGTTTTGTTTTTTCTTTCTTTTTGTTTGTGTTGTGTTTGCATCTTCAAGTGAAATAATAATAATGCTCAAATCAAATCAAGTGTACTATGAGGGTGTATTTTGCACGGAGGCTTTCTGATTTTCTCATGTTCGATTGGTCAAAATTTTTAGAAAATATTTTGTTTTAGAAAAATAAGTTTGGAAAATGACTTTATTTTCTAATGAACATAGGAAAAACATGTTCCACAAGTAGCATTCAACATTGATTGTGTACTCCCGTCTCCCCACCATCCAACACTTTCACCTCGCTCCGTAGCCCCATCCCCACCACCCTACACTCCTACCCCACTCAATCTGTCTTTATAATATATAATTACAACGATAACAACATGCCCAGTGTAATCCTCCAAAGGAGGTTTGGGATTGTATACAAATAAGCTTAGAATAATATTTTTTGCTTACATATCAAATACAAAAAATTAAGTTAGAAAACCACTTATTTTCCTACCAAACACACCTTAAGTGTTGCATTAGTCTGTCACTTTTTTGATGAAATATGGTGGTGAATCTTTTATCAACTTCGTTAACATTAAACTATGCCCTTAAATGCAAAGGAACTTTCATTATCTATTTGCTCATTCTTTATTTCTATGTTGATGTAATATTAGATAATGTTTGTGTTGGGTTTAGTACTGAAAAGTGAATGAAAACTAGAGAGAATAGAAATGGAGGGAAAATAAAAATTTGTTTTTGCTTTTATAAAGAGAATTTGTACCACATTGGTGGTGGAAAGGAAATTTCAAGTGCTTATATTGAGAAACACTTCCTCATCGTCGCTCGGCTTTGATTTTGGATTTGAATTTGGAAAAGATCGAGAGATTATCTTTTTAGAGAAAGTTTATTTAAACTTAATTGTTAAGCTAAAATTCTAACCCAACATATTTCTCCATGTGCGAGCCGCACTTCGGCATGTGCGAAATGCACACGAATCGCACATCGAAAGATTGTGTCCTTTCGACTCATTGTTTTGTGACATGCGACTCGCACAATGCCATGTGTGTTTCGCACGTCGTATGGCACATCACAGCTAGTTGAGCAGTCTCACTAGTTTCTTGTGCGACGGAACGTGCGACGTGCACTTCCTCTTGTACGAACCGCACGTCGTCCCGTCGTATCCGAAACAGTGCAACTTTTCTGAACCTTTGCTTCCTTTCTGAAGCAGTGCTTTTTGGCTATAAATATCTAATTCTTCCTCAGATATGAAGCACGAATTTAAGTACTATTTGAGTACAAGAAACATAAGTATACTTCTATATTTCTTCTAAATTCAAGTGTGATTTATTACCGTTGAGTGGTTCGCCGATCAATAGAATTTGAGGTACCGCTATTCTATTGATGCTCAATTGTTCTATCCTGAGAGGATATATTCCATCAACCTCGGGTGCTTGAGGGGAATAATTTTCTTCAGGACACACTGTGCATTCAGTGGGCTCGGTTTCTCCTTCATCTATTTTCTTCTACTATTTTTCGTAAATAATTTAAGTTCTTATTTCTACTTACTTTGTTTTAAATACAAATTTTATTTATCACCAAATAACAATTTGGGCCAGCTTACACGTCTCTCGACTATCTTATTGAGTACCTGCTATTAGAGGCGGAGCTTTTACAAGTTCGACAAATCCATGTTGAACCCATCAGCTTAAGCTCAAACTCTCTACGTATTTGTGTTGAAAGTCTACTTAATATAACCTTCCCAATTTAGGGAAAATTACCATCCTTAACATTTTGGTCAACTAGTTTACAAAATGTATAAATTGTATATACTTTTACTATATTCTCTGTGTTTCAATTCATGTGGCACGTTTAGTCATTTTTCAAAAAGATGTTACCTTCCTATAATTGAAAGCAATTTAACTTTAAAATTATCATTTTGCTCTTAATAAAATGATTTATATCCATACAAATAGTCAATGAGTGTTTTAATAAATTTCAAAAGTTTTTCTTTCTTTCTTAAGCTTCGTGTCAAGTTAAACGGTGCCACATAAATTGAAACGAAAAAAAGTACTTTCTTTTGTAACTATACATAAAATATTCATACTTATACATATAATATAATAACATACGTAAATTAGTATATAGATTGTATATATTTTGATTATATTAATAAATTAACTGATCGAAGTGTATACATCCGTAACTTTCCTAAAAAATGCAAGGACTAGAGAGTTGGGCCTACTAATCATGATCCCTTCACACTTGCTTATGTTGTCCATTTGACATTTTCCTTTTTATTTAATTGCACGATTTGCTTTTCAAATGATTTTTTTATTTTTTTTGTCCTTACAAATTAAATTTTTATTTAGTGAGATATAAGTTCTTTAAGAATTACAATAATCATAGTAACAATAACATATTCAGTGTAGTCCTACAGAATGAAATTCGTAGAGGATAAAATATACGCAAAACCTGATCTACTTCTGAGGTAGAGCGACTGTTTTTGATAGACTCCCGGCTCAAGATAATAACAATCTAGTAAAAAAAGTAATTAAAAATAAAAATAAACAGTAACAAAATAATACATAGTAGCAGGACTATACTACAACAAAATAATACGATGTAATCAGCCTACAGGAAATAATAGATAATCACAGAAGTCAAAAAACAAGAAACAAGAGTAATATTGCGACTATTAGAATGGACATCAAGTTAATACACTTTTACCTACTAGTATGGACACACTCCTACCTACTGTCATTCTATTATAATTTATGCCATCTACACCTTCCTACCTAAGTTCTTTAAGAACGTAAAATATAATTTATGAAATATTATGATGCAAGAATATGAATTTATGTCTCATGATAAGATTATTTATCTTAAAAATAAAATTAAAGACCATCACAAAATGTAAAAAAGTGCAAATGATTGTGGACCTTTTTAGCAATGTGGGCCTATACTAATCATGGTCTCTTCACACATTTAATTCCGCAATTTAACTAGTTTTACACTCAAGATCAATCATCTATATGTTAATCTTTAATTTTAACTTTTTCAATAAAATAATTTTTAATTTTTGCCTAATGAGATATAAATTTTTGAGAACACGAAGCATAATTCATTATTATGATGCGAATATATAAATGGTCATTCTTCCTTTATGTTTTTCATCTTTTATGATCTCTATTATTTTTTTGTGAGGAAATATAAGAAGTTGGTTAGTCATGATAGTTTATTATAGTGGTTGGTACATGTCATAACCAAAAGAGGAAAATTCACTTACAAGTAAAGTGTTCGTTTATTGTCTTGGTAATTCATATGTTATTAAATATTAAATATTTGTGAATCTTGAGACAACAAAATTTAAAGTGGGATGATTAATCTTAATAAGTACGATTAAGAAACAATTAATTAAACTACACAACATGGAGGACCCCATATCGTAACTTAAAATTATTTAAATTTGAGAAAGGAGGAGAAGTTTTGGAACGCTTCTCTTTTAATGAACCTTTTATAAAAATTAATTGAGTCGATGAGAATACAAAATTATTATGTAAAAGAAATTGAGAAGAGGAAATATTTTCTTTAATTATAATCAAAATCCTAACTCACACCTTTATAATTTATAAAAGGGTCATATTTCTCATTTGATAGCACTAGAAATCATAAGATCGAAACTCATAACAAGAAGCAAAGAAGTCCACAAATTTCTCTACAAGCCGCAAGTGTTCAATCATTCAAATATTTTCACTCAAATGTCAAATATTCAAATAGGAGTTATTTGATCATGACATAATTATTGTTCGTTGCGATTATCAAAGTGTCCTTGACGAATAGTTACATAATTATTCTGCCTAAAGCGTTTTAGTGATTTAAGTATAACATAAATTGTGACATTAGGACAAAATTCCCTAGTAAATTAATGACATAAAATTTATTACGATTATCTAACTCCTATGGTAACATTAATTCTCCTTTAGAAGTCACTTTAATGTACACCTTGGTTTCAATTTATCTGGGTGTAATTAACGGACCATAAAATTTAAGAACGTATTAAATTTTTTTAAAACTAATCTTATAATACACCACAGATTTATGCAGTTACTATAAGAGTTATAAACACAACAATAAGAACATAGTTCCTCCGTTCCATATTAATTGAATTGTTGAGATAATGCATACATCTTAAAAAAGTTCTTCTAGGACATAATTTGAGCATTACTTTCCATTACTATCCTTTTCATTATTTTCACACTATTCTCAAAAGTAGAGTTAGTCATTGCTCAACATTGCTTGGAATTTGATTATAATAATTACACTTTATAAAACTATTTGTAAAATAGTGTCTCTTGAAATTTTATCTGTATGAAAATGTGAAATTTCAATGTAAAATCATAATTATGACTTTGTAAAGAGTGTAAGTACCTAGAAAATATAAAATACTCTTTCTTAAAGGAAGGGCAAAAATGAAAAAAAATCAATAATTATCTTGATATTTGAACAATTCACTTATTTTGAACAATGAAAAAAGCTTAAATAATTCAATTAATATAAGACGGAGAGAGTACTAAATATAATCTCATAGAGTAGAATCTAGGTAACGGCGGAGTCAATTTTTTTATTAAAATGTGTCACAATATAAAAAAAAAATAGTAGACACGGTTAGAAAATAAAGAGAGTAAACATATAATATAAATACATAAAAATTAAAATTTTGACCTTAACATATAGTACCAGGACAATAATTATGACAAAATAATATGATAGACAAGAACAAGCAACAACAAATAATAACAGAAATTAATGGACAAGAAATTATCGGAGCAATACCACCACTATTAGTATAAACGGATAACAAGATAACGCACTGCTACCTACTAACTAGCTTCTACCCTAATACGCGTCCTGCACAACCTTCTATCTAAAGCCATGTCCCCGATAAGCTGAAATTGCATGATGTCATGTCTAATCACCTCTCCCTAGTACTTCTTCTATCTATCTCTACCTTTCTTGAAATCATTCATAACCAGCCTCTCACACCTCTTTACTGGGGTATTCAATCTCTTTTTCATACATCCGAACCATCTCAGTCTCGCTTCCCGCATCTTGTCCTCCACCAAAGTCAATCCCACCTTGTCGCATATATCTCATTTATAATCATATCTCTCCTAATATGCTCACATACTTATCGCAACATTCTCATTTCTGCAACTTTCAACATCTGAACGTCAGAGTTCTTGATTGACCAACACTCTGCCTATACAATATAGTAGGTCTAACTACCACTCTGTATAACTTGTCTTTTAAGTTTTGGTAGAACATTCTTATCACACAAGACTCCAAACGTGAGCCTCTATTACATTCACTCTGCACCAATATGGTAAGTGACATTTCCGTCGATCTTTATTTATTTTTGGATAATAAGCGTTATAAATCATACAAATGTATTATAGGTTGCTATTTTTTAAATATTAATATAATTAAAAAGATTTAAAATATTGATTAAAATAGAAGAGAAATATAAAACAATAACAGTATAGCACTACTAAAACATGGGACCCTCATTTGTCTTCAACATGGACATAAACATAAGCAAAAAAAAAAAAAAAAAAAAAAAGGTGTCTTTACGATGAAAAAATATTACCGTTATATCAAACACGTGTCTCCCAACCGCTATCCCTCTTTCTTCAGTCCCCTTCTTTGGATTCTCTTCTTCTTCCACACCTCCTCACTTTCCTCTGCTCAATTTCCCACTTTCCATAAATCTTTTCACTAAATTTTTTGCCCAAATAATACCCTTTTTGTCCCCCTCAGCTAACCTTTGTTCTCAAAATCCTCAATTTCTCAGAAAATTGATCAGTAATCTCAAATGGTTTCCCTTTAAATTCAAGAAATGATGTAAAATTTTCTCTTGAATTTATGTTATTCTAGTCAAAATCTGAAAAGGGTCACATTTTTTTCTACTTTTCTTGCCCAATTAATAACCCCTTTTGTCTTATTGAGCTAAATCTTTGTTCTCAAAATCCTCAATTTCTCAGAAAATTGATCTATAATCTCAAATGGGGTCTCTCTAAAATCAACAAAATGATGTAAATTTTCTCTTGAATTCATGTTTTTCTAGTGAAAATCTGAAAAGGGTCAGATTCTTTTTACATTTTATGCCCAAAAAAAAATCCCTTTTCCCGTCTCTCCGAGCAAGAAATTAGCCAGCTTTTGTTCTGAAAATCTTCAATTTTTCAAGAAATGATGTAAATTTTCTCTTGAATTTTGTGTTTTTCTAGTCAAAATCTGAAAAGGGTCACATATTTTTTTTCATTTTTATGGAGATTTACTCAGTACTCATAGTATTGTCCTGTTTCTTGGTTTCTGTAGCTGCCACTGAGTTTGATTTTGGTACTTTAACTCTCAGTAGTTTGAAGTTATTAGGAGATGCCCATTTGGGTAACAATACAATAAAGTTGACACGTGATCTCGCCGTGCCAAATTCCGGTGCCGGAAAAGTTTTATATTCTAAACCAGTAAGATTCCGGCAGCCTGATCTTGATTTTCCGGCGAGTTTCTCGACTTTTTTCTCGTTTTCGGTTAGTAATTTGAATCCTTCTTCGATAGGTGGGGGTTTAGCTTTTGTTATTACCCCGGACGACGATTCGGTTGGTGATTCCGGTGGGTATTTGGGGATATTGGATGAAAAAGGGGGGCAAAATGGGAATTTTGGAGTTGAATTTGATACACTTATGGATGTTGAATTCAAAGATATTAATGGAAATCATGTGGGATTGGATTTGAATTCAATGATTTCAAGTGAAGTTGGTGATCTTGATTCTATTGGTGTTGATCTAAAGAGTGGTGATCTGGTAAATTCTTGGATTGATTATTCTGGTTCAACAAAGAAATTGAATATTTATGTTTCTTATTCTAATGTTAAGCCAAAAGAATCATTTTTATCAGTTACAATTGATCTTTCTGAGTATGTAAATGATTTCATGTTTGTGGGGTTTTCTGGTTCAACACAAGGGAGTACTGAGATTCACAGTATTGAATGGTGGAGTTTCACTTCATCATTTGATACAAATCCTAAATCTCAGGTGGCGGGGGCAGCTGCTCCGCCCCCGCCAACGGCTAGTTTGATGAACCCCACAGCGGATGTGGCGGTTACATCCCCTCCGCCGGAGCAATCTGCTCCGGCGGAGGCTAATGGTACTGCAAATGCAGTACAAAAGAGCAGCAGCAAATGTCATAATAGCTTTTGTAAACAAGGTGCTGGTGCTGTTGTTGGTGTTGTAACTGCAGGAGCATTCTTTCTAGCTTTTGCTGCATTGGTACTTTTCTGGTTGTATTCGAAGAAATTCAAGAATGTGAGGACTTCAGAGACTATGACATTGCCTTCTGATATTATAAAAATGCCTAAGGAATTCAGCTATAAGGAGCTGAAAATCGCGACGAAAGGGTTTGATTCTACTAGGATTATAGGGCATGGTGCATTTGGTACTGTCTATAAAGGGATTTTGTCTGAGACTGGTGACATTGTTGCAGTAAAGAGGTGCAGTCACAATGGACAAGGGAAAGCTGAGTTCTTTTCTGAATTATCGATAATCGGATCACTTAGGCACAGGAATCTTGTTAGGCTACAAGGGTGGTGTCATGAGAAAGGTGAAATCTTGTTAGTTTATGATTTGATGCCAAATGGTAGTCTTGATAAGGCATTGTTCGAGTCAAGAATGGTACTTCCATGGCAACACAGGAGGAAAATCTTGTTAGGTGTTGCTTCTGCATTAGCATATCTACATCAAGAATGCGAAAACCAGGTGATTCACAGGGATATCAAGAGTAGTAACATCATGTTGGATGAAGGGTTCAATGCAAAGTTGGGAGATTTCGGATTAGCAAGACAAATCGAACACGACAAGTCCCCCGATGCAACGGTAGCAGCAGGTACAATGGGGTACTTAGCACCAGAATACTTGTTGACAGGTAGAGCAACTGAGAAAACTGATGTCTTTAGCTATGGGGCAGTGGTTCTTGAAGTGGCAAGTGGAAGGAGGCCAATTGAGAAAGAAACAACAACAAGTGGATTGAACAGCAATTTGGTTGAATGGGTGTGGGGATTACACAAAGATGGGAAATTACTATCAGCAGCTGATAAAAGATTGAATCTTGAATATGATGAACAAGAAATGACAAGGGTGATGTTAGTTGGTTTGGCTTGTTCACATCCTGACCCTATAGCTAGGCCAACTATGAGGGGGGTGGTCCAAATGTTAGTAGGTGAGGCTGAAGTTCCAATTGTTCCAAGGGCTAAACCAGCAATGAGTTTTAGCACATCACATTTGCTAATGACATTGCAAGATAGTGTTTCTGACTTGAATGGTATGATAACACTTTCAACTTCTTCATCAGAAAACAGCTTCAATGGTGTTGATGGAGGACATGGTGATGGCATGGACCTAGTTTAGTTCAAAAATCAAGAAAGGAGCTATGGATATTTTTTGTTTTTGTCATCTTTTTGTTTATAGATTCATTAATTTATTATTATTATTATTATATGTATGTAGCAAAATAAGTAGTATTAACTTATATAATTGTATGCTCATATCAAAAGGGGCTTTTGGACTTGTTCCAAATTTTCTCCTTTCTTTTGTTCAATTTAAAAAAAGAATGTATACATTTTCTTTCAAGTCTTGTGAAAAAAAGAGTGTCATTTTTCTATGTTTATGGAATAATTTAGCGTTAAAATATTCTTGTTCTTAGTGACATAATTTTACAGAAGGGAAGTTTGGAATAACGGTAAAATTGTTTTCGTGTGACCTATTCTTAATATAATGGTAGAATTGTTTTCGTGTGAGCAATAGGTTCACAAGACTCGCATTGTTAAATTAACCACAAATACTTACATTTGGATAAATTGCCTACATTATACTTTTTGGGTGTTGTCCTTTCCTCGATTATTACTGTGGTGAATGCATGATGTTTTGTGGATTAGGTTGTCCTTTTTGGGTGCAATCCTTCTTCCTTACAGCGGTGAACACATGATGTTATGCTTCGTGAACTAGACTGTCCTTTTTAATGTCCTTTCTAGACTGTCCACAAAGTCAAACATGTTAGCATAAAATGAAAGGATTAATGGGAATAACAAAAGATCATTTGAAGTCCTTTTCTTGGTATTGGATGGGTGAGTTGTCTTTGTGGAGTTGCTTTCAACACCAAGATATATGAATATATGGACATGGCCTAGTGACAATGGACATACAAAACTCAAAAAAAAAAAAGGTTTATTTATTGGTAGATATGTTATAAAAATACTGTTCAATGTGGACAATAATTAAAACATTGAGATAAGATTTTGACATTTTTTTCCTTTTATTATCATAGTTCCTATGGGTAAGTTTTCTCTATTAGTAGTAATTTCATACTCCCACCAACCTAGCTTTAGATAATGTCTTTGAGTAAATTTATCATCTTTCCTTTACAATTAAATATTCTCCAAAAAAAGGATGAAAGGTACCTTCACTAGAAAATGTTCACTGTTATGGTTTTTAGTTTTTCATTCGGTGTTCGTTATTTATATTAGAATCTTGATTAATTTGAATTCTAATTGTATAAGGCTCCCTATCAAGATTTTTTGCACATACCCATCTCATCATACTAATGAACTGTAGATTAATAGATCTTTAGCCCTTAAATTTTGTCAGCATAAAATTTAAATATTCGAACTAAGTCATGTTCTAATTAAATACCTCAACTCTTAATAAAGTGTTCCAATAAGATACTTTCGATTCAAATTTAAGGTGTTCAATTGAAAAAAAAAACTTTTCTTTTCCTAATTTTTCAATTGATATCTAGTACGCATTTTAGGACTCTACTAAACCAAATTTGCGTCCAGAAGTCTCACTTTAAGAGTAAACACTCCCAACCATATTGGGATATATTTTCAACATTCGAATTTCGGAATCATAAATTAAAAATGAACAAATACTTACCATCTAACCACGATCTTTGATGGTGTGTAAAACTTTAATTTATTATAACATAGTTTTATGTGAAATTATTATAATTGATTAAGAGTAAGACTAAGGATGTATAATTGTTTTCATGCAAGAAGGGGACCATGAGGTAAAGGTGTCTTTTAGGTTCACTATGGACAAGAAATTGAGCAATAATTACAAAGAATTTGGTGGAAGAGTACTTTTCAAGACTAGACTTTAGGAATCACCAACACTTTGATTGGAAGCAAGTTTCATGTTCAACTTATACAATCAAAATATAATCATTTTCAATATGTTGGTAGGTGTTACCGCTACCAAAAAATGAGGGTTAAAATCGACGGACTGCATTGATTTTTTTGATAGAACCGAGAGAAAATTGATGCATTTACATTCGTCGGATTTTAACTCATCGCTTTTAGCAAACTGAGGGACAGTGTTGGATAAAATCGACCGACGTCCATCGATTAATTTTAATTCCACTAGATCGAATTTTTAATTACCACCTGACATGGAAGAAAACAAAATCGATGGACAACATCGATTAGTTAAATAACTTAATATTTTAAAAATTCAAGGAAACCGACCATTGGAGAAACCGATAGGCAAGGTCGATTTTTATTCGATTTATTTGACCGATCCAATCCGTTAATTTACTGTCCCTCGATTTTTGCATTATTTTTAATAGTGTACAGATTAGAATTTTACTTTGCTGTAAAGTTAAAAAAAATAAAAATTACTTAGTAGTAACTTTCTGCGTAGGTCCTAGCCTTTTTATCACCAAAGCATCTTCTGAGGATAAGAATAATGAACAATTTAGGCTATGATAAAGTCATAAGTATTTTTTTAATCCTTAATTATAGATCTTGAATTCAAGTTTTGAGTACGAAGTTCTCATTGTTAGGAAGCGCTTTACCTTTTTAATATGGAACTTTAATTTCCAACATGAATTACTATCTTTTAATGTGACTTTTTTTTTATGCAAATTCAAATATAATCAAATCTCAATACGAATATCAAACGAGAAACTAAAAAGAACATTTAGTAAAGACCTGATACAATGTCGTGAAAAAGACTTTCTTTCTACTAAGTTGAATGTAGTAGGATGAATAAAATTTCTTACTTTTAAGCTTTGATAATTAAAAGTGAATTCATGATTTAAATTTCTATCAGTTTTATTTTTATATTTTGTGCATTGAACTTTTTTTCAAAAGAAAAAATAAATAGGAGTTTTGATTTATTATATATCATAATTTTAATAAATTTTTGTACATAAATTTATTCTTTGAAAGTACTGAATCCACATGAATCTGCAGCTATATAGCTTCATCCATCCATGTTGATCACTACTGCCTTCGGATCACTTTATTTGTCGTCCTGATTAAAAATAGATGATTCAAAATAATTGTTATTTTTAAAAATTAAGATATAATTAGTTGTTTGTTTCACCCTTTATCCTAATTAGTCACAAATATGAAGAGATATTAATATGGTGCAAAACAGAGAAATATTAAATTGAAATGAGTAATAAACAAGGATAATTTCGTCAAATTATTCTCTAATTAAAATTTTTCTTAAGAAATGTGCAAAATAAAATACAAGTAAAATGGTCCGGAGGGAGTAACAATTAAGTTGGATTAGATTAAGTTGTTACGATAAAATGCCTTTTTAGATGTATAATAAAAGTAACTCATAACAAATTAGCCAAAAATTTTAAGGAGCGTCCGTGATAACCTACTAAATGATGTGCATTGGTTCGGAAGGGCAAACATAGATTTTTTTGAATCGAAATGAGGATTTTTCTATTTTTTTCGTGTGTGTTAGTTCATGAATTTTCTGTAATATGTGCGCCCGATGATTTTTTGACCGAAATTTTTTGGGGGCGTCCGTAACGACTTATTAAATGATACGCGTTGGTTCAGAGGGGTAAACATTTGTATTTTTGAGCCGAAACGAGGCCTGAAACAGAAAATGGAGATTTTTTTAGTCCATGAATTTTGTGTGATATGTGCGTCCGGTGGTTTTTTGATCGAAATTTTCCGGGGGCATCCGACAACCTATTAAATAATGCGCGTTGGTTCGAAGGACAAACGTAGATTTTTTTGAGTAAAAATGAGGTCCAAAATAGAAAATGAAATTTTTTTCGTTTATTCGTGTGTGTTAGTCCATGAATTTTATGTGATATGTACGCCCGATGATTTTTTGGTCAAAATTTTTGGGGGAGTTTGTGACAACCTATTAAATGATGAGCATTATTTCAGAGGGGCAAACATAGATTTTTTTTAGTCGAAACGGGGACCGAAACAAGAAATGAAGATTTTTCTGTTTTTTTGTGTGTGTTATTTCATGAATTTTATGTGATATGTGTGTCCGGTGATTTTTTGGCCAAAAATTTCTGGGAGCATCCGTAACGATCTATTAAATGGTGCGAGTTAGTTCGGAGGGGCAAATGTGAGTTTTGTTGAGTCGAAATGAGGCCCACAATAGAAAATAATGATTTTTTTTCATTTTTTTGTGTGTTAGAGCCTATTTGGCCTAGTGGTTGAAAAACTGCTTATTTTAAGAAGCACTTTTATAAAACAGTTTTTCAGAAAAGTGCTTTTGAAAATAATAATTTGTATTTGGCTAATTCATTTAAAAAGTATTTTTGATAAACAGATTGTGTTTGACTAATTTTTTTCTAAAATTGCTTTTGAGAGACAAATTACGAAAAGGGCAGGTATCAATGAACTTTTACTATTAAGATCATTTTATCGAGAGAAGTTATTTTAAATATCTATTATAAATTTTTTAATTAAGTTTTTATTTTTATTTAATTAAAAAGCACATATTACAAATTTTCAATCAATATTATACATAGATACATAATTTTTTAAATATAATATTAAACTAAAAATATCAAGCAAAATAAATTTATAAATTATTCCATAAATTAAATCATTACATATGAAAAATTCACCACAAAATAAATAGTTCTTTCATATATCACAATTTTTTTAACGATTTTATCCCTAACTTTACTACGCAATGTCTCCAAGTATACTAGAAGGCCCATCTCCTTTCTCTATGATTATGTCTTCATTAGCATAATAGATAAAGTCTTTTTCAATGGTAGAGTGTTGTCGTATGAAATTATGTATAGCCATAGTAGTTGTAACAAGATGAACTTGAGTGCCGAATTTAAAAGATGGCATCGAGCGTAAGAGAGCAATCTATTTTTTCAAATTCCAAATGTTCTTTCAATTGTAACATAATACAATATTTTGTTAGTTGCATAAATAATCTAATAACATCTAATTTAAAATATTAAATAATATTGATGAATGTTATTTTTTATTTTTTTATTATCCTTATCTACAAAAATAAAACTTTCACAATTACTAAAATTTATATGTAAAATAATATAATTAAATGAAAACTTTTATTTTTTTTGTTATCTTTATTATGAGTTCACTAGCATAGTCAATGCTTACCTAATAAAAATGTACAATAATATATATAACATATAAAATAACAATATATAAAACATAAAATAAAATAAAGAATTTATGGTATAAGAATGAAGAATAATTTTTTAAAATAAAACTTAATCAAACTCATGAAATATGCTAATTAATTAACAAGGGATATATTGGTAAATATGTATAAATGATAGGGATAATTTTATCTTAAAAAAAATAATTTTCTACTTTTGCTTTTTTGAAAAAGTAAAAATTTTCTGCTTCTTCCCAACAGCAGAAAAACTGCTTCTGCTTCTATTTAAAAGCACTTTTGGTAGTTAGCCAAACACTTTTTTTTGAAGAAAAAAAAAGCACTATTTTGCCTCCCAACCACTAGGCCAAACAGACTCTTAGTCCACCCATGAATTTTGTGTTATATTTGCGTCCGATGATTCTTTGGCTGAAATTTTTCGTAGACGTCTGTGACGACTTATTTAATGGCGCACATTGGTTTGGAGGGACAAACGTGGGCTTTTTCGATTTCAAACGTGGTCCGAAAAGAAAAATAGGAATTTTCCCATTTTTTTCGTGTTATAATCAATGAATTTTGTGTGATATGTGCGTATGACGATTTTTTGGTTGAAATTTTTTGTAGGCGTTCATGACGACCTATTTAATGATGCGCATTCGTTTGGTGGGGCAAACATGGGCTTTTTCGATTCCAAACGTGGCTCGAAATGAGCAATAGGGATTTTTCTATTTTTTCTTGTGTTATAGTCCATGAATTTTGTGTGATATTTGCGTCCGACGGTTTTTTGGCCAAAAATTTTCGTGGGCGTCGTGATGACCTATTTAATGGGGCGCGCTGGTTTGGAGGGGCAACCGTGGGATTTTTCAATTTCAAACGTGATCCTGAACGAAAAATAAGGATTTTTCTAATTTTTCGTGTGTTTAGTCCATGAATTTTTTGTGATATGTGCATCTGACGGTTTTTTGGCTGATTTTTTTTATTGGAGTCCGTAACGACCTATTTAATGGCGCACATTGGTTTGGAGGGACAAATGTAGGCTTTTTCGATTTCAAACGTGGCCCGGAATGGAAAATAGAGATTTTCTCCTTTTTTTATGTGTTATAGTCCATAATTTTGTGTGATATGTGCGTATGACTGTTTTTTGGACGAATTATTTTGTAGGCATCCGTGACGACCTATTTAATGGCGCGCGTTGATTTGTAGGGGCAAACGTGGGCTTTTTGATTTCAACCGTGGCCTGAAATGAGAAATAAGAATTTTCCCATTTTTTCGTGTCTTGTAGTCCATGGATTTTGTGTGATATGTGCGTCCGACTGTTTTTTGGCTGAAATTTTTTGTGGGCGTCCGTGACGACCTATTTAATGGCGCGTGCTGGTTTGGAGGGGCAAACGTGGGCTTTTTTGATTTCAAACGTGGTCCTGAACGAAAAATAGAGATTTTTCTAGTTTGTCGTGTGTTTAGTCCATGGATTTTGTGTGATATGTGCGTCTGACGATTTTTTGGCTGAAATTTTTCGTTGGCATCCATGACGACCTATTTAATGGCGCACATTGGTTTGGAGGGGCAAACGTGGTCTTTTTCAATTTTAAACGTGACCCGAAATGAGAAATAGAGATTTTCTCCTTTTTTCATGTGTTATATAGTCCATAATTTTTTGTGATATTTGCGTGACGATTTTATGGCCGAAATTTTTTGTGGGCTTCTTTGACAACCTATTTAATGGTGCGCGTTGGTTTGGAGGGGCAAACATGGGCTTTTTTGGTTTCAAACGTGGCTCGAAACGAGTAATAGGTATTTTTCTATTTTTTCGTGTATTATAATCCATGGATTTTATGTGATATGTGCGTCCGATAATTTTTTGGCCAAAATTTTTTGTGGGCAACCTTGACGACCTATTTAATGGCACACGTTGGTATGGAGGGGCAAACGTGGACTTTTTCGATTTCAAATGTGGCCCGGAATGAGAAATAAGGATTTTTCTGATTTTTCGTGTGTTATATAGTCCATGAATTTTGTGTGATATGTGCGTCCGGCGGTTTTTTGATTGAAATTTTTTGTGGGCGTCCGTGAGAAATAGGAATTTTTCATTTTTTCATGTGTTATAGTCCTTAATTTTGTGTGGTATGTGCGTATGACGGTTTTTTGGCCAAAATTTTTTGTGGGCATCTATGAAGACCTATTTAATGGCGCGCGTTGATTTATAGGGGCAAATGTGAGCTTTTTTGATTTCAACTGTGGCCTGAAATGAGAAATAGGGATTTTCTCATTTTTTCGTGTGTTATAGTCCATGAATTTTGTGTGATATGTGCGTCCGACAGTTTTTTGGCCAAAATTTTTTGTGGGTGTCTGTGACGACCTATTTAATGGTGCGCGTTGGTTTGGAGGATAAAACGTGAGATTTTTCATTTTAAATGTGGCCCGAAACGAAAAATAGGAGGTTTTCTTTTTTTTACATGTGTTATAGTCAATGAATTTTTTGTGATATGTGCGTCCGGCGATTTTTTGGATGAAATTTTTCGTGGCCGTCCGTGACGACCTATTTAATGACGCGCTTTGGTTTGGAGTGACAAACGTGGGCTTTTTCGATTTCAAACGTGGCCCAAAATGAAAAATAGAGATTTTTTTGGTTTTTCATTCCTATAGTCCATAATTTTGTGTGATATGTGTGTATGACGATTTTTTGCCCGAAATTTTTTATGGAAATCCGTGACAAACTATTTAATGGCGCGTTTTGATTTGAAGGGAAAAACATGAGCCTTTTCAATTTCAATCGTGGCCCGAAATAAGAAATAGAAATTTTCCCATTTTTTGTGTGTTATAGTCTATGGGTTTTGTTTGATATGTGCGTTCGACGGTTTTTTGGCCAAATTTTTTCATGGCATGCGTGACAACCTATTTAATGGCGCGCATTGGTTTAGAGGGGTAAACTTGGGCTTTTTTGATTTCAAACGTGACCCAAAATGAAAAATAGGGATATTTTTCATATTTTTCGTTTGTTATAGTCCATGAATTTTGTGTGCGTCTGGCAATTTTTTGGCCGAAATTTTTTGTGGGCGTTCGTGACGACCTATTTAATGGCGCGCATTGGTTTGGAGGGAAAAATGTGAGATTTTCCATTTTAAATGTGTCCCGAAAAAGGAAATATGAATTTTTCTGTTTTTTCGTGTGTTATAGTCCATGGATTTTGTGTAATATGTGCATCCGGCGATTTTTTGGCCAAAATTTTTCATGGGCGTCCGTGACGACCTATTTAATGGCGCGCATTTGTTTGAAGGGAAAAACATGGGCTTTTTTATTTTCAAACGTGGCCCGGAACAGAAAATAGGTATCTTTCCATTTTTTTGTGTGTTATAGTCCATTGATTTTGTGTGATATGTGCGTCCGGCGATTTTTTGGCCGAATCTTTTCGTGGGCGTCCGTGACGACCTATTTAATGACGCACGTTGGTTTGGAGGGGCAAACATGGGTTTTTTCGATTTCAAACGTGGCCTGAAATGGAAAATTGGGATTTTTCCATTTTTTTGTGTGTTATAGTCCATGGATTTTGTGTGATATGTGCGTCCGGCGGTTTTTTGGTCAATTTTTTTTGTGGGCGTCCGTGACGATCAATTTAATGGCGCGCATTGGTTTGGAGGGGCAAATGTGGGCTTTTTCGATTTCAAATGTGACCCGAAATGGAAAATAGAGGATTTTTCATTTTTTCGTGTGTTATAGTCCATGGATTTTGTGTGATATGTGCGTCCGGCCATTTTTTGGCCGAAATTTTTTGTGGGCTTCCGTGGCGACCTATTTAATGGTGCGCGTTGGTTTGGAGGGACAAACATGGGCTTTTTCAATTACAAACGTGGCTCTGAACGAGCAATAGGAATTTTTCTATTTTTTCGTGTGATAGTCCATGAATTATGTGTGATATGTGCGTCCGGCAGTTGTTTAGCCAAAAAAATTTGTGGGCAACCATGACAACTTATTTAATGGCACGCGTTGGTATGGAGGGGCAAACGTGGGTTTTTTCGATTTCAAACGTGACCCGGAATAGGAAATAAGGATTTTTCCGATTTTTCGTGTGTTACAGTCCATGAATTTTGTGTCATATGTGCGTCCGGCGGTTTTTTTATTGAAATTTTTCGTGGGCGTCCGTGACTACCTATTTAATGGCGTGCGTTGGTTTGTAGGGGCAAATATGAGCTTTTTTTATTTCAAATGTGGCTCGGAATGGAAAATAAGAATTTTTTTATTTTTTCGTGTGTTATATAGTCCATGGATTTTGTGTGATATATGCGTCCGACGATTTTTTAGCCGAAATTTTTTGTGAGCGTTCGTGACGACTGTTGACACCCAATTTTGGCCCTCCTTTTCCCATAATTAATTTTTTTTCTATGCTTCTTAGTCCCGAGGATTTTTCCAAAATAATTTTCTTATTTTTATATTAATTTTTATAAATTTTGGCACCAATAATCATTTTTTTTAAAATGATTTCCTTTACTTTTTATAATAATAATTACTAAAAATATTGTATCTTATAAAATCACCAAAAATATTTTATAATTCATTCTCTTTAACAAAATATTGGTATAGTAACTTTTATTTCAAACTCTAAATGAAATTTTGTCGTATCGCTGTAGTATTTCCTAAATACAGTTCTATCGATTGAGGATCGCGATTACGTGTATCAAAATCATTTTTTAAGTCAACTATATACGTATTGAAAATTAATTGGGATGAAAGAAGCATCGTTAAATTAATTAAGTGGAAAAACGATTAGGAAAAATTGAATTTTCCTACAAACTAATTCATTTTACCAATTTTTGGGCCAAATTCTTATGTTCTTTCAGCCAAAACCGACCCAAAACTCCTAGCCCACTACCCGACCGCCCGACCCGGCCCAAACCCCTAACCCGGCCCAAAAATCCCTCAGCTAATACCTAAGCACACCCCTAATTCTCTCTTTCTCTCCATTTTCGTCCAAAACCAAACAGACCCCTCCCATCCCAAAAACCGACGAGGCTCCCACCCCCCAAACCCTTTTGCCCGCCGCCTCACCCACCAAAGACCCGCCGGATATTACTTCGTACCGGCGGGCAAGCGGCGACGGCGCCTCTCCCGTCCCATCACGTCGTCTTTTCCCCTTTTCGAAAGTTTACAACCTCGAAAAAGACCACCGCCGCTAGACCGCCGGATAATAGCAAAATCCGGTGGTCTTCACCCTTCTCTCCTCTACTCCTCCACCTTTATAGCCGTCCCCTCACCCTTTAACATCACCAAAAAGCAGAGCTGAAAAAGCTCCCCCGCCGCCGGCTGCCCGACGGATGCAACCGTTGCCCGACGGTCCGAGGTCTACACCTCCGACCCGTCGTTGTCTCTTTCAAATCAGCCTGAAAAAGGGGTAAGCTTCTTCCTTTTTCTCTGATTTTTCATCATTTCCTCTTGCAACTTGTCTTTCCAAGAATTCAAATTTTGAATTCTTGGAAAGGAACCGTTGGAGCCCTAAAATTTCGGCTATAAAAGAAACCCTTGGGTTTCCATTAGAGAAGGGATACACACACACACAGAGAGACACGAACCAAAAAAAAAAGAGAAAGGAGAGGACAGATTTTGGCATCCATTGAAGGCCGAAAATCAGAAACTAAAATCAACAGCTCACAAAAAATTGTTCTCTGGTTGTTTACTGTCGATTTCCATATACTCACTATCCATTTTGCTTCCTGTTGTTTCGTTTGCCCTATTCGGATAACCGGAGTCAGAGTCGGAAGAGCTAGTTTGAAACTCAACACTTGACGGCCTCAATCGCTGCCCAACACAAGGTAAATCCTATCCCGTCTAATTACTTTATGTTTAGTTTTGTGATCCATTGATTCGTGTGAATTTTGGTTGTTCATGTTTGGCTGATTTTAGGCGTTAAAATGTGAAACGAAAATCAGTTTCTGGCCGTTTGGTTTAGCTTATGTGATTATGAAGTGTTTACAATTCAAGATTTGGTTTGATATTTTGAATAGGGTTGGCTGTTTGATCATCTGTTTGTGAATGTGAATTTTTAAAGTTGGTTTTGTTCGGGTTATGTTGAGTCTGATTACTGAGCAAATCAGTTTCTTTGGTCATTGGTGCCATTGGGATAGAATTATGCGTTTGTACAGTGTTTACAACTTGTGATTTAGCTTGATAAACCAAGTTAAGATGTTAAGGATGGCTGGCCGTTTCTCATGAGATCGTAATAAGGTTGACTTGAACATTCGAACATGGCCATAGATGGTTAATCATGGCTACCTTTGTTGCATGACTAGAGATTAGGATCAATATTTACTCTTCATAAAAGTTGAGTTTTCTTGTTGCTTTCCCTTACGGATTGAGATGTAAGAGTATGTAATCGTCCCGTCTTGTTTTAATCACAATTAGGGGGCTGATTTTGTTTAAATCGGAAAAGGTATATGTATGCCATGTTTAAGTTTCTTGAAGTTTAAATTCTTAAGTTAAAAGTTTCAATAGTTTTGTCATTTTTTTTAGTCCCGAAAATGTTGTTTAGGATAGGAATGTACATATCATGTTTATGTTTCCAGCGTTTGTTGAATATTGTGGTTTCTAACTTTTCTTTAAACACCTTAATCCTAGTAAAAAAGTAGTTAAATTAGTGTGCATTGTTAGAAAAAAAGGGCTGCCCGTATTTTCATTATTTTGGTTTTAACTCGGGATCAATTTCGGGAATACTAGCTTAAGGAATTTATCATGAACTAATGTAGTGGTTTGGTTCCCTTTTTGATCCTCTCGTCACTAGTGTCGCCTTACTTTTTTGAGTTGATTTGTTCATAGCTACTTATTTAATTAAAGTGAATAAAAAAAAATATAATAAGGTTTTATATTGCTACTTGTTGTGTACTTTGTTTTCTAATAATCAACTAGTATCGAAGTTGTTTGTTTACCTAAGATCGCTTGCTTATAAAACATGAAACAAAATATGGTTACATGTCGTTCTTTCATATATGCTTTGTGTATTCACCGAATAACATGTGTGTTTTCCCTATCATTTTATTATTAGTTTTGGGCATATCTCTATATTTTTTGTGAATTTTGTTATTCAAGTTACTAATCCTTATCATTTTTTTGTGTTTCATGTACACCCCGGAGAGTTGGAGTTCTCATTTGAAACTCAATCTCGGCCCAAATATATTTTGGGTCGAACAACTATTAGGAACTATCGCGGTGTTCGGAGTCATTCATTAGGAGACTAGTTCCTCCAAAGGAACTTAACATACTTAGTCCTTTATTTTCTATATGCTTTTCTTATTACTTGAATTTGTTTGACTAACCTTGTATTATTTGGATATGTATTTTTCTTTGTGATTTTGATTAACGTTTATTCTCCGGTTTATAGTTTCATGGATTACTCTATTTAGCTTAAAATTTTTGAAAGTAAGTTTCCTTCACCTTTTGGTTTAGGCAAATATTTCGGGTTTTCCTTTTTAAATACTTTAAAATTAGTGGTTAAACACTTTCAAAAATAGTAGTAATAAATGGTAAATAGTGCAGATTTTTTAGGATTGATTAACTTAGGCTTTGTTTCAAGAAAAACGTGTTTCAAATAACTCGCGGTAGATTTTCAAAAAAATCAAAAATATTAATTAGCGATTCAATTTATTTTCAAACAAATTTTAGTCATTCTTAGGCCTTAGATCATAGAATACTTTTATCTAATTTAGGCAAGCCTTCTTTATATATATTAATAACTTATGTATTCTCTTATTCTAACCCCAATATTTTACAACTATTTTGCTATATTCTATATATATATATATATTTTGAGATTTTCAGATTTTTTAAGGCCTCAAAACGCAAGGTATATATATGTCATATGCTATCTACTACAAGGTATATATATTTATATTTTTACTTACTCATTCTTCCTACTTAAATTACACATATATTTTTATCACAATTACATTTACGTACATAATACTTTCTTTCATATTCAATGCATGTTCATTTTTACCTTATGAATAAAAGTCTCCTTTACATGAAAACAAATAATTTTCGTTCTCTACTCAAGTCTTCAAATTATTCTTTTACATGAAATACATTTACCAAAACAAATATGATTTTTCTCTTATATCTTTTTCTCTATTACCGGTATACTTATTTCTTATATACTTTTACTTATCCAAATCTTTTAAATAATAAACTTTCGCATGATTTCCTATATATATTTAAAATATACATACGTCATCTTTACTTTTTTTTTTAACAAACATGTCATAAACTTTCTCAAACTTTAAGAACTACATATTTTTTACTTTACAAAAAGTATTTGTGTAAATAAATATTTTCATTTTTGTTTACATAGCTTTTAAATATATATTCTTATAAATCATAAAGTTCTACATACTTTAATTATAATTACGATAAAGGCATTGCTATTAAACTTTCATATATTTTGGCATGTACGTACATATGTTTCATCTTTTTACCATAAGCATATTTTATATTTTTTGCCTACTGTAGTAGCATGTGTCATATACTTTGAGTTTTTCTTTAAATTAAGAAAACATGTTTTTATCACCTTTTTAGCAAATAATGAGCAAATAACTTTCCCAAATATTTTTTCTAAACTGAGTTTAAGGACTATCTTCGGATAGGCTCTGAAGGGTGCCTAACACCTTCCCTTCGAGTAACCAAAACACTTACTCAGAATCTCAAACGTTTCGCAGACTAAAAACAGAGTTTTACATACAAAATGGTTTCCTAAGTTTCCTAAAATTTAGGTGGCGACTCTAAACCCTTTTCCAAAATAAAGGCAGAAAGAGCCGGATGTTACAAGCATATTTTGGCCAGTTCAAAATAGGGCGCGACAACGACTTATTTAATGGCACACATTGGTTTGGAGGGGCAAACGTTTGCTTTTTCGATTTCAAACGTGGCCCGGAATGGGAATTAGAGATTTTCCATTTTTTTGTATGTTATAGTCCATTGATTTTGTGTGATATGTGCGGTCGGCGACTTTTTGGCTGAAAGTTTTCGTGGGCGTCCGTAACGAACTATTTAGTGGCGCGCGTTGGTTTGGAGGGGCAAACGTGAGCTTTTTCGATTTTAAATATGGCCCTGAACGGGAAATAGGAATTTTTCCATTTTTTCGTGTGATATGTGCGTCCAGGGATTTTTTGGCCAAAATTTTTTGTTGGCGTCAGTGAATACCTATTTCATGGCGCGCGTTGATTTGGAGGGGCAAAAGTGGGCCTTTTCACAAACGTGGTTCAAAACAGAAAATAGAGATTTTTCCGTTTTTTCGTGAGTTATAGTCAATGGTATTTGTGTGATATGTGCATCCGGCGTTTTTTGGCCAAAATCTTTCGTGGGCGTTTGTGACGACCTATTTAATGGTGTGCGTTGGTTTGGAGGGGCAAACGTGAGCTTTTTTGATTTCAAACGTGTCTCGAAACGGGAAATAGGGATTTTTCCATTTTTCGTGTGTCCATGGATTTTGTGTGATATGTGCGTCCGACGATATTTTGGCCAAATTTTTTTGTAGGCATCCGTAACAACTTATTTAATGGCGTGCGTTGGTTTAGAGGGGCAAACGTGGGCTTTTTCGATTTCAAACGTGACCCAGAATGGGAAATAAGGATATTTTTCCTTTTTTCGTGTGTTATAGTCCATGAATTTTGTGTGATATGTGCGTCCGGCGGGTTTTCGGCCAAAATTTTTTGTGGGCGTTCGTGACGACCTATTTAATGGTACGCGTTGGCTTAGAGGAGTAAACGTGAACTTTTTCGATTTCAAACGTGGTCCGAAATGGGAAATAGGGATTTTTCCATTTTTTCGTATGTATAGTCCATGGAATTTGTGTGATATGTGCGTCCGGTGATTTTTTGGCCAAAATTTATCGTGGGCGTCCGTGACGACCTATTTAATGGTGCGCGTTGGTTTGGAGGGGCAAACGTGGACTTTTTTGATTTCAAACGTGGCCCGAAATGGGAAATAGGGATTTTTTCCATTTTTTTGTGTGTTATAGTCCATGGATTTTGTGTGATATGTGCGTCCGGCAGTTTTTTGGACAAACTTTTTGTGGGCGTCCGTGACGACCTATTTAATGGCGCGCGTTGGTTTGGAGGGGCAAACGTGGACTTTTTCAATTTCAAACGTGGTCCGAAACGGGAAATAGAACTATAGCACATGGATAGCACACTAAAAATGGAAAAATTGACCAATGCACACCATTTAGTAGGTCGTCACGGACGGCTCAAAAAAGAATTTGACCAAAAAACCATCAAGTTCACAGATCACACAAAATTCATGGACTATAAAATACGGAAAAAAATGGAAAAATTAACATTTTTTGTTCCTAGTCTCGTTTCAACTAAAAAAAACTTACGTTTGCCCTGCCAAACCAACGCACACCATTTAATTGATCGTCATGGATGCCTCCAAAAATTTTCAGCAAAAAAATTGCCAGGCGCACATATCACACAAAATTCATAGACTATAGCACAAGGAAAATTGAAAAATTGATATTTCCTGTTTCGGGCCTCGTTTTAGCTCAAAAAACCTACATTTGGCCCGCCGAACCAACGCGCACCATTTAATAGATCGTAACAAACGCCTCCAAAAAAATTCGGCCAAATAACCGCCTGGCACAAATATCACACAAAATTCATGGACTATAACTCACGAAAAAATGATAAAATTAATATTTTTTGTTCTGGGTCTCATTTCGACTCTAAAAAACCTACATTTTTCTCGCCAAACCAACACGCACCATTTAATAGGTTTTCACGGACGCCTCCAAAATGAATTGGGCTTTGCCTCGGGTAACTATGGATCTTATGATTGGGGATCTAGTTGGGCCTATATTCTAACTGTAAATACCCATTAGTTAACCCAATAAAAATCATTTGAATGTAAAAGCTGGAATAAACTGCATTTGGCAAGTTTAGAAGTTGTTGAATGAAATTCTCTCTCACAAACATAGGTGTCAAATGGGCGAGTTATTCAAATTTGGATGGATCAAAATGAGTTGAACTTAACTTGTTCAGAAGTTACTTGAGTTAAAACGGGCTGGATAACTCATAGCCCGACTCATTTAACTTTTACTAAGTTTTAATTTCTTTGTCTATTTTATTATAATGTGTTTAACTATGTAATGATTTTATTTATTTAGTATGTATAATATAACATGTCAAACGGAAAAAAAAAATTTAAAAAAAATTGACAAGATTTTCATGGATCAATTTGGACTATAACTTTCAAATGAGCCGAATTGCACAGATCAAATGGACTAAGTTAACAAATGAAAAAGTTATGGTTATATGTAGTTGGACTAACTAGTTTATCAATATTGACCAAAATATTTAGGATCTTAATCATCCCTTAACAAATGGACAGGTCAATTGCCTAAAATTGAATGAGTTGAAGGAATCATTTTTTTCATGGACTAATTTTACAGTTTTTACTCATAAGTAAGATTCAATAAAGTTATGAAATGTTAAATGTTGAAAGATCAGTGTAATTATGGGCCGGATGAAGTCTTTTAATTATGGGCTTTATCTTTGGGAAAATTACAGATATAGGCATACTTAATACCTTAATTAACCAACATAACCTAAGTTTGTATTAATTGCAAATTATATCCAAATAGCAATACTTTGAAAAACCCTCTCCTCCTCTCCTATTTGCTCGCCTCTCTTCCTCTCTCTCGTTGCCTCTGCCTCCCTCTCTCTCACTACCTCTGCCCACCTTTCTCCCTCTCTCCCTCTCTCTCGCTGCCTCCCTCTGTCTCTCTCTCTCTCTCTCTCTCTCGGAACAAAAGAAAAAAAAGAGGTTTGTGTTGTAATTGTGGATACATTTGTTGCTTTATGTATTTTTTATGCTTGTTTTTTGTATTCGTTAATTCAAATTGTATTTGGTGATACAACTTGTATCATTCAAATACAAAAGATACATTTTGTATACAATTGTATCGTTGATATACTTGTATTTGTTAATATGAATTGTATTCGTTCATAGACTTGTATTTGTTGATATGAATTGTACACATGTATTTGTTGACATGAATTGTATTCGTTGATACAACTTGAACAATCCAAATACAAATGATATAAACAATACATTTGTATTTGTATATGATAGACTAAAAAAATACAAACGATGCATATACTTATTTATATACAAATACAACTGATAAATTTGATACATTTGAAGTAGAGATAAAGATGTGAAAATACAAAATATAAGAGGAATACAATCATTAATTAGCTACTGTATTTGTATTTTGTATCAAATACAATAAATTGCATACAGTTGATACAACGGGTACCAACGAAAATGAATACAGCGGGCTACAGATTGTAATTATTGAAAGTGTTGCTATGTTAGCCTATTTTCGCCTATAGTTAGGCTATTTTTGAAAGTTGCCCTTCTTTAATATGTTATTTTTGTTAGAGAAAATTATCCTAGATAATATTTAAAGACTCTTTATTACATTAAATACATCACCCTTTTTAAAATTACTAAAATACCAATTTCATTGCAAGTCATTCAGAATTTAAAATTAATTTTTTTTTACTGTATATACGTTTTTTGTATTAATGCTACTTAATTAAGTAATAATTTTTTATTAGGACCCACCAAATAAATCATTATAATTAAGAAAGATAATTACAACGAGTTATTAACTTTGGAACAAATAAAGATCCCTTTTGAAAATTTTACTTGAGTTCTCAATTCTCTTATTATTCTCTCAATTCCCCGACTCTCTCTATTAGATTTCTTCCCCAAAATGTCTCTTTTTTTAGTTGATTTCTCTACCAAAAATCATAATTCTAAAGCTTTATTTGTTCTAATTTTATACGGATGAAATTTTCTTTATAAATTTTGGTTTAATTCTATTAAAACACATATTATATAGGCGTTCGGCCATAAGAATTTTTTACTTTTCCCCCGAATTTTTTTCCACTTTATTCAGAAATTGGTGTTTGGCCCTATTTTCACTTTTGCTTTTTTAATTTTTTTTTTGGAAAAAAATCCTAAACTTTTTATTTTCATAAAATAACTTCATTTAAATCATATTTTATGTTTTTAAAAAAATATATATTTAAATTCTAGATAATTATTGCAAAAATTATGGTCAAACGCAACTCCAACTTTAAAATTTTCAAAAAAAGTGGGAAAAAAATTAGTTCTCATTGCCAAACGGGGGCTATGTAATTACATAAATACCGAATGCGAGTAAATTTCTACTTACATATAATTTGTTAGGTAAAAACGAACAAAAAATAACTCTTGGAGCCAACACAACATAAATCAGAAACTAGAGGACTCCTTAGCAAATAATCGTAAAATCTAACTGTTACTATTAAAGCACGTGTAGTATTTAGTCAGTTTCAGTCCATTTTCTCCTCCGTCTCTATTACTCGACGATATCGCTTTTCTCCGACGATCGATCGGTGTTTGAAAATTTCAAAAAAAAAATCTCCGATTTGAGGCCATGGATTTCGAAGATCATGATCCTAACGTGGTATATTTTTCATACATATCTCATTTTTTTAAATTTTTTTTTGCCGAAATTCACTTATTTTCATGTTATTTCTCACCGGATCTGATTTTATGCGTATGAATTTGTTGTTTTTCGAGTGTGATCTGGCACTTGTTTTAGCTGGAAATCGTGAATTCAGCGTTTTCTGTAAACGGAGGTGTTATTGTTTGAGTTGTGTTAAATTTTGTGATACGGATATGTAAAAGGAGGTGTTATGGTTGGTTTATACTAAATTCGTTGAAATTTTGTGATACGGAGGTGTAAAAGGAGGTGTTACTATTCGAGCTATGTTAAATTTGTTGAAATTTTGTGATACGGATAAGTAAACGGAGGTGTTATGGTTCGAATTATGTTAAATTTGTTGAAATTTTTGTGATACCGATATGTAAACAGTAATTGTCAATATCGGAATTGGTAAGGATTTTTCTGAGGTGTTACTGTTCGAGTTGTGCTAAATTTGCTCAAATTATGTGATACGGATATGTAAATGAAGGTGTTACTTTTCGAGTTACGTTAAATTTGTTGAAATTTTGTGATACGAATATGTAGAAAGTAATCGTCAATATGGGATTGGTAAGGATTTTCGAAGGTGTTACTGTTCGAGTTGTGTTAAATTGCTGAAATTTTGTGATACGGATATGTAAACAGTAATTGTCAATACCGGAATTGGTAAGGATTTTCTGAGGTGTTACTATTCTGAGTTCTGTTAAATATGCTGAAATTTTGTGATACGGATATGTAACCAGTGTAACTTTTAATGGCGGAATTGGTTAGGATTTTCGGAGATCTTCTAAAATAAACTTTTGGTGTTGAAAATATAGAATGCGTGGTAACTGTTCGAGTTTTGTTAATTTGCTGAGATTTTGTGATAAAGATATGTAAACAAAGGTGTTATGGTTCGAGTTATGTGAAATTTGTTGAGATTTTGGGATATGTAAACAAGTGTAATTGTTAATGGCGGAATTGGTTAGGATTTGCTGAGGTGTATTGAAATAATCTTTTGGTGTTGGAAACATAGAGTGTAGATTACTGTGGGTTTATTCATTTGGTCTTCTCTGGGACGTATCAATATTTTGTTTTTTCGGGTGTTATATGTCACTTGTTTTAGCTTGATATAGTGAATTCATCGTTTTCTGTAAATGAAGGTGTTATAGTTCGAGTTTTGTTGAATTTGCTGAAATTTTGTGATACTGATATGTAAACAGTGTAATTGTTAGTATCGGAAATGGTTTGATTTGCAGAGTTGTTCCGGAATAAATTTTTGGTGTTGGAAATGTAGAACGTAGAGAACTGTAGGTCTTTTGGATGTGATCTGTCACTTACGTTTGTTTGATATCATAAACTCATTGTTTTCTGTAAACGGAGGTGTTACGGTTCGAGGTATGTTAAAATTGGCGAGGATTTGCGGAAGTTTTTGTGAAGTGTTTGATGCTGGAAATAAAAAATGTAGAGAACTGTGCATTTATTCACTTACAGCTGCTAATTGATATGCTATGTATCAAATTTCTGATGTCCGGATGTGATATGTCACCTATGCATATGCTTGCTCGATATCATAAGTTCATTGTTTCCTGGAGGCAGAGGTAATATGGTTCCGATATGTTAAATTTGTTGAAATTTTTGTAACACGGATATGTAAACAAATATTGTTAATGTCGGAATTGGTGAGAACTTTCTGTGTTTTCTCCTGGAGTAAATGTTTGGTATTGGAGATATAGAATGTGGAGAACCGAAGAGTTAGTCATTGGATCTGCAGGAGTTGTGTATTAGTTATGAAGTAGTTATCCATCTAAACATATTTTAGACATAATTGGACAAAAAAGCAAGGTAAAGCCCAAAATCCTCCTTAAGTTTGGACTTAGACTTAAAATCACCCCTTAGGTGGCAAGTGCAGTAATAGTCCTCCATGTATGTGGAACTGGTCCTCTATCTGTCCAAGTTGATTCCGTGTATTAGGTGTTATGAATTCGGTTCTTGCATGTTATTGTTAACACAGATACTCGCTCCAGTCCCACCCCACCAAAAAAAACTTTTTAATGGAAAATTTGGTTGAGCTAGACACTGGTGGAATGATTATTTGTTGGTACTTTTTTTCTTTTGGGGGTTGTAGTCTGTTTTACTGTTTCCTTGGTCCCATTTTACGACAATCTTAAGTCTGTTGCAAAAAAGGAAGAATGACATTTTTCTATATTTAGAAACAATTTAGTTTTAGATTTAGACTTCACATTTTACCCTTGATGAGATGATATATAGTCACACAAATGTTTATAGCTTGTTTTAGACCACAAGTTTCAAAAGTCTTTCTTTTTTAAACGTTGTGCTCAGTCAAACACGATCACATAAAATGGGACAGAGGGGGAAGTATTCTCTATTTGTGTTTTCAGCCAGAGTCGTAAGATTTTGAGCCGGGGGTCTATCGGAAACAGCCTCTCTACCTCACCTCTGAGGTAGTGGTACGGACTGCATACACTCTACCCTCCCCAGACCCCACGCTGTGGGAATACACTGAGTATGTTGTTGTTGTTGTTGTTGTAGCCAGAGTCGTAAGATTTGAGCCATGACCTCAAGACATTACAAGGTGTATTTTTAACTTGCATGTTCATTGTCACAATGCAGAGACTATCCTCAATTGATTAGTTAAAACACCTTTTGAATTGCTTTTTGGTCGCAGCAAGGAAAGCATTTGAACTACCCATTAGAAGTAAGTTCAAGATACGCGGGCATTCCAATCTTTATTCTTTGACAATTTTGCGATAATTTGTCTGCTTGTTTGTTGTTTCCCAAACAGTTAAAGTCAGTGTCCTTAGAAAGATGTGAAGTTATCTTCTGAAGTTGGATTAAAGCAATACGTTTCTCATGCACCGCAGAAGAACACTTTGTGGGCTAATTCTTTTATGTATCTTTATGAACTCTTTATCTTTTCCTAATCACAGATGTGGATTAGACAAAAATTTACCCTTGTTCTCTGTTGAAGCAGAAGAATATGGCCAAGGATGTTGAAGTGAAAGGACTCAACCCAGGATTAATCGTCTTAATTGTTGTCGGTGGGCTTCTGTTGACATTCCTCATCGGGAACTACTTGCTTTACATGTATGCTCAGAAAACCCTTCCTCAAAAGAAAAAGAAGCCAGTCTCCAAGAAGAAGATGAAGAAGGAAAGACTGAAGCAAGGTGTTTCTGCACCTGGAGAATAGACGTCCTAGACACCATGTGAATTCATATGCAGCGGCGTTTTCAAACAGATGGTTGGACATGTTATCGTTTACAACTTCCTATCATCGTAGTTAGAGGTCAACTTTAGAACTTGTTAATGTGTAGAATTTTCCCATCGTCATAGTTAGAACTCGACTTTAGATCAGTATGCTGTTATTTTCATGTTAGCTGACTGAGAAGTTGTTCTGCAAGTACTGATTTCTATGAGTTATTGGCATGTAAGCCCTAGTTCCATCAGTCAAATTCCTCCTAAGCTCTCTCATCTCACCCTCCCCCCTCCCCCACCCCCACCCCCACCCCCTCCTCTCTTGACATGATTTAACGTTACATTTCCTCTTGATGACACACTGTCCTCCTTAGACCCCACTTATGAGATTACATTGAGTATGTTGTTGTCTTTCCTCTCGATGACGTTTGAGTTGCCAATAGTACTTCATTTGCCTATAGATCAGAATCCGACTCCATACGTGATGAAATAACGACATAATCTTAACAAAGAAATGAAATGCAAGGAAAGCTTTAGGGGAGATGGGCTAAGCAATTCTTATATATCCGGAGAATTTGTTTTCTACCAAAGGATGACGTAAACACATTTCAAGACATATTTTAGTGCTTAGGTTTCTCACATCATTCTTTTGAGTCGAGGGTATATCGGAAATAACTTTCCTATCTCGCAAAGGTAGAGATAAGGTCTACGTACATCCTGTTCTCTTCAGATTTCACTTGTGGGATTATACTGGGTATGTTGTTGTTTAGAGGGTCTATTGGAAACAATTTTCCTATCCCACAGAGGTAGGGACAAGGTCTACATACAATCCTACTCTCCTCAGGTTTCACTTGTGGTATTACACTGGGTATGTTGTTTAGAGGATCTATCGAAACAACTTTCCTATCCCACAGAGGTTGGGATAAGGTCTACGTACATCCTACTCTCCCTAGATTTGACTTGTGAAATTACACTGGATATGTTGTTGTTTAGAGGATCTACCGGAAATAACTTTTCTACCCCACACAAGTAGGGATAAGGTCTACGTACATCCTACTCTCCCCAGATTTCACTTGTGAGATTACACTGGGTATGTTGTTGTTTAGAGGATCTGTCGCAAATAACTTTTCTACCCCACAAAGGAAGGGACAAGGTCTACGTACATCCTACTCTTCCTAGATTTCAAAAGATTTCACTTGTAGCATGATGTTTCACAAATGTTAACCACAGCAACACAAATATTATAGCAGAATCCATCTCTTTTATGCACATATACATTATAAACACAACACATAGGTCTTCAAATTTTACATAACTGGTGAAACTATTAAAAAGTCAAGTGAAATAAGTTCAGAAGCTTTGAGAAAGTGGATACATATCAAACCAAGCTGGAAGTGGCTTGGACTCCACAGCAAGATACTCGCGCTTAGCGGCCCATGGTCTGCTCGTTAGGGGGGATCATAACGAGCACTTGTTGGGCGTTAAAGCCCGGATGAGGAAGCCTACGACGAAGCTCACGACCTTCTTGGCAAAGAGCACAAGGGTGGCAGAAGAAATGGGTTGCAAAGTCACAAACTGACTCACATTGCTCGCGCTGCATCTCATCCTCAACAAAGCTCCCACAGCACCCACAAGATCTGTTGAGCGCCTCGCAGCTCCCCTGTATAGGAAATAAATTTTCACATCCCACCCTAAAAATTAGTAAGTAAAAGACAGAAGAAAAGAAGAGGACAAAAGACGAAAATTTTTCTTTTTCTTATTGGGATCTCTACCTTCACACGGTAGGGGTAAGGTATGCATACACACCACCCTCCCCAGACCCTACTTGTGGGACTACACTGGGTATTATTGTTGTTGTTGTTTTCCCTTCTTTTCCTTTTTATTAAGTCATAAGCAGAATAATTTCTTCAAAGCTCTACCTTCTTTATTTATTTTACTTTTTTTGCGATAAATCCCTTCAAATCTCTATCTTTATGCGAAGAAAGTTCAAGATTTCCTGATTAAGTATCAAGTCCCTGAGCCTAAACAAAAAAGATACATACATCCGAATGAACAGTTAAATACAGAGAACTAACCGATTCTTAGGTCATGTCGCCATTTACTTGACATGAATGAACTTTGTCTGAACCACTTCACCATTTTTTATAAGGATGTGTGAATCGCTTTACCATTTTTTATAAGGATGTGTGAACCACTATATTACTTGAGCCGAGGGTCTATCGAAAACAGTCTCTCTACCTCCCAAAGTAGGGGTAAGGTCTCGTACACACTATCCTCCCCAGACCCCACTTGTGGGATTGCACTGGGTATGTTGATGTGTGAACCACTATACCATTTTTCATAAGAATGTGTGAACCACTTCATCTTTTAAATTCAACCACAAAACTTTTACTCTAACAACCTTCAGTATACGGCGTGTTAAAACTACACTTCAAAAGTCCCGGAACTACCAGTTTGAAAGTATTTATACGCAAAACTTATACACTCGTACCGGAACAAAAAGTTATGAACTTGGGCTAGGATTATATTACAGTGTGCAAATTCCACATGAGATTTTTTAAAATAGATTTTTTGCTTTGACCTGCAGAAAGGTAAAAAAAATAAAAAAAGGACAGCCTACCTCGAGATTAAACTTTCGGCGGATAGCTGTACGGCTGGGATATGTAAAGCAGGGGGCCACACAGTTCGAGCCAAAGAAGGATTGTCCAATCAGGTAGAGGCCAGTGTAAGGCAAGCAGTGATTGGCAAAAGTCCCAGGAGCAGAGCCAAGTCTCTCAGCATTGCTCCCGTAGAGCACACATGGGGCCATACTTCCTAGTAAACCTGCGGAGAGTCGTGGTGGTCATTTATCAGCTCAGAATGCTAAACAGAAGCAAAGGAGAAGCCCAGAAAATAGTTGCTCCCCGAAAGGAAACGTATCTATGGAGCATCAACAGGAAAACTCATATTGCAGAAATATAGCATCAAGCCACAATAACTAACAAAAGTAGACTTGATTCAGTAAAGCACAGGATAAATATAGAAACGAGCATGTGTGCATCTTGCAAATGGTCCTTCATTGGCAGATTTGCAAATGAACACATTCACAGGGACCAATAAGTTGATTTTAGCAGAGACGGAACCTTTCTAAAGATTAAAATTCAACACCTGAATTAGAATTTCTAAACCTGATCATTCATCACCGAGAGACCAACATCCATCTCGCACAGTCTCAGCAACTCTTAGAATATGTATTACTACTAGAATTAAGATATTCATTGTCTATACATTTGCTTGCTAGTTCTTTTTCTCATGAAAAATAGGAGCACATGAGCTCACAGCCAGACCATTCAATAAACACATCCACGGGGGACCAATGAGTTGATTTTAGCAAAGGCTGAACCTTTCAAATTTAACGACTGGATTAAAATTTCTAAACCTGATCATTCCTCACCAAGACACTAACATCCCTAATGTCCTTCTCGTACAGTTCCATTAACTCTTAGAATATATTACTACCCGAACTAAGATATTCATAGATTAACAAGGTATTTGAAAGAAACGATCATCAATAGAGCGGAGTGAATACAGCTGATTCATACAGTCTGACCAGATTAATTTGGAATTAAAGGGTAATATGATTGATTTACTATCAGTATATCCCAATACCAAAGTAAAACATAGCTAGAAATTAAAAAAGAATGGAGAAAGAACAGCAAAAAAGATGGAGAAATGAATATCAATCCACGAACTCTGACCTGAAAATAGAGACATCTAATCCATCATAGCACATAATCCGATCAATCGACCAACTGCACCTCAGTCCTAAACTAATTTGGGACGCTAAGATTAATTAGGAAAAAGATCATCCCACGAATTTTGATCCAATATAGAGACATTTAATCCATCATAGCATATAAGCTGATCAATCAATCAACTGCGCCTCAATCCTAAACTAATTTGGATCTTTAAGATTAATTAAAAAAAGATCCACGAATTTCGATCGAGACATTTAATCCATCATAGATCAATCAATCAACTACACCTCAATCCTAAACTAATTTGGGTTGCTAAGATTAATTGAAAAAAGGACCATCCCCCGTATTTTGAACCAAAATAGAGACTTCTAATCCATCATCATAGCAGGGATATCTTAGTAGCTCAGTTAGTTGACTACCTGAACTTCCATTTTATCGGTGAGAGTTCGATTCTCCACCTCGATAATCCCCTACCCCAATTTTTTTCTTTTTTGAAAAAGATAATCCATCATATCATATATATTCCAATCCAATCAATCAAAAACTAATTTAGATAACTAAAAAATTTCAACAACAACAAAAAAAGAAAATACTCACAAACTTCAATATCACTGCTGCAAAACTCATCATTCCTTCCAAAACAAGAACAAATTCCAGAATCCCACTGACCCAAAACGCCATTTCCAATGGGAACCCCGTCTGCAGTCCATCCCATATGAACAGCTGCCGATAGTGGCTTCACCGGATCCGCCGGAAACGGCGGAGCTGCGGCGGCGGTGGAGGAAGAAATGGGTTTATTGGGATTTTTCTCATCTTCCAAAAGTGGGTTCGATTCTTGTTCGGTATTTGCCATTGGGGGGTTTTGATGAAATCAAGAAAATTTTTGAGGGGATTTTTGGTGAAGAAATTTTGGGGGTTATGTATAATATGTACAACACACAGTACACACACAGTAATAAGTGTTGAGTTGGTCGTTTGTTAATGCTGCTAAGTTTCCTTAATTGTCAACTTTGGACCTTCAAAAAAAAAGAAAGAAATTTATACTCCCTCGGTCCTATTTTAGTTAAAGGTGTCTAGTGGATCGGATCGAACTGGATTGGATTGGTAAAAATTGAACCGATCGAGTTTGGGGTTGGATTGGCCCTATCTTGGTCCAACGGAAGACTGCACACCGGACCGGATTGGAACCGCCGGATCTGAATAGACCGGTACCGGACTGGATCGGTATGACCCATACCGGAATGGGATCGGTACCGTAATGAACCGGACCGGTAAAATCGGTATGGAAACCGGATTTCATCCCATTCCGGTTTAACCGGAATGGACCGGTACGGTACCAGAATGGACCGGACTGGATCGACCGATTTATCGGATTTTTTATTTTTTTTTTAAATTTTTAAATTTTGAATTTCAAACTTAATTTTCAAGTGATAACTTATAACTTAAAAGTTTTTATAACTTATAACTTAAAAGTTATTTATGTTTTAAAATTTTATAACTTATATAAATTATATTTGAAGTTTATTAGTTTGTTAAAGTTTTTGTTTTTTAAGTTTTTTAATTTATAAGTTTTATTAAGTTATAGTTTATCTTTATACTTTATATATATTTTTTAAGTTATATATTTGAAATGTTTTAGTCTGTTTAAAGTTTTTTATTTTTGTAAGTTTTCAATTTATAAGTTTATGTTTTGAAGTCTATTAGATTATCTTTTAGTTTATTTTTTTAAGTTTTCAATTTATAAGTTTGTTTAAAGTTTTTTATTCTTTTAAGTTTTCAATTTATTAGTTTATGTTTTCAATGAATAAAAGTATAAAACTATAAAAGTATAAAACAATGATAAAAAATAAAAAATAATTCAATTTATTCAAAATTTCAAACTAATATTACAATTTACAACTATTAGTAAAGCGCCTAATTTACGCAACCACCTTCTAGGAAGGGTTTTGTTTCAACTAAGCGCGCCTAATTTACGCAGCCACCTTCTAGGAAGGGTTCTGTTTCAACTAAGCCTCGAATGTAATACTAATAGTTGTATAGATTTATAAATTTATCTTCTAAACTTTGTAAAGTTTCAGCTTCTTCAACCTCAATTCCTGGTAAAGCTGCTTGACGATCTTCAAGTTCAGCGCCATCATCACTATCAAATCCAATGAGGTTATCTATGGCTTGTTCTGCTACTTTTTGCAACTTTGGTCTTCCAACGTTTCTTCGCTCGGCGTTGATCCAAGCTCTAAACAACACCGATACCTCCAAACTGTCTTCTGCTAAGGAATATCTATGGTCTCCACTTTGAAATCTTGCCACGCTGAAAGCTTGCTCCGAAGCAACTGATGATCCTTGAATAACTAGCACGTCTCTCACCATCTTGCTAAGTTTTGGAAAGAGTTCTTCACGACATTTTCACCAATCCAATAGTTGTGGTATGCCATCCGTAGTTGGAATATTATCAACACCTTGTTCAAGATACTTAGAAAATTCACACTTATTAGAAAAATCAAGACCAAGATGTGATCTTGCTTTACCATGGACACCTGATCTCGACGTAGAAGTTTGAGGGGCATGATCAAGATTTTCTAAGGTCACAGTATATTTGTCATACATTTTCTTATCTTGACATGTTATTAAATTCGGTGTTTCTTGTGGTGAAATATTTAAATTAGTATAAATTTCTCTAACTAAAGCTTTTGCACCAACTTCTTTATATTTCGGATTAAAAAGAATTGTAGTTAAATAAATTTGGGGAATAAGTTTTAAATTTTTTAATCATAGCTTCAATAGAATCCTTAAAATATGAATTTTATTTATAGATAGCAAAAAGGCATGAAATATTTCCAAATATATATTAAAATTTCACTAATAGTAGGATAATATGTTCCAGAAAATTTTTTGGTAGCATCAAAAAATGATTTTAAAAAGAGTTTAAGTGCTTCTACTACATCACAATCACTGTCTGCAAGTTTATCATCAGGATAAGCATTATGACTATCAAACATCATAGTAATAGGCTTTTTATACTTATAAGCAACTTCAAGCATTTCATAAAAAGAAATCCATCTAGTTTTAACATGCTTTGGAACTTTTCTAAATGGAACTTCACACAATTTACAAAAATCTTTATATTGTTGAATTCTACTATTATATTCATATGAAAAATCTAAAAAATTGCATTTTCAACTTTATCAATACAACTATCAAATACCCTAATACCATTTTTCACAACTAAATTTAATATATGTGCACCACATTTGATATGAAAAGCATATTTACTAATTGGATAAAGTCTAGTTTCTAGCATAGTCATAACATTTAAATTAGCAGAAGCATTTTCTAAAGTAATACTAATCACTTTATCAGTATGATAAAAACGTTGTAAAATTTTTAATACACTTGAAGCAATATAAGTACCAATTTTTTTGTGTTCACAAATTTTATAAGCGATAATTCTTTTTTGCATTATCCATTTATAATCAATCCAATGTGCAGTAACAGTTAAATAATCAAATCCGTTAGGACTACGACCCATATCAGTGGTAATAGAATCCCTACAATCCATCATATAAAAATATTTACGAAGATATTGCATATATTTTTCATAAAATTCAAAAATATCTCTTTTTACCATGCTTCTTGTAATAACCTTCAAAACTTGGATAAAATGTATCCTGAATATATCTTATAAAACCATCATGTTCTCCAAAATTAAAAGGCAAACCACAAACAACAATCATTTTGGCAAATTTTTTACGATCACGGTCCCTATTATAGGGCCGTTGTGAAACATGACCAGCAGGGTTTGAAGGATTTAGTGAAGTTTGAATCACGTTTGACCCGCCAACAGATCCAACGCTAGAGCCAGCATCACCTTCACAAATCACAAATTCACAAATAAATCACAACTAATAAACAAGAATAAAAATTAGAAAACTAAAGAGTGGAACGAATATACCAAACGTCTGCCGTAAAAACAGACGATTATAACCGAAATTTGAAGAAGATTGCGCCTCCAAAATTCACCAAATTATACTTCACTTGCAAAATAATAACAATAATTATAGAATTTGTAAATATTAAGAGATGAAAATTGAGAGAGAATGAGAGTTGAATGGATGAATAAAAATTTAAAGAGAAGGGGTATTTATAATGAAAAAAGAGGGGGGGGGGGGGCTGTTGGGGGGGCTGGGGGGGAGGGGTGGGAGGGCTAAAATAGACGTTGGGTGGCTGAAATAGTTGTTACCCGACGGCTGTCAACGGCTATTTTCATTAAAAAAATAAAAAATAAAAAAGATCCCGCGTTAACCGGGTGATTGGACCGGACCGAAACCGGTTTGTAACCGGTACGAACCGATATCGATTTACAGATATGAAACGTCAAACCCGGTTCATCCCGATTAACGGCCAGTACCATACTGTTCCATCCCGGTACGTACCAGACCGGTACCGGTCTGTACCGGTCCAGCGGGCAGCCTTAGTCCAATCGATTCAATCCCAAAAGAGTTCAAAATGACTCGTTTGATTCCGGGTTATACCAGACCAGGTTACATTAAAAAAAAATTAAAAATTATCTTTGGGGAGTTCCCCCTACAGAGGTAACTGAAGTCAGTGGCTGGCTATTAATAATATTATTACAGACATTAACTTTCCTAATAAAAGTAGTTCCTAGAATGTCTACTTTAACAGGTTCTACCGCATACATTGGAGGAACTTTCATAGACATTGGTTGCTTAAAACAACTCATTTGCGCTCCTGATTTAGCTAAGATATCCGCCACACAGTTCTACTCCCTGAACACTTGCCTGAGCACTGTGACTCCCAATTTCTACATTAAGCACCTGCGTTCAAAAATAATATTATCATAAGATAGATGGCTATTTACAATAATAATTACGACGCTGGTGAAGTCTGTATTGATCTCTAGTGGATGGAGTTTTTTCCTTACAACTAGTCGCAGTACATAAAGGATAGATATTAACTCAGCCTGAATAGTAATGGTATGTGGACATGGCTTTGAGAAGCCATATATCCATTTCTCCTCATAGTTTCTAATCCCCCCACCCCCCAAAACTCCCCCAGCTCTGAGACACTATCATACATATCTGAAGGGAGGCAAATAAATGAGCTGATTTTTTAGTGAATAAACGTCATAAATAGTAGATTTACTAATTTGAAAAAACATATTCGAGAATATGAAGTTTATGTTATTTCTGCAAAATTTGAAACCAAAAAAAAAAATTAAACCTCCAGGGAGGACTCCAATTGAAAGTTGCTAGACGGACTAAGGTTCAGGATTTCCTCTCTATGCTCATATATCTATTTAGTTAGAAGGCTAGTTCAATCGCTCTGAGGAAGTACGGATTTGCTGATCTATGAGTGACACCACTAAGTCAGATGGTCGGCAACTCGACTGTTTAACAGGATAGTACGAATCTGCTCTTTGACTTAGTTAAGGAAGAATTGGTTCTCTTTGCGTTTTACTAGGCACTAGTGGAACGTTTTGTTAATCGGAGATGGTTTTTGGTGACAAGACCTGGAGATACCAAAAGTGAGAATGCTGACAAGAGTAACGAAAAATCATGGAAAAACACGATCAGACAAATAAAGTAAAATTTCAAGCCCACAGAAAATTGTGTTTTCTTAAAGAATTTAATCCCCTCACAAGTGTTCAAGGGTATGAATTAATTCCTCCTAGGATAGAATGAAACACGGCAATATTGACAATCAAAATAACAGAACTTTCGCGAACTCAATTAAAGAAATAAATCACACGACATTTACTATTTTTTTATCTTGAAAAATATTGCAGAAGAAGAAATAAAGATTCTGTCTACTTTTATTTTGAAGAGGGAAGATGTTTGATATTTCGGTGAATGAGAAATGAGATGAAGCCTTTGAAAATTTATAGCCATAAACAAGTGCAAAGGTACATGTTCAAAAGAATGATGACTGAATAGGTTCAAAGGTACCTGTTTGAAAGGAAGGTGACAAGTGGTTGTTGAAAATAAAATTTCACAAATTTAATTAAATATTTTATGAAAATTAATTTCAATTTAAAAAAAAATAATTAGTGAAAATGATTTTTTTTTATTCCCTCTATTATAAGGATAATTCTCCATCTTTTACTATGTAAAAATACTCTCATTATGTGACTCATGTCTCCCTTTTGTAGATGATAAATTGAAGAGTTCAGATAAAGATGTAACAATATTTTTTTTATTCTTCTTGCTTGTATACATCATATTAAGTCAAAAGCATGACAATTTTTTTTAAAATATTGCTAGGAAGATGAGGATCTAAAGATGTAAATTATGAGAAAGTGATGAGTGACTTGGAGGAGAAAAAAGGAACTAAAAGTTGAAAGAAGGGAGAAACACAAGAATAAGGAAATAAAGGAAAGTTTTAAAAAGAAGAGAAGATAAATTCTACAAAAAATTCTTCTTCAATAAAGTGCAATATTATCTCTCCCTTCCCCGTCATCAATCGAAAACACAGAAGGTGTTTGGATTGATTTATTTTTAAGTACTTTTCGCTTTTAAGTATTTTTTATATTTTGATGGTGACAAAATTAAAAGTGTTTTAAGCACTAATTTTTAAGTCAAAAAAGTCTAAAAATAAGTCAAAAGCCAAAAGTTAAGGATATTCAACTTTTGACTTTTAGCTTTTTAGCTACTTTTTAAAAGTCAATTTAAGTTAGCAGCCATAGATTCTCAAATATTTTTGGCAAATATTATTTGGATGAAGATTTGAGTGAAATTTTATCATGTGTTTGGCCATAGTATTTGAGAAACATATTTCACTTAAAAAAATATGATTTATACCCATAAGTTTTAAAAGCTATCAAAACTAACCATAAGTTTGTATTACATAGCAAGATAGAAACGTCAACGTAACAAGATTCATGATTTCCGCAACAAGTCAGTGGATCTTCGTTGCAGCAAATAACAAGTAGTGAAGCACGACTATTGTTCCTTTCAAGGATAAAAGTTTGTGTAGAATTTGAATAAATAGAGGGTGTTTTTGTAAAAGATAAAGTTTAGTGTAGAATTTGAATTTTTAAAAACTCCCAAATAATGAGATTTTGACCCAAATACTAATTTTTTCTAGTATTTGAGAATTTGCGTTATTTGCCAAAACAATTTGCCAAATAATGACAGATTGTATGGACAAACACTATTTATCAAATTTTTTTCCAAATATTACTTGGAAAATCTATAGGCAAACAGGTCCTAAATACCCTCATAATCTTTTCATTAATTTAGTTTCCTTCCCTCAAAGATTAAAATTTGAATGGAATAAGTCAAGACAGACTTTCGATAGGTTATGATTCAATTTAGATTCCTTCTACATTTATATAAATTTCGTTCTTTTGTATATGTATATCTTCAAAATGAAATATTATTTTTGTCAAGTATTCTTAAGATTGTGACTAAGACAAATCTGTTTCAATAAATAACTCTAAAGTTTGCTTAATTTAATAAAATTTGGTATTAAAAATTTAACGACCTTATTAATTTAACGACCTTATTAAAATAGAAGTTGACTTGACACTCAAACTAATTTAACGACCTTATTAAAAATACTCCTTCTGTTTCAAATTAATTGACTTATTTTGACTTGGCACGAAATTTAAGAAAATAAAGAAACTTTTAAATCTTATGGCTTTAAATTAAATATATGACAAATGTACCAAAATACCCTTTAATCTTGTGGCCTTAAACATGCCATGTGGAAAGCTGAAGTTAAAATATTGCCAAAAAAGGAAAGGATCATTCTTTTTTAAACGGACTGAATTGGAAAAAATGTCAAATAAATTGAAGCGGAGGGAGTAACAAGAACATGGAGATATGAATGCAATCCTTGTCTAAACAATATAAGCAAACCTTTTAACAGTACAAATTCAATCATATATAGTATAGTTTCTCACTCACACAAGATAAACAAAAAAATTACTTAAGAAATGGAAAATCTTCTCCTCCTAGGCTTAGTAATATCTAGAGTATTGGCATCATCAATATTGGAAGTGTCCTTTGATCCATGCTTAAAAGGATTCAATTTGCCCAAAGTTTTGGAGACAGAAGAAAAGAAAGTTGTTTTCCTCAAAGACCCTTTGTTATTATTAGCTGAATTAGTTCCATGAGTAGTAGTTGTTTTCTGTATATCTGCTATGTACATCTTCATCTTCAACAATTCAGTCCTTAGAACTTCGTTTTCCTTTACAAGTGAAACGTCAGCTTTCAATTGATTCTTCGTTGCAATTGCTTCCGGCAAGTTGTTGTTATCATCTGTGCCGCTCCTTATCTGGAGTTGATCGAAGTAGAGGGCATGAAGGACTATTTGCACCGGTAAACGTTTGTTTTGAGAAGCATGGACTCTAGCTTCATAAGATAGTTTCAGAGGATCCATCACACTGCAGACTTTCTCTCTTTCAATTTCATCCAAACTTGGATGTGCCTGCAATTGAAATTTTAAATTCGTATATGGATACTCATATTTTAGTAGTAGTAATTAAATTCATTTGATCTCACCTTCAAGTAGATATCGACTGCTCTGTATAGATCATCATCAGCCTTTCTAGCTCCCTTAGGAACCAAAATAGCAATTCCATTGAATTTTGATATACTGAGATCACCAAAAGTAGCAATTTCACCAAGATACGCGTCGACAGTCTTAGCAACTCTCTGCATTGCTGTGGAACAAACTTGTCCAGTACTACTACCATTAAATACTGGTAAACTCTTCTCTTTCTCCATAAACCCGGAGATGATTCTCCTAACGCTATCAAGATCAAAGAGTCTTTCTCCGTCATAAGTAAAAGACAACACTAACAGGTCATCTACCGTAACATGTTCTAGTATTGATGATATTTTTTTCTCCAATTCATTCTTGCAACTATTGGATGCTCTTAAGAAAATAGCTGTACGCAGTAGACAACACAAGAAATTGATAGGGAAAGCTGCTTTCTCGGAAGGTAAGAGAGTGACAATTGACTCTACAAGTTGTCGTTGATGAATTCTGATGTCGTTAACATTGGAGTCCTCTGGTTCGATTAATCTTGTACCATTTCCTGAATGGTCACGTACAAGGTCACGAAGACAAGACCTCTCTGTATATGTGATTATAGCACTTGCTATTGTTAACACTTTTGTTCCACGAGCTCTCATTGCAATGAGGATTCTCTCCAAAAATCCTACCTCTAAGATGGTTAACTCTTCCGTCCACCAATTTGGTGGTGATCTGCTCGGAAAATTCGCCTCCACACATGCCTACAACAAGAGGTTAAATGTGTTAGGGATTGAAATCAAAGGGCTTTATGATATGAGTTTGGTACTCAAGCTACCTACCTATGAAAAACAATATCAAACCTAAATTATTGGAGAGAAATCTCCCCCCTGTTGTGTTATGGTTGTAAAGAACGAATCCTCAAGACTTTTCCTTTAAGAAATGATTAACCAAATATGGAAGAGATCTTTTCTAACTAGAAAACATTTTCGAGGTAAAACACAATTCAGGGCAAACCTAACAAAACGTACATATATATACATCATTCAACAATTTTGCATAGTTGAAGTAGCTTACCTTAGCACAGGCAAAACAATTATCAGAATAATTAACACTTGTAGTATTGTAAAGAACGAATCCTCAATTTATACAAGTCCAAGACTTTTCCTTCAAGAAAGGATTAACCAAATATGAAAGAGATCTTTACCTTTTCGAGGTAAAACACAATTCAGGGCAAACCTAGCTAACAAAATGAACATAAACATACACCATTCAACAATTTTGTAGCTTACCTTAGCACTGGCAATGTCAACACATCTTTGAAGGATATTGAGGTCGTCTGCAAGGGGAAGAAGATTTTCACACGACTGTAATACGACAAGTGCACCAGAAAGGCTCGTTAAAGCAACTTGGTTAATGAAATCTTCTGTCCGGCTAGCAAGATTATTATCGCAGTATTTATCTGTCATTTGTAGATACTCAGCAGCACAACGAAGAGCAGCAACATTATGTACTGTGATTTCAAAGTTCACTCCATAGCAGAACTTTGCTGCCTTTTCAAACATCTCTGGCCCTCCTGGAATATCTGATAAGTTTATCCTACTTACATCACCCTCTTTACTCTCAAGTATAAGTTTCCTTATGTAGTTGCTCTTTGCTACTAGCATAAACTGAACCACATAACAAAAAACAATTATCAGAATAATTAACAAGCTGTCTATCTATTAGGGAGGGTGTGTGCACAAATCGGATCAACTCGAATATTTGAATCGATTCGACGCAATTTAGATAATACGATTTGGACTTTAGAATATTACGAATTTTTAATTTAGATATGGTTGGGTGTGTTTATAATTCGAATCGATTCGAAAAAGCAAAATTTATAAATGGTAAGCAAATAAAAGTACATTTCACCCTCTTTACTCTCAAGCATAAGAGCCTTATTGACCTAGCGATTGAGAGGTAAAAATTTTTTTTTAGAAAAAAGTGCTTTTTTTGCCAAAACAGGGTGGTGTTTGGCTAACTACAAAAAGTGCTTTTAAATAGAAGCAGAAACAGTTTTTCTGTTGTTGGGAAGAAGCAGATCAATATATCCTTTGTTAAATAATTTACATATTTCATCAATTTGATTAAGTTTTATTTATTCTTTATTTTATTTTATGTTTTATATATTATTATTTTATATTTTATATCTATTATTTTACGTTTATATTAGGTATGCATTTGAATATGCTAGTGAACTCAGAGAAAAGGTAACAAAGATATAAATTTCTCATTTATTTATATTATTTTACATATAAATTTTAGTAATTGTGAAAGTTTTACTTTTGTAAATAAGGATAATAACAAAACAAAAAATAACAATCATCAATATTATTTAATATTTTAAATTAGATATTATTAGATTACTTATGCAACTAACAAAATATTGTATTATCTTACAAGTGAAAGTGTATGTGTTAAAAAAATACTTATTCTTATACTATTAATACAAACAAGCAATTAATATAATTAAAAAAATTATAATAGATATTTAAAATAATTTCTCTCGATAAAATAATCTTAATAGTAAAAGTCCATTGATACCTGCCCTTTTCGTAATTTGTCTCTCAAAAGCACTTTTAGAAAAGGATTAGCCAAACATAATCTTTTTATCAAAAGCACTTTTTAAATGAATTAGCCAAACACAAACTGTTTTTTTCAAAAGCATTTTTCTGAAAAGCTATTTTATAAAAGTGCTTCTTAAAATAAGCAGTTTTTCAATCGCTAAGCCAAACAGGCACTAAGTTTCCTTATGTAGTTGCTCTTAGCTACTAGCATAAACTGAACCACAATCACAAAAAACAATTATCAGAATAATTAACAAGCTATCTATCTACTCAAGAAATGTATTGAATCGATTCTTTTGAATGAATAGATTCGATCACAACTTCGAATATGGAATATAAAGGGATCAAATAGAAAAGGATACTTTGAATCATAGAACTATAATGAAATATACGATCAACCAATATTTATCGAATTTGAAAAAGAGTCAGAAGAAATGGTTCGAGCCTCTTATTTTGATTTCTCGAATCGAGAGATCCATGAATCGGGATCCTGATGCATATATATACAAATGGTCCAATGGGAGCAAGAATTTCCAGGAACATTTGGAACAGTCCGTTTCGAAGCAGAAGAGTCATTTTCAAGTAGTGTTCGATTGGTGGAGCCAGGATTTGAAGTTTGTGAGTTCAAAAATTATCAGTTTTTTGTTGTTGTTTTTTTTAAAACAAAAATAGCAAAAAACTATATAAAAGCTGAAAAATATACTCAAATGTGGCCACTGGGTTTCGAGAACCCACAATCACAGGGACTGTGGGCTCTGCGGGAGGTGCGCGTGCCACTGGGCTGCCTGCTTTACTTGTGATGTGGGTTCGGAGGCAACAAATTTATATATATCTTCTTGATTTTTTTAGTACATGTATAGGGTCTGCAGAAAAGCTACTGGATTCACCCGAACTCCCTTATAATATTGTAGCTCCGCAACTGTTAATGTACTAGCTAAGTTTGTTACATACCTTGTGAAGATTAAAGTTTGCTTCACCTACTTCAACAATAACATCAGTAGGAATTTCTTGGGAGAATACCCTGCAGCATGGAATATAAGGTTAACACAAAACACAAAAAACACAAAAAGGACAGTCCGTTGTCCTGTGGACTAAAGCTCCTGCTATGCGCAAGATTTACGGAAAAAAAAAATGATGGGGAATAGAGATGGTTACCATTGGCCAGTTCTTTCCATGGCAAGAGAGAGTCTATTGGTAGGAGCAGTCATGTGAGATTTTAGTGCATAGAAAGGAAAAGATTTTAGGATAATAAAACTAGGGGTCTAATATTATATATAGAGACAAGTTGGGTTTATCCCGATCAACTAGATTATATATTATGCAAAAATCATGATACAATATCAGTTATAATTAATTATGAAGATTCATCGATGCAAAAAAATAAATAATAACGATGATATAAGTAATTAACTATTCTTTAATATAATCTTTCTATATTTTACGAACAATCTCTTTAATGAGGGGTTGAATAAATCATAGAATTATAGCTGGAGTCATAATTGATGATTTTTTATTTATAAAATATAAAGGTTGTGATATAAGTTCTAAAAGTTAAAAGAACCCAAAACCTAGATTTGTGCCCAAAAATCATTTTTTTTCTAGATTTTGGAATCTTAGATTTTTTGTCAAAATTTTTCATCAAAAATTGACAAGTTTTATGGTCAAATTATTTTCAAAAAACTACTTTGCAATATCTATGGCGTACTCCCTTCGTTCTTAAATAAGTGATTCTTTAGCCTTTTATTTTATTCTTAAATAAGTGGTATTTTAGATAATCAAGAAAACATTAATGATGTTCTTTCAATAAAGATAGTTTTACATAACCAAGAAACTAATAAGAAGTTACATCATTTTCAAGGTATTTATTAAGAGTAAGTTAGTGAAAACATACTCTTTACTCCCTCTGTCCCATATTAGTTGCTCATTATACTAAAAATAGTTGTTCCATATTAATTGACCACCTTACTAAATAAAAAAAGCATTAATTAAAATTTTCTCATATTACCCTTGCAATTAATTCTTCTTGAAAGTATTCACATTTGTTTGTAAAGTTTCAAAGAAGTTTTTTAAGGGTAAATTAGTAAAACAAGTTTCTTATTTATTATTTCTTAATATGTGTGTAAAAGAAAAGTGTGCAAATAAAATGAGACGGAGGGAGTATTTTCTAGGAATGAGTAAATTTCTTAAGAATTGGTCGTCTAAACTTAAACAACTACTTATTTAAGAATCGAGGGAATACTAATTACTCCATATGTTCCTTTTTAGTTGTCATGGTTTCTATTTTGAAAGTCAAACAATATGAAGTTTGATCAATATTTTAACATGTATTTTTTCATTATATTGATATGTGAAAAATTGCAACTTATAGTATTTTTCGTATTATTTTTTATTATCTAAATTTTAATTTTAAAATATTAAGTTAATTTAATCTAATTAAAAAGGGCAGTCCGGTGCACTAAAGCTCACGCTATGCGCGGGGTTCGGGGAAGGGCCGGACCACAAGAGTCTATTGTACGCAGCATCACCTTACATTTCTGCAAAGGGCTGTTTCCATGGCTTGAACCCGTAACCTTCTGGTCACATGGCAGCAACTTTACCAGTTACTCCAAGAAATCTAATTGAGATTTAAAAATTAGTTAAATTAACTCTCAATAAACGTAAAATGAAAACTAAAAAAGAACAAAGGAGTACCATTATTGGTGTAGCATTTGGTTCATTTCACCTAATCAAGAAAAGGACAAAGAATAATTATTGGACAACCCCATAACTAGGGTCCCTATTGGTCCAACTCTATAATTAATTTTCATAAGAACAAAGGATGGAAAAGTCTCCACCACTCAAAAATGAGTGGCTTAAACTTCTTCTTCCAGCTACTAAACTGTAGAGACTTTGGCTCCATAAGTGCCACATCATATATTTCTGTCGCTGTTTAATTTGACACGATATTTAATACTTTTTTCGTTTTAATTTATTTGATCTACTTGTTCTTTTAATATGTTTTAAAAAGAATGATCATTTTCCTTTTTAGCGACCCTTTAAGTTTCAACTTCTCACATAATATGTTTAAAACGATAAGATTAAAGAGTATTTTGATACATTTGACATATTTTTAATTTAAGATCACAAAATTCAAAAGTTTTCTTTATTTTTTAAAACTTCGTATCAAGTCAAAATTAGGTCAAAAAAATTGAGTAAAGAAAATGAAGACTTTTGAAACTCTGACGTGTCATGAGAGTTGGGACCTATCAGTGCTGAAGTCAGAAAATTTCGTTAATGGTATTCAAGATTTGATATATACATATAAAAAATATTTTTTAACCTATGTATTTTATATATATTTTTTATATATATAGTAAAATTCTTCAACGAAAGGGTGTTCACATGTGGGACCTACCTCCATCATTGACATGTTCTACATACAGGGATAATCCTTTTGTGGGTCACCACACTATCTAAGTTCATCAAATGATTGTTAGCCACGTAAGCACCCTTATTCATTTTCTGAGAGTAACAGATATCCAATCCAATTAAATATTACTCCTTCAGTTTCATTTTATGTGGCATCGTTTCACTTGACACAATATTTAAGAAAAAAATGAAGACTTTTGAAATTTGTGATCTAAAAGAATTTTTAAATATTTATATGATTGTAAATCATTTCATTAAGGGTAAAATAAGAATTTTAAAGTTAAAGTGTTTCTAATTATACTAAGGTGATATTTTTTTTAGGACGGACTAAAGAGAAAAATGTACCACATAAAATGAGATGGAGGAAGTACTCTTTTGATTTTTTAAAATGTCTATTTTACCCTTATATTATCAATCTTTATAATGAAATAAATGAGCAAAATAAAAAATTAATTTCATTAATAATAATCAAGACTCTAATATCTATTTATACAAGTGATATAACATGTAATTATAACTTTATAAATATATTTCAATGCTGATAATATGAAAATAATTAATAAAAATAAATTTATATTTATAACAAATTAAATGATTATTGTTAGTGAATTTTAAATTATAATTTAAAAAATATTTCATTATTGACAACTAAAATTCATTTATCTACATAGACATTAAAAAATAAGAGATAATTAAAACATGCATCTATATATATATATATATATAAAGTTTATAAGAAAATAATTAGTACTAATAATTAATTTAAGTGGGGTATGGTACACACTACATAAATGTTCCTATCCACACACATCTACATTATGACCTTGTAACTTTGCTGTGTGGATGAGTACTTAGTTCTCACTATCAATTAGTTTCATGAATCTACGCCTTTAATTTATGCGCCGAAGGGATATGGAGGTCTTATCCGGTCGATGGACGTCTCATTTGATCCTGATTTTGTCAATGCATTTTTGATATGCTCCACTTTGAAACTTGTCTCAAAAACGCCTTTGGAAACTCTGGTGTGTACCATACCCCCTCCCTCACTTAAATTAATTAATTACTCTATTTTGTAAACATCTCTTGGAATAATGATTGTAAAAGAGCTTGTCTTTTACCAAACATATAGTATACCACTATACCTCATGAGCCTTTTAAGTAACTAGCTAGTAATTTTTTTGATTTCTCATTTGATATTCAGTATTTATATTAAAATTTTGAATAATTTAAATTAGCTCTACACAAAATTTATTAAAAGAGGAAAGTGCTCCCTATAACGATACCTTATGAGCTTTTGGGTTTGATTCTTCTTTGGTATTTTGGTGAAGAAATTTTGGGTAAGTATAACATGTACAGCACACAGTACACACATGACATACGTAATACATGTGGAATTGATCGTGTTGCCAAATGTTCTTACTCATTGAGATTGTCAAACTTTGGGCCTTATATTATTGGCATAATTGTGCTCTTTAACTTGATCTCGACTGATATATATGTCTTTCAATTTTGAGTGTGCATAAGTAAATATTTAAATTTATATAAAATTGAACAAGTAGACACACATATTCTACGTAACAATTCGCGTGAGATACACTTGAATTGATTTGTATTATGCTTACATATGCTAATTGAGTTAAATTTAGAAAATATACATCTTATATCATGTTTATAGTCAAAAGAGATGCAAAAAGAACCAAAATATTGTTTCAAAATAGTTAGAGTAGGCTGTCCTTCATAACATATTAATTGTTTCAAATTTTCATCTCACATCAAACTTACATGAAGGAATGGCTTCTCGGGCTAAAGCACAGTAGCCCGAGAAAGCCTATGATAGCGATTGCATGTGAAGGACAGACAAAAGGATAGTGTGTCAGAGGCGCAGGTAACCCTCGATAGAATTGCTTAGACGTTGTATACTAGGCTGGCAGCCTCCAATAATTCGTGGACAAGTGGTGGCCATCCGTTGGACACGGTACTATGGGCTTAACAAGATAGTACTATTCCTTTCTCATCAAGGAACAACTTATACTCTATAAATAGAGGGCCCCTCCCTCATCGAAGAGGATCCACACTCCTTACTAGCTCTAACCCTAAAGCAACAATATTTCCTCTGAAGCTTGCTCTGATTTTCTCTTAGTTTCTTGTTGTTTCATTGTTATTGCGCCTGCTTACTTATTGTTTTCAATCACGATTCATCCGTAACTAGAAGGATCGAACACCTCGCCGGTGTCTCAGATTTATTCTTTATCTTTGTCTTACTGATTTATTGTGTATTTTCTTTGCGATTATTTTCATTTACAAACTTACGTCTCTAACAATGAAACTAAGATCGTAACACTTGTTCTTGACCCACAAACAAATCTAACTGTCCTAAATCGACGATAAACACGGATTGTTCACATAAAATTTACATCTCACATCAAACTTACCGCTTCATCTTTGCTGCTTATTGATGCTCAATTAACTTCTTAATTTTTATGCACTAAACTTATTTTTTGGATGTCTGGATAACATCCTTCATGTACATGGGCGAGAAGTTCTTTTGTGAACAAGTGAAAGTACATCATTACCCCTTGAAATAGGACCTTATTTTCAAAGAGACACTTGAATTTTGCGGGGGTTCTATTATCCACTAAACAATTTTAAACTAATACTGTTATATCATTTTTAAGCCACCTAGCATAGAGAGTGTATCCACTCTCTTAAAGAGCGTGAACTGTGAAGACTCCACAAAAACGATTATAACTTCATTTTTACAAGTTTTTTCCTATAAAATATATTTTCTATTTTTCTTATTATTTTAACTTTGTTTCTTATTCTTTTTTTCTTTATTTTCTTCTTTCTTCTTCATAAATCTGATGGACCCCTGCCGCTTTCAATGCCAACATTTTCGTCATAACTCTACCCACCTTTCTTTATCATTATCATTTTAACTCTCTTCAATTTCAAGTTTTTATCTCAATTTTTTTTTACATTTCGAATAATTTTGTAAAACCCAATTGATTTCAAGATGATTAGGAGTATCATTCAATTCTTTTATTTGAGTTTCAGTCCAGCTATTTATGAGTTTTAGGAAATTCATTAATTCTCCACAAAACCTTCATTTTTGATATCATCGCACATCATTCTTTTCAAAACCTTTATTATAAAAATAATATATAAATGGGATAAATTAATTATTACTATCCCCAAAATTTCAAAATTTGTTCAGAATTTCTTTTTTTAACTATCAATAATTTACTAAAAGTTGAGAAAGTAGTAAAAAAAATAAATTGAAAAGCTTTTACTGGCTATGACAATGACAATGGAAGGGGAGGAATGTTAGGTGGAGAAAAAGAAAAATCAATATGAGGTGGAGGAAATTGACCGAAGAAGAAATATGTGGAGGGGGGAAATTAAGTAGAAAGAGAAAAAAAAGTCAAAAAAGTAAGAGAGAGAAGAAAAAAAATATAAAGAAAACGACTAAAAATGAAAAATATATATTTTAATGAAGTTAACAAGTGTTAAATAATTGGTGCATGATTAGCACCTATACTTTGAAAATTGTGATTTGCTCAAAAATGATATAATAGTATCAGTTTAAAATTATTTAGTAAGATAATAGAACTCCCGTGAAGTTTAAGTGTCTTTTTGAAAATAAGACCCTACTTCCGGAGGGTACAACATATCCAGTAGTGAAAATCCACCAATGCGATCTAGGGAGAGTAAAGTATATATACGTAGATCTTACATGTTTCTGAAAGACCCTTAGCTCAAGTACAATAAATTAAATCCACGTAAAAGAAGAAGAAAGCATAGCAAAAGCAATCTCATTTTATAGTTAAGTTTTTGGAAAATATTTTGCCCAATGACTTAAAATCATCCCCAAAATGATTAAAAGTTCACTTTCTATACTCCTACTAGATACAATAACCCGTATAACCACAGACTCAATATATATTATTTTTTTATTGTGTTTATTACATAATAAATTTATTTGTGCAAAATTATATACTTATTAAAACACTAAGTTGACAAATACGACTGTATTGCATCTTCACAAAGTTTCACCAACACAGTTAACATACATGATATCACAAATGATATTCACATCCAGTATGCACAATTTGGCATATATATATGTACTAGATACAGAATCTAGTGTCAGCACAAGTTTAATATATGTTACATAGATATAATTTAAAAATTCACTAAATTTATTATATGTTTTTATTTAATTATTGTGATTTAAAATACTTTTTATGTCATTTTCAAATAGTATATGTTACTCCCTTTGTTCCAATTTATGTGGCACAAATGAAATTTGAATAGTGAACCAAATTTCTTATATGATTTTTAAATATTTTCAGTTATTAATTATCATGTTATTATCTCGGTCCCAATTTATGTGACACTAATAGAATTTCGAGAGTCAACTAAATTTTTATATTGTGATTTATAATATCTTTTACGTAATTGTCAAATACATAACATAATATTTTAATCAAATATATAATAGATTAAAATGAAAAGTAAGGCAAATAAATTAAAACTACAAAAATATTACTCCCTCTGTTTCATATTGAGTGACCTATTTTGACTTGACACGGAGTTTAAGAAAATAAAGAAGACTTTTGAATCTTGTAGTCTTAAATTAAAGATATATCAACTGTACTAAATTGCCCTTAAATCTTGTGGTTGTAAACATGCCACGTGAAAAGTTAGAATTAAAAAATTGTTAAAAAAGGAAAGGGTCATTCTTTTTAAAACGGACTAAAAAGAAAAGTAGGTCAAACAAATTGAAATGGAGAGAGTAAAATTTTTCGAAGTAAAGCCCTACAAGCACATATTTCAAACAGACATGTCGTCCGAGAGTTGTGTGCTCAACCTCTTATTTAGTATGAATGTATAGTGCTATACAAAGTAGTAGTAAAAACACGGTCTAGAAGCATCACATTGTTAACTATTGGAATTGTCAAAAGAATCAAACAGCCATACATTAGAAGAAACAGTATGAAAAGGCTTTAAAAATATTGATTGGACACATGCTATTAACCACAAAAACTATCTACTATACCACATCATCTTATATCTATTGTTTTTAGAAAATGCTCCAGCAATATGCTCACTCTTCAACAACTTGCTCACTTTTGTCAACATCATCATATCCAGTGTAATCTCACAACATAATTGCCTAAGAATCCAGAATGGACCAGAAATAGAGATATGTCTGCTCACTTTTATGCTGTGTTAGTCCTTTGCTTGTTCACTTATAAATAAGGGTAAGGGTAATAATATATGGTTCATGAGATGAAAAAAATGAAGGTATCACAGTTAACATACCTAACACCACAACTCATATTCATTTGATTTGGCCCATATGATTAAGACAAAAATTAGTGTCCAACAACTTAAAATCAGCATAATCATCCTATTTAGTACTCCCTTCGTTTATTTTTATTTGTCCACTATTGACTTGACACACACCTTAAAAAATAATAAATAATAGGGTTACTTTACTATATCACCCTTTGAATGTAATAAATTTAATGCTTTGGAAAACGGATAAGGGTCAAATATACCTTGCACTATTAGAAATGGTTTAAATATACCCCTCATTATACTTTGGTTTTAAATATACCCTTTTCATTATATTTTGGGTCCAAATATACCTCCATATTATTAGAAATAATTTAAATATACCCCTCGATATACTTTCAGTTCAAATATACCTTTCCGGTATACTCTGGGTCCAAATATACTCCTCTCATTAAACTTTTATGTTGATTTACCCTTATTTTTGACACTCACTCATTTAAACCATTTCAATTCACTCCACTTTAAGTTCTTTTCTTTTCTTTTCTTGTAGTCTTTTTTTTTTTTTTTAATGATTTGTTTCTCATGAATCCAAACTCTTTAGAGTCTTTGCTCCACCTATTTCTGAATACTTCCAGTTGACATTAATAGTCCGTTTAACAGATATAGGAATGAGGGGTATATTTGAACCAAAAATATAATGGAAGGGGTATATTTGGATCCAAAATATATTTAGAGAAGTATATTTAGACTGAAAGTATAATGAGGGTTATATTTAAACTATTTATAATAGTACAATGGTATATTTGGACTCAAAGTATAACGAAAAAGATATATTTGGACTGAAAGTATAACGAGGCTCCAAAATACCCTTCTTAAGGAGATCCGGTAACTAATTGCTTGAAAGAATTTCAATTCTTTCAAAGACCGAGGAGCGGGAGTAGCACATTGATTCATATGAGCTCGATGGGTCAATTTGATTTGAATGAATATTGGTGCTACAAAATTGGACAGTTACTCCGTATTGGAATCGTCTTACTTTTTTCTTTTGTCGGCAATCCAGATTTGCAGGTTTTGATTTCTAGTGAGGTAAATTACACCCTATTAATATAATTTCCTAATCTTGGAGTTGTCTTCAAGAATAAACTGGCAACACTATGCAAATTTTAGTGCCAAGAGTTGTCAGGAATTGAAATGTCATACCTTGATATAAATATGGGGCGGGTGAACTAAGTGGATCGGGTAGTTTAGGTTAGATTTGGGTTTGTTGGGATAATTTAAATAGTTGATTAATTTAATTTTCAATCAATCAAAAGTTGTCACGTCATTAATGAAAATATTAATTATACATATAGGTGGATGGAAGGGTATTTTGGAGCCTAAAGGTGGAAGAAGAGTATTTTTGTTCCATTCCCTAAACTTGAAGGGTATTTTAGGCCCTTCTCCGATTTTTATTTAGTGAAATTTTAACATAAATACAAAGGTATGAACTAAAACTACTGGATTCAGTTAATAATATATGTCGATTTCTAGCTCCACCATTTCCCTAAAACGAATACTGGAAAATAGGTGAGAAATTAGAAAAGAAAAATTCATTCATTGATCCTAGAAGTTTAGTGTACGTGACAACACGTTGAATTTTCGGTCACTCAATTTTGTTCTATAACTACACGTATTTGTTGGATTTTATTTTTTAAAGATTAAGCTTTAAAGATGAAGTGTAATGTGAATTAAAAAATGTGAGAAAATGAAATGAAGGAAAGATGAAAGAAAGTTCGTTTCTCTCTCATTGACAGTGAAAAAGAATACTTTTGTATTTATATGTAAAAATATTTTTTCTAATATTTAAAGAGTTAAGAAGAGAGTGCTCCCTCGTGCCATCGCCATTGCTCGACTTTGACTTTGACTTTGGCAAATGATTGATAAATTTTTTGGATATAATTTATTTTTTATTTTCACTAATTAATTTTCTTTTATGATATTAATTCGCACGATTTAATATTTAATTTTTGCGGATGATTTTTTCAATAAAACTTTGAAAAGGACACGTTCCTTCTGAATCTGAACAAGTGTTTCCTCTGAATAAACACAAGACTTGTTCTGATACGATATTTCTTCCGATCAGGCACTATTCTTTATATCAGATACAATAAGGCACCCCCTTCAAAGTGATCACTTGCATCACAAAAAATAAAAATAAAATTGTCTCTATGGTTTATTGAATGAAATGGAAATTTCTTACTGTAGTACTTCTCACTATTCATAATTTTTTTTCCAGGGAACAGCTTCATAAATGGACGATGAAATAATGTGTTTCAATTAGATTTAGAAAGTTATAAAGTTTGTAACTATAATACAGTCCACCTAGGTCAAGACTAGAATTGCTAAATAATGATAAAATAAATAGCATTAGTTTAAATCATGTCACAGTGTACTCCTTTCATTTTATATGACTTGATTCATTAAAGAAATTTTTAGTTAGAATCATATTTTACTAAATTAACTTTATTAATGATATTTTGAAATTCTAAATTTGTCTATTACTATTTTATGTAGTTATTTATGAGTCATTTGGTGTGAGGTATAAGGTATAATAATTTCCGGATAAAATTCAGGGTTATTTTATCTTGCGTTTGGTTTGAGGTGTTAGTGTTGGGATCGAAATCAAGAGGGCGTCATGCAAAAGCTAATAATTGTAAACCATCAAGGCGATTAATCAGATGACAAAGAAAAACATACTAAAAGCATATTATTGATATAGTTTGGTCAATTAGCCTACATATGAAAAACTAATATTAAAAAACATAATAACTACTGAGAGAAAATCTCACCCTTAAACAAGACTCTTTAAACGATTATATTGTGTATGCTATTGTGTTATTGTTTGAGAAGATGGATCTTCACTTTATAGAAGTCCAAACTTCTCCTTCAAGAAAGGATTAACCAATTATGGAAGAGATCTTTTCCTGCAAGGAAATCTTTTCCACCAAGAAAACCTTTTTGAAGTAAAATACATTTATGGTATAATTCAATTAAAGTGAAAAATTCAGGGCAAACCCTAACAATTAGTAGGTCGCAGGATTATTTATCCCACCATTTATACCATAGAGATGAGATAAGTTATTCCATATACATGGTGGGATAACTTATTCCGAGATAGTTAATCCCATGATAACTTGTTCCCAACAAAAAAGTAATACAACTCTCTCAATTTGCTAAAATAAACAAGTAAAATGAAACATCTATTTTGATACATGGGGCCAAGTAAAATTAGATTAATAATGAGAGGGGAATGAGTAATCATTGATGCTATTACTCCCTTCATTCCTAAATAAGTGATTTTTTTAGCTTGGACACGTCATTAATGTCTTCTTGATGATCCAAAAAATCACTTATTTAGAAATAAAACAAAAAAAATTAAAAGATCATTTATTTAAGAACTGAGGGAGTAAATTAAAATATTTATGAAGATATTAAAAAATCTAAGTATTTTTTTTTAAAAAAATTTCGGACATGTAGACCCTTCAATGGTACATCTCACAATAAATGGTAACTTCATGTTCTATTAAACATGTAGTTCAACAACCACCATTCATTTTTGTTGAAAATGTAAAGCCATTCACCTCGTTAATAATTATATAATCCGAATAAAAAATTTGAGTAAATTTCCTAAATGGTTATTGAATTTGTGCAAATATTCCACTAAAGTAATTTTAGTTTTTTTTTTAGAAAAATATGGTCATTAAATTTTATATGTCTTTCCAAAATAATGAAAAACTAAGAAATAGTTAACGCCATGTTTGAAAAGCCACAAAAGAATTAAAATTAGATGTAATTGGATGTAATTATACAGTTTGACATAATATGCAATATGAAATAACAAGTTAATACTACTAAAGTAAATAAATTAGAACATAAAATATAACATAAATTTAAAATTATATAAAAAAACCATAATACTCTTATATCAACATAGCATAAAAAAATAATTTCCACCATAACCTAAGTAAATATAATTCAAAAGGAAAACATAAATGTATAACCTTATTCAATAATGAAATTCTACTTTAATTTAAACACTAGAATAATAATATAGTTATTCGCTAAACAAAGAAAATAGAAGATACGAGCAATTATATTGAATCATGAGAAGTAAAAATTGAGAAATGAGAAGAAAAGAAATAAAAGAAATAAATTAAATTTTGAAAAAAGTAAAAATATAAATAAATTAAAATAATAGAAATAAAAAAAAAATAACTTTGTAATTTACACCCAATTCTCAACCTCTCCTTGAGAATTAGATAATGTAATTACACCCAATTTTTCTCTAAGTTGTAATTACATGGTCAAACAAATATGTCAAACTGTGTTATTATATCTAATTATACTCAATTTCAATTCTCTTGTGGCTTTCCAAACATGGCTTTAACTATTTCTTAGTTTTTTATTATTTTGGAAAGATGTACATAGTTCAATTACCATATTTTCCTAAAAAAAACTAAAGTTACTTTAGTGGGATATTTGCACAAGTTCGGTGACTTTTTAGGGAATTGACTCCAAAAATTTTGAGTCTATGTATTCTCAATTTTAAAAAGTTAACTTAGCGAGTTCTTAATAGATTATTTATACGTATTAAGTGATTTTTTAAATATAGGGATAATTTTAAATATGTACAATAAAGTAATTAGTTTACAAAAAATATAGCCAAGTTTTCGTTACAAAAAAAAAATAGCCCAAAAATGAACTAACCACAAAACAAATTACAAAAAAATAGCCACATATATATATATAATGTATCGATAGTGTATAAATATTATGTAATGTATCAAAATTATATAAATAGTGTATAAACATGTATCGATATTGTATAAAAGTTACTAATGTATCAAAATTGTATAAATGATGTATAAACAGTGCACAAACGTCTATCAATATTACATAAATGGTGTATAATTTTTTCCCTTTCACTCGTAGTGTGGGGAAGGAGTGGACTCTCAACGACTGCTAGCTTATTTGGCAAAAAAAAAATAGAGTACGTTATAAAGAATTAATTAATCAGTTGGACATTCTGTATCAATATTATATAAATAGTGTATAAACGTATATCAATTTTTTTCCCCGATCATTAAGTCTCTAAGTGGAAGCATAATAAACAACAAAGATTAACAAATCATGGGTCTTGGACAACACATTGGTTAAAAATGAAATTAAAGCATGAGATGTCTTCTGTTTAAACAAAATGCTTTAAGAATCATTAGCTTGTAGTCCTATCTCTGTTTACTTAGTACTAAATGAACAATTAGTTACTAAATGAACAAGTAGCATGGCTTATTATGAATAGCTACTGATTTATGTAAAACTTTATCACACCGAGTATAAAATTAAAGAAGACAACTTAACTTTTATAGAAATTAGAATCATCAATACAACCTCTCCAAACAAGTTCTTTCAATTTTGACCAACTCAAAATCTCTTCTAAACAGTCTCAAATTTTAGATATGAGCTTCCCTTGATGTTTCGAGTTTTTTGGTATATAACTCGCCCAAAATGATTGACGTTTGCGGTACATTAATTTTTTTAATGGAACAAAAAGAAGAACGGAGCAAGTTGAAGAAGAATGGAGCAAGAAGAAGAGAAGAACGTAGAGAACAAGAAGAAGAAGAAGAAGGCAGCAAGAAGAAGAAGAAGGAGGGAGCAAGAAGAAGAACGGTGGTCGACTGGCCGGCTGGCTATTTTTGGCATAATTAATTTGGCTGACCGGTCATATTTGGTAACAAATATTGGCCGAAAGGCTATTTTAAGTAAGAAATGATAAGTGGATTATTTTTTATGTAAAAATTTTAACTCAAGGGACATTTTGTATAATTTTTCCTAAAAAAATCTTTGGTAGAAAGCGCTTATCCCAAATGGGCCCTATGCGGTGTAAATCTAAATTAATTAGACTCTAATACAGATATCAAACACCAAGGAAAAAAAAATATGAAGATAAGAGATTAGGGAAGAACCGACACTTACAAATGCATAATACCTCATTTGTTTTGATGTGTCCCAAAAGGATAACATCTTTTTATATATTTAATTTTTTTAAAAAAATAAAAATAAATTTTTTATCTTTAATGATATATTTTAATTTTTTAAAATATATTATATCATGTTTAAAATTATAAATTTTGGGGGTACTTTTAGTATGTGATAAAAAATTTCCTTTAATTCTCAATTCTGTTCACACTCAAACACCATCAACTGTATAAATAGAATAATAACACTAGTTTCTTTTTTGTTTTCTATTTGATGTCTATCTCGATTATTGAATTTACGATGTGTAAGGATTATTAAAGAAGAAAACATTAGGTATCGATTTTTTATTTATCTCTAGAGTTCGAATTAATGATGGATAGATTTAAACCCCATGGTCTAACTAATTTATTGATTCATAAGGAATAAATTGCACCTATTCTCATTAATACAAACTTTAGTAGATATATATCATAAAATAGGAGTAAAATCAATCTAAAACATTTGAAAAATAATTACATTCTCTATATATCACATGAAAGTAAACTATATAATAAAAAAGTTCAAACATATATTCTCTATTGCTTCATCAAAATAAGGACACACTCTCTTTGTCCATATATATAAATCTAAAAATCACACCATTAATTATATCAAACTTTTATTCCATCATCCATGATTTTTCTTCCCCTGCAGAATAAAACAAAAATACTATAAGAAAAAAATGATAACTAATCTGGTGTCACATAATATCAACCTGCACTAAAATAAAAAGGAGGTAGTTCGATGCATGAAACATCGAGCATTCACTTAGGGTCGGAAGAAAGATCACATCCAAACAAAGTGTGATGTGATACCTTGACACAAGCTTTTATTATTAATTTTATGATTTGAACTTGTGACCTATATAAAAATTACACAAAGACAATTGCGCCATCACTCGAAAGTTCCCCTTTAAAATACTAATTAACTACACTAATTAATAGGGTAAGTAATATAAATCACACATCGTTAGAGCCCAATTACTCTTTAAGGCACTAGTTTACCTAATTATATTTTTTATCAATTTTCATGCTTCGGATACATGCATATTTCACACTGATTGTATGTATCTCAGATACATAGACAACTAATCATGAAAATTTTAATTAATCAAATCCCTTAATAGAAGGAAAAAATCAAGACATGTATATGAGTTTAATTAATTTTATTTTATTACTTTTAAAAAAATGATAAATTTATTAATTTCATTAATATAAGACAGAAACATGTATATCTTGGTTATGTAATTTGATTACTTTTCATCTAGTGTATCATTTTATATGTATCTAGTATTAATTTCATGTATATTTTAATATGTATCAAGTATTAATTTCATGTATCTATTTACATGTATCTAATATTAATTTCATATATTTATTTATATGTATCTAATATTAATTTCATATATATGTTTATGTGTATCTAGCATTAAATTTGATGTAACCAGTACCAATTTCATATATTATATCAAAAATACAGTGAATCCCATATTAACTTGATGTATCCAGTATCAATTTTATACATTATATCAAAAATACAGTGAATCCCGTATTAACTTGATATATCTATGTATTTGTGATGTATCCAGTATTAATTTGGTGAATGTATCTATGCACATATACTTTTGATACATGTATCTGGAATGTATCCAGTACCAATTTCATACATTATATCCAAAATACAGTAAATTTAGTATTAATTTGATGTATTCAATATAAATTTCATACAGTGAATTCAAACTACATGTATCTAGTATCAAGTTGACCCATCAAAACTTTTGATACATGTATTTGTGCATAAATACATGCTTAAAAAAAGAAGAAGATGATGGAGAATAAGAAGAAATACAGATCTGGACGGAAAAACTTTATTTTCTCTGTGTCCATTTCCATCGGAAGAAGAGAAGAGAGGAGAACCATCCAAACAAGCTGTAAATCTTGTTTCTCGAATTGGGGAGTTTGTCTCCGATGAATATGGTGGCGGAAATTCTTGAAGTGGAGGTGATGGAGTGCTTCATAGATTGTAAATGGTGGAGGGGTTGTTTCAGTTTGAATGAGGTAGGAGGGGAGAAAAGATTGGATTTTTGGGGGAAAAAAAAGAGAAAGGGGGTTTGGGATTGAGGGTTTTAGGAGGAGTTTTGAGAGGGTGAAGGAAGCAGAAGCAGTGGAGGCAGCCATTGTTGAGCTCTTTGTGTGTGTGTGAAGAAGAGAAGAGAAGGAAGAAGGGGAAGATAGATTAACCGTAATTTGGGTAATTTGAATTTGGGAGGAGCGTAATCTACTCCGTTAAAGAAAGAATTTGCTTTGGTGATGTATCTGATATAAAGAAGAGGGTTCTGATAAGATGTGATATATTAAGTAATTAAAATAAACTGATGGGAGGAATAGTGGATATAATAGGGATGTTTAGTTCTTTAGGTAATTTATCCTAATTAATAACATAAAAAAGGGGCAGCCAGCCCGGTGCATGAAGCTCATGCATGCATTCGCGAAAGGTCGGAGGAAAGGTCACACCCCGACAGAGTGTGATATATGTAGCAGTTTACTAACCTAACACAAGTCTTAGTTATTAATTTCACGATTTGAACTTGTGACTTATAAATTACACAAAAACAACTTCCATGTTGCTCTAAAGTTCCCCTTTAAAATACTAAACTACACTAATAATAACATAAAGGGGCAGGGGGGGGGGGGGGGGTTAATCTGATGCATGATGAAGCATCGTGCATTCATGCAGGGTTGTGGGAAGGGCCATACCCCGACAGAGGGTGATGTAGCAATCTACTATCTTGACACAAGCCTTAGTAATTAATTTCACGACTTGAACCCGTAGCTTATAAATTAGACAAAAACAACTTTACCATTGCTCAAAAAGTTTTCCTTTAAAATACTAAACTACACTTAACATAAAAAATAATACAATATAGTATTTAGGAATGGAATTTCTTACATTTTTTCCAGGCTTAGTAGCTTTGTGATGAAATAACATGCCTTGATGATGACTATTATGCCTTCCCCCTCTTGGTGGAGGTATGTTGGTATGTGTTTCTGGTCCTCTATAATCAATTTCATAAATCCCTGAGGTGTCCACATTTGATAAATCCATTTTCCCTATCAATAAATTTAAAGTCAATAAAAAAAAAAAACTAAGCATATCTCATAAACATCAAGATGCAAAGTAGGTTAAGCAGTAGTGGCAGATTCAGAATTTAGATGTTATGAGTTTAGAAGTCGCTGAGACAGTAAATTCTGAAATGTATATCTAACTCTATAATTACTTATTTTTTCACTCATATATATGGAGTTAATTCAATTTTCCCTATCAATAAAAGTCAATTACAATTAACCATATTTCATAAACTTCAAGATATAAACAAAAGGCGTATCTAGGATCTAAAGTATACTATAGTGAGTTCAGAAGAAGCGTAATCCAAATGTATGCATTTTGAACTAAAAAAAATGGATCATGCAGTTAAAACTTGCAGACCTCATCCTAGATCCGCCTCTGAATAAATACAAACCTGAAGAAGATGAAAAAGAAGGCGCGGCGAGGAGGAGGAGAAGGAAGAAGATGACAATGAAGCTACACTTAAGCTCCATGGTAAAAGATCAAGATCTTCAAGAATCAAGAATGTATATATATATATATATATATATATATATGTTTGATTTTGTGCCAAAAGATTGATGAAACTAATTGCTAGTGAGAATATTTAGGTATTCATAATTGGGAGAAAATTAGATCATGAAAGAAGCATGATGAAGTATAGAATAGTACATAATAATGAGTAGATTTAAGTTCACAAGTTTTGGCAATGGAAACAGTCACCATCCACACAGCAATAAGTTACAAGGTCATGATGTAGATGTGTTGGGATAGGAACATTTATGTAGTGTGTACCATACCCCCCACTTAAATTAATTAATTAATTACTCTATTTTGTAAACATCTCTTGGAGTCTTTTTTTTTTGGTTTTCACTCGGTGTCCAATACTCGCATTGGAGCCTGACTAATTCAGATTCATGCATTGTAAGGTCCATTTCTGGGGCGGCCTCCCAATAGGATTTCTTTTTTCCATTTTCAAGGCTCGAATCCAAAATCTATGGAGAGATCTCACCACAATTCATGTTGATTCTCTTGGAATAACTGTAACAAACTTGTCTTCTCTAATAACTTGTGTTTATTTTTGTTTCTCATCTGATGCTCAATATTTGTATTGAAGCCCTAATTAACTTGAATTTGCTTTTGCTTAAGACCCGTTAAAGGGGAACTCTCCCTAAAAAGATACCTCATAAGCTTTTTGATTCCAAAAGTCCAACTTAGAGCTTTTAAAATAATTAGTTAAGTAGTTCAATATACTGGGAAAAAATATAGTGTATAATGTATGGGTTAATCCGAACTCAGTAAGTAAAGCTCATATCTTGTATATGTATAAAGAAATTCACTAGATAAACACAAATTAAATAAGATATTTTGAACCGACTAAATCAAATGTATTATGGTAAAATTTCAAACTTGAGCATAATTTGATAAAGTTCAAATTCTGAATATTTTTCTCACAATGTATAATTTATATATAATCAATATGTTTACATTATACACTTATCGTATACTTGTTATGTATTAGATATATACCGACAACGTTACAAACGATAATGGCTATGCAGGGAAATTTTTATTAGCCGCCTGACTAAAAATGTTAAGATCCCAATTATTAAGGCAACTTGTGAAATAATCTAGGATATGATAATGCCCTTTAGAAAACTCATAGAAAAATGATGTGAAATTTTGTATATATCTATCAAGAACAGTACCCTGTGATAAAGATTTATGTGGTCAATTAACATTTGAAGGGACAAATCAGAAAATAGTAGTAAATTTTAAAAGTGTACCTAAAAAAAGACTAATTTAAGTATTTTTTTTGTTTGTTTTGTCTGTTTTTTAAAACAAAATTTTAGGACAGTGCCATGTGTTGTATTATTGCAAATGTTGTAGAAGGGCATCCTATTTAGGAGACCTTTTGGCTGGTTTTTTTTGGTTGTAGTTAAGGGAATTCGTCGTCGCTATTCTTCGTGTGCGCATAAGGTAAATCTCGCTTTAGTGTAATATAGTTCACAAACTATATAGGAAGGTAAAGTGCATTAGGCAAGCTTCGTGCGACGAGCTCGATCGAGAAAATATGCAGAAGGTTTCAGACTTAAAATCCCACATTTAAAAGATCACCTACTCAATCAACTCGGCCATACCCTGCGGGTTCTTTGGTTAGATCTTACACAACTAGAAAAAAGAATTCTGTATTTTTCGTATTGCCCCTTATGTACATTTTTTATTTATTTTCTTGTCTCTAACAATTTTGGATTTGATAAAGACAGAATATATAAGTGTCCTCTAAAATTTGTTTAAAAATTTCAAGAAATTGGAGAAAAAGGGCGTCATAAGGGGTGTGTTTGAATTTCTTGGCCCTATTTTAAAAAAAAAATACTTTATTTCCCATTATTCATAAGTTCTAATTGTAATGTGCACATAAGTCAATTTTGTCTATAAAATAGAGTTCGATATTTAAAAAGTTATAAAAAAGTAACGATCGTGTTTTGTATTGCCTGTTGTGTATGAGTTTCAGTTATATATATGAACAATTAAACAATACATGCAACTTTTGCCATGATGCAGCTTGTGGCCAATTGACCATGCTTGATGTATTCAAATGTTTCGCTCTCCTGCCTTATCGCTAAAATTAAATTATGCTTATAATATATGTCCGGTGGACAACAAAAGTTCAAGACTATTGTCTAGGTCAATCTTGCAAATCAACCAAAAAATTTAACTTAAATATTTCAACTGAGGCGGTGATCTATTTATCACTTGACATCGATATAGTACGTGTCAATAGTTCACGACCTTAGTTAGGCGTTTAAATAATATTTTTGATAATTTTATAAAATTATCTGTAAAGGCGTTCAGACCATAGCATATTACACAAAAGTGCTGCTTTCTCATAACAATTTGTGATAAATCATGAAACAGTATGACATTACATATTGTTTGATGGCAAAACATAATTATTTGTTTTAAATTGATGTATTTGGACCTTTGTTGAAAAAAATTATGGGCAGCTTGTCTTCATTATTCTTTATTTTCTTAAGCAAGATTGGCACCCTTTACTATGCTCTTTTTGTGCATTTTGTGGTTGGAAAATTTAATGCACTGCACCAAGATGTGAAATTATTATAATTGTTGTCCTTTTTCCTAAATATGAATTTGTATGAAAGTTTGATATGATCCTTTAATAGTGACTTTGTGAAATTATATTTGAATAATTCCTTAGTGTTGACTGGTCCTTTTGGTTATTCTTTTTAAATTATTAATATATGAACTTAATTAGTCGAGGAACTATAGAAAACAGATTCTCCTTAACTTAATTAGTCGAGGATTTATAGGAAATAGACTCTCTTTTATCACAAGGTAGGAATAAAGATCGCGTAAATACTACTCTCCTCAAGTACTCCGCGTGTGAAATTATGTTGAGCTTGCCGTTGTTGTTGTTGTTGATTATAAATATATGGATTTGAAAACACATCTAATTAGTAAAATATATTATTTCTAAATATGAACAAGATTAGTATTTCTGTTTGTTTTTTCCATTTTTAAATGTGTATAAAAATTAATAAATATAATTTAAATAAAATAATAATTAAATATTATGTCCACAAATATTATAGAAAATTTTAATTTAAAGGTATGGTAAAAAATATTATTTATTTGATTAAACACACTCTAAAAGTTAGTTAGTGAAAACTTTATCGTCTGTTTAGATGCTCAGTTGAATCAAATCGTGCGTAATTTAATGTCTAAATAAAATTTAGTGATAAATTAAGAAATTTTGGACTAATATTAGCTGTTAAGTAAACATCACTGTTAATTGATGCTTATGATTGATGAATAATACATAATAATAAGATAAAAGCAAAACTATATATTTAGAATATCTATTACTCCCTCTGTCTCAATTTATGTGGCATATTTTGGATTTCGAGATTTAAACAAGTCTATTTTTTACCGTAATTTTTTTATATATCTTTTAAATATTTTGAATTGTCTATTATTGAGACTTGTAGTACTTTTTATGTAGTTTTCAAATATATAAATTTTATTTCAAAAAACTTAAAAATTGCATGTCCAAATTCACCGTCAAACTTAAACTGTTTGACTCTCGAGAAGCGAAAACTGCCACATAAAATGGGACAGAGGGAGTAATTTGTTAGTACATAGTGTTACTTGGTTATCTTGTTCTAATAATTAATCTCTCTCCAAATCATATATAAATCTTCCACAAGATTTAGGGGATTATGATTAATTATTAAGACATGACTAATGATTTTTTTGTGTTTAGACATGACTATCATAGCCTAATATGATTAATATATGAGATTGATCCTAGATCTCAAGAACAAGACATGCATGATCTAGCACCAACAAGGAGCATCGTGTGGTGGGATAGATAAAATTTCTTCATTTACGATCAGAATGAGATTTTGGAATTGAATCCTAAAAATAAAATAAAAAAATCTACTGGGGGGTGTTTCCTCTTGAGCGGGTCTTTTTTTGACGTGAATTCGAACAATAAATCACACCTAATGACCTTGAAAATGTGTAATTTTTTTAAAAAAATATCGCAGCTTGTTTCATGGACAAACCTTTAGGGTTAAAAGGCAAAAGTATTGATAAGATCTATCAAAAATGACTTTTTTACCTCAATAAAGGGAGGAGTAAGATCTATTCTTCAAATCTCACTTATAAAATTATATTAAATTTATTGTTGTAGTCAAAATTAAAGTGTTACTTATGGGGCAAAACTTATTAAACTTAAGGTTTTGCCTATGAGATAAAAAAATTAAAGACTATTCATTTCAAGGCCATTTTTGTGAGTTACTCGAATTCGATTTATCATGGCCTAACGTAGGTACTGGACTTCGAATGGAAAATTCAAAAAGAAAATAAATAGAGCACCATTAAAAGTTGTGGAGGGATAGAAAGGATTCCGCTACTCCTAATTCACGATCTCAAATTTGAATTTGCGGATTGCAACAAATCTAATAGAGAGCATTTTCTCCTTTAATGAGCCTTAGATTGCGTAAAATTCGAATTGATTGAATCATAAATAGAGGGTATCCAACAGGGGTGGAGCTAGAAGCTCGAATTCTGAGTTCGACCGAACTCAATAATTTTATTCAAACAATATATTTATTTTAAGAAATTCATTGAATATGTATAAATATTAGATTTAGAACTCAATTATTATCACTTAAAGTCATCATTTTAAAATCAAAAATTCGTAAAATTAAAATTCTGACTCTGCATCTGATCTCGAAGGAGGGACGTCGGTGAGTAAGTGGTCATGTGAACTAAAGGTCATTTATTTCTTAGGCGTCATTTTAGGGACCAAATTGTTAAGCCATTTGGCTGTATGAATTTGTATATATCTGACTAATTAAGAGTAGTCCTTTTCCTAGAATTGTCAAATGTATATATAATATACTTCTTGATTTCTTGGTGTAATTTAAATAAAAAAAAATTTCAATGAAAATAGTGGACAAAGATGGACTAGTGAAAAAGACTGAAGGTAATAAGGTTTGCGGTGGAGTGGTAAGTACTTCTTTATTTTTAATCAGAGATTTTGGGTTCGAGTTCGAGTCCCCCGGGTACGAAGTCGCCTTTGTTAGGGAGCGTTTTACTTTTAACGTGAAACTTTTCGGTGCGAATCCAAATTTAGTCAAGTTCGAGTCCCTCTGGATACGAAGTCACCTTTGTTAGAGAGCGGTTTACTCTCAATGTGGAACTTTCTGGCGCGAATTCAGATTTAGTCGAGTTCGAGTCTCTCTGAATACAAAATCGCCTTTGTTAGAAAGTGTTTTACCCCTAATGTGAAATTTTTCGATGCGAATCCTGATTTAGTCGATCCCCTGTATGGATAATGAATACCGGATGAATGAAAAAAAAAAAAAGATTGAGGTGCATGTACATTATTGCAGAAAGTTCCATGCCAGTCAATGATCTACTTTGACAAAATTTAAATCTAGTATAATTTTTCTTTTTTATTTCTATTTTTTTTTAGGTTTAAAAATAAGTACATTGAAGTACAACGGAATAGGGGCGAATTTAGCGCATTATAAGTTAAAAGTTTATCGGAATTTAGTAGATGTGATTCAAATTTTATGTATGTATCAAAAACAAAAATAAAGAAGTATAAATAGTTGATTACGTCCGAATCAGTAAATCAAATGAGTTGTTATAAAATTTCAAACTTAAATTTGTAAAATTTAAATTCTGAATTCGTTTAATATGTATCTGCAAGTTTTTTTTTTGGGGGGGGGGGGGGGGGGGGAAATCCTTTTTCTTTTTCACCTCCAAATGGAAGACGTTCACTTCCCTTTTCTTTTCCTTTTTTCTTTAAAAAAAAAATTACACTGACAATCTTATTACAATTATTCACCAACTAGTCTTGGTGGACAGACTTACCTGGTACCTGTTGTTGGTGGGAGGTAGCAAGTATTTTGTGAATTTAGTTGAGGCGCGCGAAAGCTGATTCGAACACCATAGTCATAAAAAAAAATATTCACCAATTTGAACAACCAAATATCAGTTAATCTTGCAGGTTTAATACAAACGAACAATATCACATCATATTAAAAATATTTTTGAGTTGGTTTAGCTCCGCAACTACTATCATAGCCAACAATTTGGCTAGACAAGCATGCAATTAGTGGTGTGGTGGCGTGGGGCTCAACTTACTACTCCCTCCGTCCCATTTTATGTGGCATACTTTGACTTAGCATGGTGTTTAAGAAAAAAAAGAAGACTTTTAAAACTTGTGGTCCAAAATAATTCTTGAATATTTGTGTGGTTGTAAATCATTTCATTAAGGGTAAAAGGGGAATTTCAAAGTTAAAAATATTCTAATTATAGAAAAGTGACATTCTTTTTAGGACGGACTAAAAAAGAAAGTATGCCACATAAAATGGGACAGAGGGAGTACCTTTGGACGTCTATGGCCCAATTTACACGTGTGTGACACATAACTAATCTCCAGATAAGTCCATGAGGCGATCGGTCATGTGAAATTTAATTCAAGGAGAAATTGTTGAGCATACAAACATAATCTCACATTGGTAAATGAAATAAAAAGAAAGCTACATATAAAGTGTAACTCCTCTCTTAACAGTGTGAGGTCCTTTTGAAAAAATTGTATAAACTTAAATACGACACCCCCCCCCCCCCACACACACCCCCTTTTTTTTGTGCTGCATATTCTGCTAGACTGGCATGCTCATATTAATGGTTTAATTAAGTCCATTGATGAGAAACAGCTAATAGCCTCTGTATTTATGGTCCAATTCTTTATTTATACAATTATACATGCATGCTGTCATCTTCTCTGTATGATGTAGACACTCCTTAAATTTCATGTATATCCCAACCTCAATTACTAAAAGTCAGCTCGGTGCACTAAAGCTTCTGCTATACGCGGGGTTCAAAGAAGAGCCGAATCACAAAGATTTATTGTACGCAGCCTTAGAAATACAAAGTAAGGCTACATACAATAAACCCTTGTGATTCAGCTCTTCCTCAAACCCTGCACATAGCGAGAATTTTAAGTGCACCGGGAGTACTAAAATATATTAACAATTGAAATATTAAAGAGATTTATAACTAAAAACAAACTGCATTTATCACATCAAAAAAATTAAGTTTATGCATTTATCGAAACCATAGTGAGTGAAATGGTTAAAAGGAACGAGGTAATCATAATATCACATAAAAAAAGGTTGGCTCGAAAGGTCTTATGCAGTTTATGCAATTTTTTGTCAAAAATAGTGTACAATGAAAGAAGTTTAGATTATATTTTAGTCATGTTAATACGTTTACTTTAAAACTTATACTTCATAGAAGCCTTTTCCCCTACTAAGAATTGCAAGTAAGAAATAATCTAATTTTAACTTGTTTGACATTGAGACGTAATTACGGTAAGGTTGGGAGCAAATTGGGCTTTTTGAAAAAATGCTTTTGGATCATAGTTTTATAGTGTAAACAACATAAAACACAGTAGTTTGGTCCCTAATTACGTTTTATCCCACTATTTTAAAATATTACATTTTCCCCGGTAGTTTAAAAAGGGAAGGCATATATCCTTTGTATTTTCGTGTATCCTGGATACATATAAACTCTTCATTAATGGTAAATCTGTTTCTATTATGGCGCTTTAAAAGGAAATAAAATATTTACAATTAATGAGGAGTAAATCATTAATTGTAAATCTATTACTATTATGGCGCTTTAAAAGAAAATAACATATTTACAATTAATGAGGAGTAAATCATTAATTGTAAATCTATTACTATTAGGGCGCTTTAAAAGAAATAACAGATTTACAATTAATGAGGAGTAAATCTGCAGTATCCTCATCTCCACAAACAACTGGAGAATTCAAATTTCAATTTAAAATTACTTGGATACACATCAAACTAGCAAGTAACTCCATTATACAGAATACATGTAATAATAGATCTCAAATATCTAAGGATACACATTTAAACAGCAAACAACAATAGGTATACTTGGATACACTGTTAACACTGTATCCAAGATTATAAGCTTGGATACATTATAACAGTGTTAAGGATATTTCCCAATATCTAAGGATACCCATCTAAACAGCAAATAGATATAGGTATACTTTGATACATGTTAATATTGGATACAAGTTTGTAAGCTTGGATACATTGTAACAGTGTTAAGGATACATGTTACCAACATCTCAAATAGCAGGTTGCAGTAGTATTGGGATACATGTTAACATGAATTAATCTTGGATACATGTAACAAAAGATTTGCTTACAATGTTATCCCTGGATACGTATTGCTTTGTTTTGATTTGAAACTTTAAATTTACAAAAGTTACACATTTACAACTCAGATAGATATATGTATACTTGGATACATGGAAAATAACACTGGATATGTGGTAACAAGTTGGTAACACTGGAAAATAACATCTGGGTTTGAGTCTCTTGTTCTTGATTTCAATTTTTTGTGCAATTCATTCATTTTGACTTGATCGTTTCTAAATTTGGATCTATTTTCAGCAAAGTCTTCTTCTTCAAAGTCTCTAACAGCCGGAACAAAGGTCGGAGAAGGCACTTCATTGTTCCTAGACAGCAATGTGTTCCTAGGACTACTTTCTGCATTCTGATTTTGTGTCCTTTTCCTTAGTAGATACTGTAGTTTCTTGATCCAAGAATTCTTCTTCCCATTCAAAATTAATGGGTAAATCTGAAAAGGGAGTTTTTGGATTTTGCCCAAAAAGGTTTGATTGAATGCTATCCATGGAAGTATGTTGTTAATGGGTGTCTGAAAATTCGAGAATCTTGAAAAAAAACCCTTAAAAGGTCTCTTCAATGGCGGAATCAAGCCCGGGTGAATCTGTCACCATTCTTGCCATCGTGTACGGTGGTGGCGCCACATTCAGTTGAATCATTTGACTGCTGCCCAAACGAATTCACAGAAAAAATCAATAAGCACATGAACACATGAGGCAAGTGTGTGTGTACGGATGTGCATATGCAGGGGCATAATTACAAGTGTGTGTAAATTTGTGAAAATTTTGATTAGTGAGAGAGATTTGAGGGAGAAGCTGGAGAGATTTGAGGGAAGGAGTGATTTGGGGCGAAGTAATAGGAGTATGTTGGGATACACGTTTTGATATGAAAAATACAATCTAGTGAGATATATGTAATTATTTTAAAGTAGTGGGATATTATGTAATTATGATAAGGATGTTTGATTAATTATGTAGTTTTTACAGTTTTATAAGCCTACAATTCTGCCCAAATCTTTCATGGGAAAAGGACACTATGTGGTTATTTTCAAAACAAATGGCCTAAGTTTGCACATTAGACAAAAAATAGCTCTTTGGCATTATTTATTTCTAACTTATAGCATTTAGATATAGATGTGTATAGAAATTGTATAATTATTGTATAGAATATGTATATATATAATATTTTTATAGAAACTGTATAGGATGTGTATCGAAATTGTATAATCGTTGTATAAAATATGTATATGTATAAGATTTTTATAGAAATTGTATAGGATGTGTATAGAAATTGTATGATTGTTGTATACAATATATATTTGTATATGATGTGTATAGAAACTATATCATTGTTGTATAGAATATATATATATATATATTATATATATATATATAATATATATATATATATATATATATATATATATATAGGATGTGTATAGAACTGTATAATTATTGTATAAAATATGTATTTATATATGGTATCAAAATTCGAACAGATACATGTATCTACTATCAAATATGCACTGATAAATTCTTTTTCCTTTTATTATTGTATTTGAAAATATAAAAAAACTGCGAAAAAATTATATTTGATTGTTAAAGAAATAGAAAACCAAAATAATTTTTTATAAAAAAGAGTAGAAAGAAAAAACTAGCAAAAAACGAACAAAAATGCTACAACGAGAAAAGAGAAAAAACACCGAGCAAAAAAAAAGCAGTGAAATAAAGAGCAAAAAGAAAAAGAAGTGCAGTAATTTTTATTTTTAAAAAAAAGAGATGCATTAAAAGTTTTTAAAGAAAATTAGGAAAAAAAAAATAAGAAGAGCGAATTGCTCAAGCAGCGAAGAAGCATAATGGCTACAAAGTAGCCATTCGGCTGGGAATAGTTTCCACCGAATGGCCATATTTGTCCTTTCCCCATCTTTCATTTCAAATCAAATTTTCTCATAGGCCCTAAGCTACGGCCCAACAAAAAAAAAGGTTAAGAGTTCGAATTCATAAGAGGCTATTGCTGCCCACGGGCGGAGTTACCTTAACACAACTGAGAATTTTTTTTGTATACTCTTCGTCAAATTTCTGGCTCCATCACTGTTGCTGCCTAGTTGATTTTTCTACTTGTTATGACTCACAAACACCATTTTTTTGATTTTCTATCTGGTATTCGAAACTTATATTGGAGTTCCATTAATTCGAATTCGCGTTGCGTAGGACTCATTAGAGGAAAATGCTCCCTACTAAACATCAACTTTGCTTCATTTTCGAGTATTTTGAGATTGATTATATGAATTCTCATTGATTATGTTATTTCATTTGTTGTTTGTCTACTCATTTCATCATATCCAATATTTGTCCTTAGACGTGTAATATGAAATGTATCTGCCTTATGTGTAAGTGTATATAATACGTTATCACTTATTAAGAGGAGTTTTTTTTCTGTGATTTTCAGTTGTAATTTTTGCTCAAAATCAATCTGAATCTCTACTAAATAATGTTCAATTTTATAGATAAGTTAGACTATTTTCAACAATTCTAAATAATATCGATTTTAAATTTCTCACAAAAATCAGATTTGAAATTCAAATTCAATTCTAAAATGTTGTTCAACAATGATGGGTAACCTTTCTAATCTAATTTTCACCACTCAAATACAAAATTGAGTGGCCTAGACGACTACTGGTCAATGACGTGGGTAAAGCACCATGAGGTCCCTGATTCAATTTCCAGCAGAGACAAAAATATTACTCCCTTCATTTCAAATCGTTTTTCCTATTTTGACTTGCCATGAAGTTTAAGAAAATAAAGAAGACTTTTGAATCTTGTGGTCTTAAATTAAAGATATGTCAAATGTACCAAAATGCCCTTTAATCTTGTGGCCTTAAAACATGCCATGTGGAAAGTTGAAATTAAAGGGTTGCTAAAAAGGAAAAAGGGTCATTTCTTGAAACGGACTAAAAAGGAAAGTAGGTCAAACAAATTGAAACAGAGGAAGCAGGTGATTTCTTCTCATGATTTGTTCTAGTCTTGAGGGATAGAATTACATGATACCTATTGCGATGTTAGACCACCAACAACTGAACAAGTGACCAAAACTACAAAAATAAAAAAGACTTTTGAATCTTGTGGTCTTAAATTAAAGATATGTCAAATGTACCAAAATGTCCTTTAATCTTGTGGCCTTAAACATGTCATGTGGAAAGTTGAAATTAAAGGATCGCTAAAAAAGGAAACGATCATTCTTTTTTAGACGGACTAAAATGGAAAAGTAGGTTAAACAGATTGAAACGGAGAAAGTAGGTGATTTTTTCTAACCTATTCTAATCTTGATGGATAGAATTATATTACCTGGTACCTGTTGCGATGTTAGAACACCAGCAACTGAACAAGTGACCAAAAGTGCAGATACATGCATGTTGTATATGTCATGATACCTAATAGACACCAAGAAAACCCCAAAGATATTTTCTACAATAATATGCATGCATTTATTACTCTTTATATATGTTTGTGTTGTCACTTTACACTAGGCTTCCATTCACGTGCATGCTTTCGTCAAATTAAGCAATGTTTCTTTGGACCTTTAAGGGTCTCTGTACTGCTCATTTCCTTTTTCCCTTTTTTGAAGAAAACTCTAGACACTAAGGGGTCGTTTGGTTGGAAACAAGTTATCCCGGGATTAATTATCCCGGAATTAGTTATCTCGGGATAACTTATTCCACCATATATATGGGATAACTTATTCCTTCAATATGGTATAAATGGTGGGATAAGTTATCCCAAACTTGACAACCAAACAAGAAATCAAAATTTATCCCTGGACTATTTATTTTATCTCAAGACTATTTGTTCTTATCCCTCACACCAAACGACCCCTAAAAGTATACTGCCACCAACTGATTTTCCAATAATTTGCCCCAAAAATCTGATACACATGCTAAGTAGACGTATGCAACAACAACGAATTCATTGTAATCCTGTAAGTGAAATTTAAAGAGTATAATATATATGCAAATATTACTTCTATCTTAAATAGTTAGAGAGATAATTTATGGTAGATCTTCGATTCAAATAAAAAAGACAAGCATTTCAAAGTAGTTTTTGGAAGAAAAAAAAAGATACGTAAGTGAAGAAACTGTGACAAATACTAAAGAAAGCATTACATAGCATTTTGAAAGAAAAAAATAGTAACAACAATTAAATACTATGATAATCGAGGTATAAGAAAAAACAGATAGTTATAGATATGATGAACAAGAAACTCTGAGAATAACACTAGTATAACTGGTATGGAAAAAAAAGAGTAGATATGATGCTCCAAACAATCACCAAGCCTATCCCACGAAGAGCGACAATGCTCAACTAAAAAATAGCCCTCTACCCTAATTCGCAACCTTCATATCTCTTATTTAAGGTCATGTTCCCGATTAATTAAAGATGCACATGTCATGTATAATCACCACCCCTAAATACTTCTTCGGTCTCTCTCTACATCTCCTAAAATCCAACATTGTCAACTATCAGTAAACCTTTTCATTGCGGTATCTGTGCATCTTCTCTTTACATGCTTGAACCATCTCAAGTTCAGTTCTCTGAGATCTTATCCACCACAAGATCACTCTCTCCCTTGTTACATGTCAGCCTCTTTATTTTTAATTATATCTTTCCTACTATGTTCACACATCTATTCAATATCCTCATTTCTATAACTTTAATCGCATGAAAATTCTTAATTGTCCAACACTTTGACCCGTATAACATAATTGACAAAATGAAGCAAACAATATATGCAATTGAAAATATTGTCCTCATTTATTATATTAATAACGTCATGCACAATGGCCGACTTTCTTAACAGTCAAAATCACATAAAATAAAAGTGGTCAATTTTGCCACGTACTGTAAAAAGCAATAAATAAATATGCCAGTTTCCACTTATATTTTTTTAATTAAAAGAATTTTTGAAACACTGAGAAATACATGTGAGGTCTGAATAAAATTAAAGTTGTAAGTACGTACGTTTTCACTTGTTTTTGTCATTAGATTTGACACTAGCATTTAAGGAATCACCTCTTTTTAGGTTGATTAGTGCAATTTTTTTGTTTTTTATTGAGTATTTGATATTCATATTGAATTTAAATTTGTATTATATAAAGCTCATTTTATAAAAATCGCTCCTTAACATAATCTTTTCTCTATGAACAAACTTAAATTTAATACCTTTAATTAAAGGCAAAGGGATCATATTAATCCATTACAATCCTTTCTATAATCTTATCTAGCAATTGCAGTCAATTTCAAAATTTTCTAATAGGTAATATTTAAACTACTTTTAGAATTATATTATCTTGAAATAATAAGTAACAGTAAATATTAACATAACACAACTTTAATTGAATGATTTAAGTAAATTATAGTCAATTATGAAATTTTCTCATAACTAAACGCCATATTAGTGATCTTTCAGTTTTATTAAAAAAGTTAATCAACAGCCTTTCTTCATTTAATTTAGAAATAGGGAATATTTTTTTAGTTTCATTTGGAGGGAGGCCAGATTATTACACAAGTCATGAAATGTTTATAAAAGTAGAGTACTTTCTAAAAAGGGAAAAAGAAACATATGATTTAAACATTAATGGAAAGGAATAGTTTATTAATTAACGTTGCTTTAATATTGAAAAATGAAAATTGACTTGTGATGTGTTTGGTATGAGGGAAATACTACTGCAACAATAACATATCCTGCGTAATCCATAAATTAAGTGGAGTTTAGAAAGGATAGAGTATATATACATGAACCTTATCCCTACCTTGAAAGTAAAGAGGTTGTTTTCGATAGACTCTCGAACTCAATGAAAAACAATTCAAAGCAATACGAAAAAAAATGCCGGAAGTAAAGAAGTCATGACGAATCGTTATGAATGATAACTACAACGAAATAATAGTATAGTCGAAGTACAAGAAATAACAAATTAAATAGTAACATAAATCAAAGACATGAAACTATATGCGTAATGCTATGATTACATACAACGGAAATAAATGACTTCTGGAAAAATAGTTTTCATGAGGAAGTTTTTTTTTTATGTTCGGTACAATACAATTCAATTTTACGAAATATATTTTTCATTAGAAGTAGAAAAGTAACTTTCTTCACTTATAAGCGAAAATTAATAACAATATATCTGGCATAGTCTTACAATTAAGGTCTAAGAAGAATAGGTCGTATGCCAACCTTAACCCTAGCTTTATCTGGGTAGACTTATGAGCGAAATCATTTTACTTATAATTATTTTAATTCTTAACTTCATATTACTTACTTCATCTAATACTTAAACATTATTATTAATCTCCAGTACTCAATAATTTAATCAAAATAACTCTTACATATATAAAAAAAACCATAAAATATACTTTTTCTTATCCAAAAATACACTAAGAAGATCTAAGTTTTGGTCCTTTCTTATTTTTGCATAGACAAAATTCTAGAACAAACACACCCAATGTCCCAACTTTTCTACATATATTTGGAGAAAAAAATAAACAAATAAACCAACCAGGCCCCTACTTGTTTGAAGCAGATCCAGTAATTTTTGAGTCAATGGGAACAGAATATCAATGCATTTATTATTATTATTTTTTCAAACAAAGGGGATTTTTATACTATACATCAACCTAACAAAGCTAAAAACAAAAAAAAAAGTGTTTTGATTTTCCAAATTTTAATTAGTATACTTTATATAATCAATGTGTATATATTATATACTCCCTTTGTTTCAATTTGTTTGACCTATTTTAACTTGTATGGAGTTTAAGAGAGTAAAGAAGACTTTCGAATCGTGTGGTTAAAAATTAAAGATATGTCAAATGTACCAAAATGCACTTTAATCTTGTGGTCTTAATCATGTCATGTAAAAAATTGAAATTGAAAAATTGCTAAAAAAGGAAAGCGATATTTTTTTTGAAACATACTAAAAAAAAAGTAGGCCAAATAAATTGAAACGAATTGAGTATTAATTATACATTGAGTATATATTGATGATGGCTACACACGATTATGATTAATCGGCTGAAAGACTAGAAATGTAAGATCCCTAAAGCGAATGAACTTGTTTTGTAACGCAACAGCATAGATGAATCAAACTTTTAACGGGTGATATGGATGAACAATTGCTAATAGTTTGATGATATATTCGAGTTTTTTCCCTAATATATGTTGAGGTTCTACCGAGAACAACCCTTACAAAAATAGAAATAAAGTTTGTATATATCTTATTCTTCCCAAATTTATTTGTGAGATCATGCTGAAAATATTATTGTTATTGTTATATATAAGGTCCAATCTAGTGATCAATAAAATGAGTCTAACAGTAGAGATTAAAGGTTATAAAATACTTGAAATAAAAATATTAGGTGATTTCTTTTACCTATTTAAGTTTTAGTGTGAAAAATTACTCCAACATCACAATTATATTAATTTATAAGATTTTGTTCAATTATATTAATGGTCCTCGTGAGAGGGTGGGGACTGGTTGGTATCTTTGAATCTTCAAGAGGGATAAATAAATAAATAAATAAATAAATATCTAAAATTCTATACTCCACAAAATTAAATAATTTTCTGAAAGTCAGAGCATCCAAAGAGATTTTAAAATAAGTTCACACTACACAGTACACAACCATGGTAAAATACTTTTTTCGTCTCAAAATACTTGTCACATTTTACTTTTTTAAAGTTAAATTACGTGAATTTTTAAGTCAATATTTTAAAACATATTTTAATTATATTAATATAACACTATAATTTATAATAATTTTGTATATTTTTTTAATATTCAAATTTTAACTTTCAAATATTAAATTAATTTAACTCTGAAGATTAATCACTGAAAGTGATGTCGATTCACCAATGCAATTCAACTCCTTTCTTTACGTTAGCAAACTTATAGGCCGAGTCAGAGCTCTACACTCTTTCTTTGTGGGACGATAATGAGGTGTGCACTCATAATTTCAAGGGGTGCAACATTTTTCAATTTGGACTTCATACTTCTTCTTACATACCATATTCATATAATGGCGCGATGTGCTATGAAAATCCATGTTCAAAGAATATCAATTAACTCTTTGAAAAATGAAACACGACAATTATTTTAGAATGCATGAAGTAAAAAAAAACAAAGAAATTGTAGACAAATTCCGAGAAATGTTGAATAATTTCAAAAAGTACCCACCAAACATTAAAAAAAAGTGTAATAATAAATAAATACCAAAAATAAAAAAGGTCCTTGAGGAATGGGCTGAGCTGAACATAGCAGAGAAAAATGCAGAGTACCCAAAAAAACATTTTCATTGTCATTTCTTCTTTCAGCGTACGATTGAATGAACCTTATTTTAGTTGCAATATTTTGTATTTTCCTACTTCTAACTTAGGCCTCGTCGGTAATTTACGTGAGACGTCACGTAGAATACATATTTCTACCTATTTAATTTTTTTTTATGATCATAGTGTTTGGGTTAGCTTTCGTGCACCTAGACTAAATTTACGAGATACCTGCTACCTCCCACCAGCAACAGGTACCAGATAACTCTGTCCACCAAGGCTAGAACAGATCGGAAGAATCACCTTGAACTTGAGACATAAGACTTCATGGTTATTTAACCCACTTTATTGACCACTAAGCTACACCCTCAAATGTCAGTCGATGTTAAAGAGCACATTTATGTGTCATGCCTTAAAAATTATTACTATACTACAATAGAAACAAGTTTTTAGTACAATATTTCTAGTAAAATGGCAGTAGTATATTGCAATAATAATATGAAAATTTCAAAAAAAAAAGAGACAAGAATCAACTTTGAGGATCAGATTCACTAAACCTTCTTGGATTTAGCCTTTCTCCTGTTCTTGCTGGTTCTGATTTACACCTTGTAAGAAGTAATGGATGTACATAATCTCCTCCCCCATTTTTCTCTTCTTCGTCTTTAATGGAGCTCTGGATTTCTTCACTTTCATGGCTTTTTCTCGACCCCATATCTCCATCTATTGGGTTTTCGAGAACTGGAAGACGTTTTTCTTCTTCTTCTTCTTCGTCTTCCAGTTGTCGAATAATTTTTGGGGGACTTTGACTCTTGGTATTATCATCAGAGTGGTGGTTCAATGGAGAACCCCAGAATCTACTTGCTAATGACGAAGATCTGTATGGTGCTGATCTACACCGAGTCAGAATCAATGCATTTTTCGGTACTGGTGGAATTGAATTAGAACAATCCACAACAAATCCATCTACGTCTTCAATTCCAGATTCAAAAATTCCAATTTTGACAGCAGCAGTGCTTTCAGTAGTACTGCTGCTAGTACTGACTCGGCTTTGAACACGATGCTGAGTCGACTCAAGTACTCTTGACGATGAATCAACTTTTTTCCCACAATGCTCGAATCGAAAACAACAAACCCATTTCTTCAGAACTGAAATTAACGATTTGGGTCTGTGTAATTTCAGTTCCAAATTACAGCAGCAGCGACATGGTAGTTTTTTTTTTTGTTGTTTTCTGGTTGAATTGGACCGCCGCGTTCTGCTGCCATTTCTGCCAGGGGCAGATTTGGAGGAACGGCGAGCGCGGACTTGGCCTATACAAGTGACTTTGGGGGAAGATGGCTCTTGTTGGATTGCTTCAATTGCTACATGATTTTTGTTGTTGTTGTTGTTCTTCCACATGAATATAGGACTTGCGCGCATTGTTCTTCCTCTGCTGCTTCTGCTTCCGCTTTTGCTCTTCAAGAACCTCATTAATGGCGGTGGAAATTTCTCTCCTGTTCTTCCGGGACTCGAAATGGGTTTTGATGAACCCTTCATTGTTCTTTTTCTTGTTTTTTGTTCTCTCAACGAGGATTGAAACTGGTGGAACGAGGATTTTCAGTCCGACTCTCTGTGTGTTATTTTGTTTATATGGTTTTGTTGTGTGTTTGTTGTTGGAGTAGTGGGGAGATAGAGAAGGTGTGGTTTTGTTCCTTTGCCATGTTTCTTTCTGGTTTATTACAGTTTTTAGCACCAGTTTTTTTTTTTTATATAGTCTGCTATTTTTCTGGTGATTTTTACTATTTTTTGTTTATTTTTTCTCTAGGCATTTGGTACCTTGAGACTGGTGACGAAATTAGAATTTTTACTAATTCTAATTTTAACCGCCTTGCTCCCACTTGGACGATCTAAGTTATGCCTTGTTGTTTAATCTATCTTAATTTAATTCATCTCGATGTAATTTTTAAGTAGAGTTGATTAATTACTCATTTGTTGTATCAGCTCATTTTGACTCGCTCAACCTCGGCTATTTGTCATTTTTAATTTCATATAAAAGATTAGGCTATTATAAAGAGCATGATTAAATAATTTCTTACTAATAATAAGTGACTGTAAACTCGAAACATGATTTATGTATGCTCTAATATCATATTAAAGTGTTTTATCATATCATTTAAAAAAGTTTAATCGTTGAATAACGTCGACACCAGAAAAACTTTAAATGTGGTGGCAGCACTCGCAAGGGTAGCTCAAAAATTATTTTAGATCACGAGTTTAAATTTAAATATTTTTCGCTTTTTCTTTTTTGATACAATGGGAAATACTACAAAATTTTACCATCGTTCATAAGCTACATTACTTCAATTTCTCATGAACAAAAATTTCATTTTCTTGGTTGGCTTCTCCCACACAAGCAATTTCTTTTTGCACGTTTGTGATTTTTATTTATCAAACTATATGTGTATTTATTTGTCTCTCTTCAAATATGGATAATAGTTATTTTGTTGACTTACAAGTTTCAATAATATTTGTAGATAATAATATTATATGACATTTTATTTAATAAACTTGACAACAAGTAGACAGTTAATTTCCACTTTTAAATCTTTCTATCTCATTACTTCGCTTTTACTAATCTATATTTTCGAGTAAATTCACTAAGAGGGGAAAGCAACCCCTACGAAAAAGGATAACAATTATTCAAGATTTAAATCTCATGAGTTCAGTTAATAAGTTTTTTAGCATTAAATGGGGTATTTTATAAAATTATGAATCAATCCTATTATTTATTATAATTCAAGTAAATATTTCCATATAAATTTATCCGGATCATAAAAAATACTAGTTCAAACAAATTCGATATGGCGATATCGTATCCGCTTATGATTATACTAAAATTTCGAGATTTCTTGTTAACTCTCTGGTGATTCTTGTGATTTTTACTGATATACTCTCTTCATTTATTTTTACTTGTTCACTATTTCAAAAATAGATTTTTTACTTTTCACTTTTAATGCATCAAGAAAAGACAATTATTTTTTTCTATTTTACCCTCAACATTAATTACTTAATTTCAAAATCATTTCTCAAAATATAAGACTATACATCAATTATTCCCTCCGTTCCCTTATAAGTGATTCTTTTAACTTGAACACGCCTCTTAAGAAATTACTCACTCATAGAAAATAAAAGATATTTTTACCAACTTACCCCTTATTAAATTTTATCTCTTTCCAAGTTGACATTGGATATTGAAGTAGTAGTAAGTGATTACACAAGAGTAAATTTGAAAGAATATGATTAATTTATTCTTGAAAGCTTAAAGTATCATTTATTTAGGAACAAAATGAAAAGACTAAAGAACCATTTATTTAGGAGCTAAGGGAGTAATCTGAGTATTATCATAAAATATTTATATTAATTATTATTATTTTTTAAAAAATATATAAAATTTAAAATGGACAAATAAAAATAAACGTACAGAATACTATGTAGTAGAGTGAAGTGGTTGTTGTATTGTACAAGTAATATTAAAAGGTTTCGCACGGATGGTTGAATGAGACAAGTAGATTTTTTTTAATTGTAGCTTTGTATCTTTCTTTTTGGCTTTATACTTTCTTCTCACCACAATTATTTCTTGGCTCTGGCAATTTCCAAACTTTTGTATTCTTTCTTTTCATCTTTTATCCTTCCCACATTTATATTTTGTGGGGTACATTAATTCTTATAGCTCAACAAGTAAAACAATGAGAAAAAGAAATGTTCAAACTTGTGCTCTTGTGGCACATTGATAAGTAAATAATTAGTAGGTAGGGTTGTACATGGATTGGGTTGATTCGAATTTTTTAAATACCAAATTAAATTATTAGTGTTGGGTTTTTTAATTTATAAATCAAATCAAACTAATAAAAGTAGAATTTTTCAACCTTGAGTTTTTTTGGGGGTTTTCGGTTTCCTCGGATTTTTTGGGTTTTTTGGGGGTTTTTCGGTAAAGTCTTTATACAAACATATAATTAACTTTTGCTTCAAATATTTCTTTAGTCCGAGCAAAATATGACTATCTAAGGTATTTCTTAAAAAAATAACACAAAATATATTCACTTTATTTGGAATTTATGAAGTGAGTGATGACAATAAAATATTCAACCAAAAAAATAATGAAATCGCATAGAATAAATATTTCATATTAATAAGTCATAGTAAAAATAATCATAATTTAAAAGTATTAAGTCATCTAAAATAAGTCTAATAAGTATTAACTACATGACTAAATATTAAACAGAAAAATAAATTAGTTTATGTATTTATGTAAAATTAAAAAATAAATATCTAACATGATTGTCATTTCTAGTGTTGGATTGAATAATCTTTTGTTAACATTCGTATTGCTTTGGGTTTTATTTGAGTTACTAATATATTTGGGTTGTAAAAAGACTTATTGGACCATTTGAAATTTTAAGTTTAAACTTGAAATAATATGTTGAAAGATAAAAACTATGAAAAAGTTGAAGAAATATTTATAAATTACATCACAATAAATATTTTTAAAAACAGTATACATGTAATATCGGGTTGGTTCGGTTTGGTTTGACTTTTTTTAGTTAAAACCAAACCAAATCAATTATAGCCAGTTTTTTTTTTCAATACCAAACCAAGTCAAACCAAATCACTAATCGAGTTTTTCTTGCGGTTTGATTCGATTTGCGGTTCGGTTTTGTACACCCCTATTAGTAGGAACTTAATCAGATTTTTGTAGTTATATTTTGTTTAATTATAATTCGTACTAATATTTTCAATAGCAATTATATAATTTCAACATATAAATACAAATAGAGTTCAGTGTTGATTGAGAGAATATACAATCCCTGTTGTATATATTGTGAAATCTCGACATACAAATACATATATACAAATACACATCTGTATTGTATATTTTGAGGAATATCGACATACAAATACAAATATAACCATACAAATACAAATACAATTGAGTGTTGATTGAAAGAACGACATACAAATACAAATAACAATAGTTGTAAAACATAAGTTGTGAAATGCAATTGAAATAAACTATTGCTATGGAGCGTAATTAGGCATGGAGCTGCTATTTAGGTTAATTCTTCTAAGAGGTTTGGCTATTATTCATAGAGTTAATGGTAAAAAATATATACCTAAGCAATCACATTTTTGCAAGTATCGTATCTCAACTATTAATCATTGTTCTAAACTATTACATTTTCACGAGTTTCATACTCAATTATCACTCTATTTGTATTAAAACACACATCGATGCTGAGTTGGCCTATACGTGCCTGTTATAGATTGAGAATAAATATTCGACCAACTCAGCATCGAGATATATTTTAATATAAAAGAAGTGAACTCTCGAAAAAGTGACAATTCAGATATATTTTTGACCATTAACTTTTATTTATAGTATGTGATTTTGACTATTCGTTTTGTTTAGGAGCAAGTCCCGGATGAATCCCAAAAAACCTTTTTAATATATGAAGCATTATCCAAGAGTGTGGTAAGATGAATGAGATCCATTTATTTTTAATTAACAATTTTGAGTTCGAGTCTTGAAAATGAAAAAAAACTTTTAGTATAAAATGTTTCTTTTCTAAAGTAACCTACTCGACATGAATCTAAATTAGTGTGGCTAGTATTTCCATTGAAAGACTAATACCCAAAAGGTTATTATAAACAAAAGTTGCATCAAAGGAGAATGATTTAACCTGTCTTTCACGTTTCAATGTAATACCTATTATATGTACTTGACTTCATCATGTAAGTACCTAACTAATTCACCAAACTCATCCCAAAATAGGCCCTAAGAATAATTCAACCAATTGCTAACAACATGGAGCCATTATCCAGCCCTACCTTTTTTATAATCGTCTGGTGTTCGAAATTTATTGACCTGATTAATTCGAATTTACATCACGTAACCCTATCAAGAGTTTCTCATTTTTCAGGATTTGTTTCGCACATCATAGAATTCGTTAAAAGGAAAAACGCTTCCTGTGAAGAGTTTTTCGATTCCCAAGGTTTGAACATTGAACTTCTGATTCGAGTATTCAAAACATACCAACCCGATTAATTCATATTTGCACTGCGTAGTGTTCACTAAAGGGGAAAATGCTCCCCTGATACCAACATTTTCTTGATTCCTAGGGTTTGATTCTAGACCTATGGTTCTAATATTCAGAATTTACTGACTCGATTAATTAAAATTTACGTCGCGTAAGATTCATTAGAAAGAGAAACACTTCCTAACAGGAATATCTCGATTCTCATAATTCAAATTTGAAATCTCTAATTAAAATTTGAAAGATCTCATCCGTCCCGCCACACCAACCTACTTAACTTTCCTATGTATCATCATTTTTCACACAACTAATCAAACCACTTGATATTGAAAGTTGAAACAACTAATTTCCCTATCATGGAAGTTAGTAAGTTGGTTCTTGGTCCAATTTTATAATTACACACTTACTCTAAGCAAACCCTATAATTTGACAATTATTGCAATTTGTAATCTAGAAAACCCTAGACAATTTAGGACAATTATTTCATGACAATTCAAGGTAAAAGTCCCATCATAATAAATCACAATGATCCTAGAAATATTGGCCTTGTTCTTTTTTGTTTATCGTTTTCCTTTAGTTTCTCCTAGGGTGTACATATTCTTTTTTTTTTAGAAAAGAATAACAAATTAATCTTTTTTCAATTTATTTAACCACATTATAATCATATTAATTACAACAATGATTAATGGATGATTTATAAATAGTCAAAATCCTAAGTACTTATAAAAGGTATATTTTACAAATGATAACTTAATTTTTACTTTTTTCACAGAAATAACTTAACTATCTTTTCTTACACAAAAATAAATCAACTATCATTTTTTTTTCATAAAAATAACTTAACTATCTTTTCTTACATAAAAATAACTAAATTTGAGTAAACCATAATAATCACATGGCTGAAATACGGTAACTTTTTCGATGAACCCCACTCTTTTTCACTTTTTTTTATTTTAAATATAATAAATAAAATTTAAAAAATACTCAACCCGACCCGTCCCCATCCAAAATTCATTTGAAAAATATATTAAAAAGAATAAGAACTATTATTGTAACGGACCCGGGTAGTCCAATCGTGCCAAGTTTTAGAGTTAAAAAACTCCGGGGTTGGGAGTTTAAAATTCTGGGCTAGGCTAGTCTCGGCTGGTTTTGGAGCGAGGTGGAGCCTAGGAAAATCCGGGTAAGGATTGGTTTATGTGCCTTGCGTTAAGCTAGTCTTCCACATAGCCAAGACAAAAAGGAGTCCGGGGAACTTTTCGGAATCGAATTTGGGTAAGTAGAACTCCCGGAATCGCGTTTGACGTGAAGGGGTTGTTTCGGGTCATTGGGGGAAACAAGTCTGTTGTAAAATGGCCAAAACTGGGAGATTTTCGGATATTCTGTCTGTGACGAGCGCAACCATCCGCGATAGCGGTGGAAAATACCGCTATAGCGGTGGTCAAGGCGCTCAACACCGCTTAAGACCGCTATAGCGGGAGTTGTCCGCTATAGCGGGACCGCTATAGTGGAGCGGGGACCGCTATAGCGGACCGACGAGATTTTAATGCAGAAAAATTCCCCAAAACATTCAGTTTTCAAAAAAAAAATTGGGAGAAGGGCTAGGCGATTCCAGGCGATTTTCCTCCCTTTTCCTTCGATTTTCTTCCCTAAGGTAAGGTTTCTACTCCCCAATCTTTGTACTATATTTCCTATGCGGTAGAATTGCTAGGAGAGAACTTGGGGAAAGGTTGGAATAACTTAGGAATGGTAGAATCCGGGGAAGGAAGGGGATTCCAAGCATGAATGTTCTTGGGCATTGTTAAAAGTATGTTATCATGATCATAGATTGTTAAATTCTCTATTTTTATCCGTAAAAATGATAGAAGTGGGTGAATTAACGGTAGAAAAGTCCGAGAAAAGGGTGGGATGATCATGGATGGCCTAGGGTTTGGGAATTTGGTGTAATATGGGTATTGTGCAGGCTTTGTGTGTTAATTGTATGTACTTGTGTGTCATTTTAGACTAAGAACGAGAAAAGAATCCGGAACACGGGAAAGCTCGGGTTGAATAGAGCTTGGTTCATTTCGAGGTAGGTGATGGCTTATGATTTCTGTGAATGTTGTATATTCTTGTACTCATATCTAAGTGCTTGTATGAATTACATTGTTTAGGGGAGTTGTGTAGAATGTCTAAGGTTCTTGCTTTACAGTCTGTGATTGAAGGGATTTGCTTGTTGGTTTACAAGTTGTTTGATCATCTATTTGACTGTGAGTTGTTGACATTCGGTTGGCTCGAGTACCACGCCAGGTACGAGTATACTAACGGTTGACTTCGGTACCACGCCTGGTACGGGTTTACTTTTGTTACATCATTGCATTTTTATTATTGTGTTGCATTGATTGATATTGATTCCGTGAGTGGACCGGGCTGATTATTGAAATGTGTTATTGGCTTGGTGGTCCTTGAGTGGCCGGGAATTTCTGTATAACTGTTGTGTTGGTCTTGGTTTAGGCCGGGTTGTAATTGACATTTTGTGTTGTCTAAAGGGGATCTCAGGGTGGGTCCGGGTTAGATGGGAAGGTATAGTTATTGGTATATGGTTGTGGCTTAGAGTATCGGTGGTGGATTTCATGCGGGAACAAGCTAAGTAGAGACTTGTAGTCTAAGTGTGTTTGTTAATATTGTTGCATGTCTTCCATACCTTTTACTTGATATTGTCGTACTATTTATACATTATTTATCTGAAAATTGGTTGATGATCCTACCAGTACACAGTGGTGGTGTACTGATACTGCACTTGCTTTCCTTTTGGTGAGTACAGGAAATTTTTCAGCGGCTGAGACGCGGCCTCATCTATAGCACCGGCGATTTCTGACTTCAAGGGTGAGTTGCTTGATCAAGCTACCTTGGATTTATCTCTAGAGTTTAGCCCACTTATTTCGTGTTTAAAACTACTTTCGTATTTCTTTAGGGGTTGCATCCCCGTATTCTAGATATTGGTAGTAATGTTTGGTACTGCGACTTTCAATTTCTAGGGAGATTTTCCACAGGATGATATTAACGCTTTCTTACTTATTAAATTGCTAGTTTACTTCTGTTTTGCTGGTTTTAGGCTGTTAGTCTAGGCAAAGGGTTGAACTCTATTGGTTCGCTCATCCGGGGGTTGGGTGTCACTCACGACGGTCTGAGTCGTGACAATTATTCTCAAAGAAAAATATTTTTCTTTGATTTTAATATGTTAAGACGTAAAAAAATATTTTCTTTTCTTTTGATATATTGAGAAGTAGAAAAACAACAAAACATTGGGTAAGTTAACACAAAAATCACACGGTCAAAATGTGATAACTTTTTCGATGAGCCCCACTCTTTTTCACTCTTTTTTTATTTTAAATTTAATAAATAAAATTTTAAAAACACCCAATCCAACCCATCCCGATAAAATTTTGTTTGGGATGGGTTGGGTGGAGTGGTTTTTAAATTTTATTTATTAAATTTAAAATTTAAAAAGAGTGAAAAAGAGTAGAGTTCATCGAAAAAGTTACCGTATTTCGGTCATGTGATTTTTGTGTTAGTTTATCCTAAGTTTAGTTATCTTTGTGTAAGAAAAGATAGTTAAATTATTTTTTGAAAAAAAGTGAAAATTAAATTACCATTTATGAAATTTACCCTACTTATAAATATCATGTATATAGAAGTTGCACTCAAAGGTTAAAAATCAAGTTCAAATCTCATTATAAACAAAAAACAATAGTAATTTTTTTCAATCTACCTAAACTTTTATGGGCAAAATTACTGGTGGAAAGTAGTCGATACCAAGTGATACTTTCAAGGTATGCATAAGTTGATTCAACATCATCGTTATATAAAAGAGTAAATGATTAAAAACACATTTCAATTATCACTTTCTTACGAGTTTCACACCCTCAACTATCAATTATTCACTTTTTCTACTTTAACTATCACCATTTATGTATTAAAACACACCTTATCAACTATTCGTTGTAGTTGTTCCTTTTTCATACCTGAACTATCACCATCATTCAAGTAGAAAAAGGAAGCAGTTGATAGTTAAGGTGTATTTTAATACATATTCAAATGGTGATAGTTCAAGTAGAAAAAAGAAAATAATTGATAGTTGAAATGTAAAACTCGCAAAAAGTGATATTGTACATGCATGTATTTTTACCATTATAAGTATTACTTGACATATAAAGAAAAATTCTCTAGGAATTTGATTTTCAAAAAGAGCAAAGAGGGGCAATTTTAAAATTTACCACCATATATTGGAGACCAACTTCTTTAAAACCACATGCAAAGTCAGTACTTCATTTTTTTATAAATATATATATAAACATAATTGTCAGTAGAATAATAAGAATTACCAATACAAGAAAACAGAAAGTCAACTAATATATCAGAAATCCTTCTGGCAATCAAGAAAATGCTTGACCCAAGAAGACAAGAAAAGAGTGTAGCAAGTCAATCAAAGAATCATCCTACTGAAAAAAAGCTCTGGACACTAGGAAACCAATCAATTCACAAAATAAACTATTCCGCTACTATTTGACTAGACACAAGATTTAAAAAATAAACAATTTGTTGGGCAACGAAGCCTCAACATTCGTACAGAAAAGGAAAGGCCAAACACTTCAACCTAACGTGAATGAGCAGTGACGAAGTGACGAAATGAGAAGATGAGATGCCTCGAGCATCCTTATTTAGAAAGAAGGATCAAAGATTTTGGACTTGTAGCTTTTCCCATCAACTAGAAATCGGGCTTGAAATTGGTCTAACGCAACTAGCAGACCACGCCATGCTCAATCAAATAATGAACACTGACTATGATTTGGCAAATCGTCTCCACGGCTCAATGAAAAGATAACCCCGTTCAACACTTCATCAAGACAACATGCCTTTCCTCCAAATACCATTTGCCATCCTCCTCTTATCTTAGGGTCAAGCCATTGTGGATTCAGGGGCGGCATCAAATCGGAAGAGTGTTGCAGAAGATAAAGATCTACACTTCCCTTTTACAACATAGGAGGGAAGGATCGAAGATTTTGGTCATGTAGCTTTTCCCATCAACTAGAAATCGGGCTTGAAATTCTCACCTTAAAATGAGAATTCGATGTATACTAAAAAGAAAAATACGCCACACATTGTGGGACATGAATTATAATATACAGTATTTTCAATATTAGGATGAAAAGACTTCAAAAACAGTGCTTATACAGTACCTACTACAGTATTACTCATAGTAATTTCCATCTTTTCAAAGTTCTTCCTTTCCCCCTTTTTCTGTTCCCTTCTGGACAATAGTTTTCTTGTGGGACTGTTCTAGTGATGTTACAATAAATGGCCCACAGATTCTATAAAATAAAGTTATCAGATGATTGCACTATCAAAATAGATTTTATTCACTAAGGTACAATCCAACAGTTTTATCTTTGTGAACCATCATATGTTACTTTATCGGGTAGCCGGAGCACAAAGCATTCCACGTTAGTAGAGTATGGAGAAAGGCTGCACCTCAAGATATGTATGTTGACAACCTATCCTAATTCAAGCATTAGTTGCTACTTCTATGACTCGAACTCGTGACCTATAGATCACACGGAGACAACTGTACTGTTACTCCAATGCTCCCCTTCATATGTTACTTTATAATACTCAAAAGATCATTGATCTTTTCATCCCAACTATTGATTTCCCTGATTCAGGTCCAATTTTCTTCTCTTGATCCCCATCACCAATGATCTCATCTTCCATTTTGCCATCAGTCTCTTCATCTGGAGAAACAACTCAGAAATCCATTAAAAATATTTTTAGAGTAAGAAAACAAAATTATCCGAAAAGAAAAATGAAGTCCAAAGGGGAAATAGTTGACAATATAGCTATGTTGTTCGGTCTCTCCAAAAATATTGCCGCACCCGTGTCGGATCCTCCATAGATGCACTACTTTTGGAGGATCTGACACACATGCGTCGACATTTTTGAAGAGTCTTAGCAACATAGCAGTATAGTAGCAACATAGCAGTATAGTAGTTGTCGACATTTTTGAAGAGTCTGAGCAACATAGCAGTATAGTAGCAACATAGCAGTATAGTAGCTATGTTGTTAGGTCTCTCCAAAAATGTTGCCGCACCCGTATCAGATCCTCCAAAAATGCATTACTTTTGGAGGATCCGCCACGCACTCGTCGATATTTTTGAAGAGTCTGAGCAACATAGCAGTATATTATGATGCTAAAACCAAACCTTGGAACTTTTTGCTCCTTGCTTTTCTGCTTTAGGATTGAGAGTCGACCTCAACTAATTTAGAATTGAGACATAGTTGTTCCTGTTGTTGTTTTCTTTGTACTCCTGGTCCTTTTTATATGTCGTTTACGCGTTTGCCATATCCAAGAAAGCTATTTGATAACTTTAATCACAAGGGATACAACAACATACCCAGTGAAATCACACGAGTGGGGTCTGGGGAGGGTAGGATTACGCAGACCTTACCCCTACAATTGTGGGGTAGAGAGGTTTTTTCCGATATTAATCATAAGGGATATTTAACTAAATTACCCCTGTCTCTTCCTTAAAACAAGTATTAACGACGATATGCCTTCTTAGTGTTCATCTAGATTTATGAAGGACACTTGTTAGTACTTAATATACTTTGGCACGACGAGAAGTAGTGATACCTGAAGTGTTACCTAGAGAAAATTCAGTAAGACGTCGGACACAATCCTTGAGTGCTTGGAGCTCAGCTTCTTTCTCGTGGAGTTTCGAATGAGTTTGGCGAAGCTCAGACTCTAGCTCCACTATCTGGCCTTCTTGTTGTTCAATGAGCAGATGACAAAGCTTTTGATCCAGTTCAGATGGCAATACTCCACTGAATTGAGAAGTTTCCGCATTGAGGTCACCGGCTTGGTTAAATTCTTTCTCCAGAAAGCCATCCTGTGCAGCAAAAGTCAATAGTAACAGATGAAACGTTAGTTCGTGGAGCAGAACTAGAGGATGGAAAATCTTGTTATCGACATTTGCTTGTTATACATTTAGCTAATTGGATAGATCTTGGAGTTTCCATGATAGGTCTGCATCAGAGAACAAAATGTCCATGAACTTTACTACAAACCTCAAATTCGCAAAACACAAATATTCCTAAAGCTGCAAGAAAAGTGCCAGCATTGCCAAGTACAGTTGATATTAAATTCGATTAAGATATGTAGGCCGTTATGAGAATGATAATCAACTTTAGAAGTTTAACAGCAGAAATCCAACTTGATTTGCTGCAGTAGTTACATGGATTCGTTATAGCACAGGAGAGGCTGTCGAACCATTTCTAGGTAGAAAAAATCCAAACAACCTAACCTAAGAATAACTTCCAACTGCAAATTTGGATTTTGGACATGGGAAAATGATAACACGGCACCTACATCGTCTAAATTTGATCATAGAAAATATTAGTAAACCCATCTACTGTTAGAGATAAGACTTTAGTAGTAAGGAGTTTCTAGTGACGCCTAAACCATGCAGTTTGAAAACCCTTGAAAATGGTAGTGAAAAGGACACATAATAACAATGTGACTAAGTTACTTGATAAGTATAAAATATGGAGTACTCCCTTTGTATCCATTTATCCGCCCCTACGACTGTTTGTGAAGTAAAAAGTTCTCCCTGTTGATTATGATTTTTCAAATTTTATATTGTAACAATTTGTAACTTCTAGAGATGTAAAGTTTACTTGAAATTTTTAAGAACAGTTGTCCGATTTCACACCGAAAATTAGCCGTTCAACCATCTTACTCCGAACTCCATCACTCTTTTTGGATTGAGGGAGTAGTATTGATTTGCAAATAACAAATAAATTACTTGCATCTAGATGGAGCTTGAAAAATTCGTAGGATTTTTTTTAAATGGACCTGACAAAAGTGTACTCATTTACAAATATAGGTAGAAAACTGCCAAGTTGTACACTGAAAACAGAGTAGAGAGGACAAGAAGAAAACTCCGATTTAAGCCCGGACAAGGAAGAAAGGCAAAACAAATCAATTTGGATTGAACAAGTATGCGTGGTAGTCAAAACCATATAGAGGAAATTTATGTCACATTGAACTCACCCGACAAGGATCTCTTCCTCCATCAAAATCTGTACCTTCAGTAGCACACCATGGAAGCTTTTGTAACTCGGATTCGAGCTCAGCTTCCAGCTGATCCATTTCCATAACCTCAGGGTGTGGCTCTTCTGTAACGACACTGCTTGCACATTCACCTTCCTCAGCCACTTGGTGATCTAGTGCTCTATAAATATTCCTGTTTTCATTGCTACTCTCAGCTATCGCATGTATTCTACATTCACTATCATTCTTTTCACCTATTTCGGCTTTATTTTTTGAAGCACGCAGGTCATGTGCAACTTTTCTCCTAGAAAGTTCTGCTTGTAATTCTTCTACAGCTTTCGCAGTTTCATCCATGGTAGTGTTGAGCCTATTGATCTCAGATTTCCCAGCTGACATCATGCACATCATTCCAATTCCGAGTCCATAACCAAGAAACGAATTATCTGGACGATGTAAAACACATTAAGCAAAGGAATTTCAAAAATGCATGGGGTGGAAAATATTCACCTACGTGGAGCAACTTAACATAAGAGAGGATATTCGCTCAAATAAGATTATCGAAACAACATGCAAAAATAGCAAATTTCAGGTAGAATAAAATATTTGGTCATGTCTTCAAGTTAGACCAATAAGATAGTAGTTTGCATTGAGCCGTGCGAGGATGCCAACCAACTAAATGGGGCAGCCCGGTGCACTATGCTGGACCACAAGGTTTAGTGTATGTAGCGTTCCCTGCATATCTGCAAGAGGTAGCTTCCACAACTCGAACCCGTGACCTCCTGGTCACATGGCAACAATTTTACCAGATACACCAAGGTCCCCTTCAAGACGCCAACCAACTACATAACGTAATAAAGTGATGGTATGGTACTAGTATATCCAACTAACAAAACAGCATCAATATTGGATGTATTGATACGAATCTTAGTTTGGATGATCGATGATGTCCTTAAATAGCATGATAAAATGCACCAAGTGAGCAATAGAAACTAATCACGCTGAAGTAGTAATGAACAAGTGATTTACAGTAAGGAGCTATAGTTAAGGGACTAAACAAAAGAAGAACCAACAAAACATGTGTTTGTTTAACCCATATCATAAGCAGAATATTCAAATTAAAAGCTGCAGAAAGTCATCTGGAAAAATTCAGTTTGAGTTGCTTCTTCGTTTAGCAAAAGGGTAAGATACTATAATAACTAGCATAGAACCATGATTTGTAACATACTTCTGCTTCAAACAATTCTCGAAGTTACTTGTTTAGCTATAATCACCGTTACTACATTCTATTTTTTGTCATGGTGGGATCCACCCATTATTCAAACAGAAATGAGAGATGTCCCTCATTGAGAGCTTTTAACTTATTGAGAGTCATGGTTGGTCTTCGTGCCAACCTCTCTATTTAACCAAGAATTTGGTGTCCCATTAATGTATCAACAATAACAACAACATACCCAGTATAATCCCACAAGTGGGGTCTGTGGAGGGTAGAATGTACGAAGACCTTAGCCCTATCTTGGGAGGTAGAGAGGTTGTTTCCGATAGACCCTCAGCTCGAAGCAAAGCATATCAAAGCAGGACCAAAATAGAAATAACTGAAGTGAAGGGATCACAGCAAAATACTATAGAAAGCATGGCAAAACACTAGAAAAATGGAACAGTAACTACACCAAAAAAGTGTGATAATCGAAGTACAAGCGACAGTAGATGTCCCATTAATGTATCAAAATGCAGATATCATCAAATCTACAGTGCTAGTGGTCAAACTCTTCCAGCACAGGAACATAGAAACCCCTCCCCGATCCCATTCAAAAGATAAAGAAAGACAGAGTAGATGAATAATCGAAAGCAGATCACATAGCTAACATAGAAATTGCACATTTTGTGAATTATATGAGCTCGGCAGTGACCAGTATAGGTACTTCGATTTTCTTCTCTTGAAGAATTTAATACATTGCAAAAGTAACATTATCAGTATCTATGAAGAATATGCTAAACAACAGAAGTGACTCTGTTGATACCCCACTGCACTAGAATAACTCTTTTCTCAAAATTTTGCTCGAGCTAAATGATCATACTACTTGAAGCCACCATTCCTAGCTTCACGCCCCAATATTCTTTTAAACAACCTTTGAACGTGATGAATATAGGACGGTTGAAAACCTCTTCTGATGATTATAGAAGTTGCAATTCCAATTTGAGTTTTTCACATCCCTACCTATGCAAGCCTAATTTTCTACTTACATTCCATAAATTAACACAATTATCAACCAGCACATTTAAATTTGAGTGTCATTGATGTTCCTAATGAACAAAAAAATGTGGAGTTGAGAGCAACATTAGCTAAATGAGAAATTGTGATCCACTATTAAATTGAAACACAGTACATACCAAAGCATGATTGCAGCGACACCTACTATTGAATTAAAGTGACAGAAAAGAAAATGTACTAGGAGAATATCTAATAAAGAGGGCAGCCCGGTACACTAAAGCTCCCGCTATGCGCAGGGTTCAGGGAAGGGCCCGACCACAAGGGTCTATTGTATGCAGCCTTACCTTGCATTTCTGCAAGAGGCTGTTTTCAAGGCTTAAACCCGTGACCTCCTGGTCACGTTGCAACAACTCTACCAGTTACTCCAAGGCTAGTAATATTTTAGAAATTTTACCTTTGGAGGCACAGGAATCACATTTCCCTGAAGGAACTTTATTAGTTCTCCTCTTCTTCAAACAAACATAAAATCTCTTCCCATTCCCTCTCTTCCTCTGATGATCCAACCTACACAATTCCTTTTCACCACCCCTCACATTTCCACATTTTTCCCCAAATTTCCCACCACTATTTCCCTTCCACTCCATTGCATTCCCTTTGGTCTTTCTAGAACCTTCCACATTTTTCTTCCTCAAATTCCTAAACCCCATTTCACAACCAGAAGCACTTGAAAACCTAAAAATTGACCCATCAGAAAACCCCTCATTCTTTTCTTGAATCCTGCAGCCAAGATTACATGCAAGGCTTGAATTGTTAAACCCTTGTGGGTCAAAGGGTTTATCACAAATACTGTTAAAGATTGAATCTTTATGCTGAAAGGGAGTGTTAAACCCTTGTGGGTCAAAGGGTTTATCACAAATACTGGTAAAGATTGAATCTTTATGCTGAAATGGAGTGATAAACCCTTCTGGGTCATTGAGTTTATCACATTTACTGTCACTTTCAGTAGAACCAGAAGTGGGTTCAATGGCATTTTGGTTAAAGATTTTCTTGGCTAAAAATCCAGATCCTGTTGCTGCTGCTGCTGCTGCAACTACTAAAGCTGGCCACATTTGGTTATTTTATTTTTTTTCAAGATTTTAGACAAGGGGTTTAAGGTTTTGAACAAACAAGAAACTAGTAGAGATCACATTCAAGAATTGCTAATACTACACTAATGTTGTTGCAGTTCATAATAAGTAAGTGAAAGTGACAAGCTTTGAATTTTGTCTGTGTGCCATGTGGGGGGGGGGGGATTGTTGGGGGGGGGGGCTGTGTTAATACGTGGCTTCTCATATGAGTTTGCTCACGTGCTTCCCGCTTTCTGATAAATTTTTCAATTTTATGGAGAACTTTCCATTTTTTCAGTTAGGTAGGGCCTAAAGATGGAGATTTTGGGCCAATTTTACCAATAATCCATAACAAAACCTCTTTCCCCCTTTGTGGTGTTAGCTAATTTAGCTTATGTTTGATCATAGATTTTAGATTAGATATATTTTTTGTTTGATCATAAATTTAATTAAATCTTAAAAATCTGATGAAATATCACTTTTACTCACAAATTTTAATGTCCAAATACAATTTTAAGTTTCAAAAATCACAACTTCAACAACTCAAATATTCAAGTTTGAACTTCAAAATATATGGTCAAACGGGAGCCAAGTGTATTAATATCGTAAAAAATGCATAGGTACCCTATTTTAATATGTGTCTATGTTTACCAACTTTGAAACAATATCAGATATGTAATGATTAGGGTTGAAGGTTAGTAGGTAATCGAGCGATCCCTCTCTTTTCCAGTGGGGAGCATGATTCTAGTTTAGGGCACTTTATTTGCTCTCTCTTCTCCTTAGCGATATCATTATTATCATTCGATCATTATTTATTCTTCAATTTTAGTACTACTACTATTTTTTTTTGTTATCTTTACTATTTTTACTGTTAATATTTTCTTTTCTTTGATTATTTCATCATAGCTTGTTTATTCTTATATTTTTTAAACTTGCTTTGTAAAACGTTTTTTCTTGAACAAATGATGTATGGAAAATAATTTATTTATCCTACAATAATAAGAGTAAGGTTTGCGTACACTACGTCTTCCCAAAATCCATTTGTAGGATCACTACTAAATATGTTTGTTAAAAGTTTTTGTATTTCTGCTTGAAGTTCATGCAATAGTAATTGAATTTTGTCGCATGTGCATCAACTTCAAGTAATAATGCTTGAACTTGAGGCAAAAATAACTCCACGTCAATCAAAATGGCAAAATGCTTTAACTTCAGTCATACGTTTTGTTTGAAGTTAAGCTTCGTTAAGACTAACTCCAAACATTGGATGTTAAAGTTATTTCGAAGTGATAGACGTGAAATTTTTTTAATTGGGTTCATATTAATTAGCGACGTTAAAATTGGGTACCTATACACTTTGACCGTTAATTCTTTGGATGATCATCAAAGTTATAAAAATGACTCAGTCAAATCCCTTTTCTTTATTTTATACAAATGAAATCAATATGAGATATGATGTGTGTATCTAAGAGAGATGCATGCGAGTAAATTACTACCTCCGTTCACTTATCACATTTCGCTTCTCGAAAGTCAAATGGCATAACATTTGACCAACATTTTCATCATATTAATAATATGAAAATGATGTAACTTAAAATATCTTTTGTATAGTTTTCGTAACATCCAAATTTTTTAAATTTAAAATATTGAATTAATCTAACTCAATTTCGCTTCATAAATTAGTCACATTGACTCTTCTGAAGCATGACAAGTAAAACTGAACGGAGAGTAGAATGAAAAAGTTACAAAGCAAGCAATTCCTTGCAAAATGAGAGCCACAATTCCCATTTGCATCACCATGTGATATTAAAACACAAGGCAGGATGATACATCAGTATTTCAGCATGAAAAAGAATTTTAGTTTCTCAAAATATTGGTCCATAGGAGAATCCATAAGCATAACTATATTAATGGTAAATGATCAGTAACAAAAGGCAGCTTATCCAAACTTTGGCTCAATTTTCCTCAAAAAGGACTTGCAAAGAGTGTAAGAGCAAGTACACTACAACTTGTAACTACCTGTTATATTTTCCCTCTAGATCCATTTACAAACATTTAAAACATAAATGGCAATTCAGAACCAGAAAGATGTCTAAGTGAAGGAAGTAACAATTAACAGCGTCTACGCGAACCTCCAAACGATCAAATTCAAGCTGGTTAAGCTGTTTCACACTATTGGAGTATCTGCAACAGTCAAAAGAATCAAAGAACTCGTCCGGAATAATGAAATAGAAATATCAGCATGAAGTTTTAATGAAATATTAACATCTATTTCTTTGCATAGTACAAGTAGGAGCAGGGTACTGCAATAACAAGTTTCATAATTCATAGAGAATCACCATATTTGGAGTTCTCCATAGGCCTATAACAATCTTCTCCACTCCTTCCTCCTCAAACTTAACAGTCTATCTTTACTAGCAAAACCGAAGCAGTAAATCAAAAAAATCACTCTTGATCAATACACATCGATACATATGGACAGACTAGTATAAGGCATTTTTTGGTGCTAAGTGCTAACATACAAAATCAATTTGGGGTTAGATTCACATCTCTTATAATGTGATAATATCCTAGTTGTCTATTTTTCAACTTCAACATTTTATGCTTTCTAATGGGATTATCTAGCTCATATCCTGTCCGTACACCTATGACGGATTAAATAAGGTAGGAGGAAGAATACGTATTCCATCGAGGCTACTGCACCTTATACAATCTCATGTTGGACTAGACGGTTATCACATCCTACTATCTGATTTAAGTTTTAATAAACAGACTTTAGGTCTAACTCAATCCCAAAAGCTATCTCATGAGGAGAGAATAGTCCAAGACCATATAAAAGAGACAACAGTCTATTCCCTCAACTAATGTGGGACACTTGACACTCTTCCCTCCTGCCGCACGCCCGTGATGGATATTTGTTACGTGGACGATATAGGGCAAATCAAGAACAAGGATGTGTTTGGCTCTAATACCATCTTAAGAAAATGAATGAGGGCTCTAAATCAACTCTAAAAGCTAGCTCATGAGGTGAGCGTTGCCCAAAACCATATAGAGAGACAACAGTCTATTTCCTCAACTAATGTGGGGCACTTAATATGATTACTATATGCATGTCTATAGTTTTGAAAGTGAAGTGTGACACTTTGTTTTATTCCTAAATTCACCATTTTGTGAGAAGTTATTCCTATATTCACTTAGGTATTCTCTTCCTCGTGCCTTGCAAGCACGAGATGTAGGATGCTCCACCATCTTTTAGAATAAGTGCAATAAAAGATGTGTAGAGATCCTATTCTAATTTCTCCATAGATAGTCTTCTACTGCCTTCAATTATGTCACCCCTGACCGTGTTCCATCAACAATGAAAGAAATCCATCATGAAACCGTTGAGACCAGCGATTGTGTCTTCTTCACAACTCCTAACTTCTACCTCATACTTCATCCTTATGAAACTCCTCTCCATGGTCTCACCCACTCCCTTTATCTTCCACTGTATTATTTAATGAATGCCCTTTTACCTATGTCTGCATCCACACTCTTCTTATACAATAGTATATAGAGTCCTCCTAGTTGCACCTTTCACCTTCCCAATATCGACATGACCGGTGTACGAACTACATCACAATTGGACAAAATTAAGAACAAACATGTGCAATCACAACAAGGCTTACACTGCATTGCTAACTATTATGTTTTGTGCTACTTCAGTAAATTGTATATCACTCGGTAGGAATACCCAAATCGCTAATTATTTGACTTCACTATAAGTTATACATTCAAGGCAAAAGCACTATCCACAAACTACAGCACAACTCCTTACTTCAAATTATTTTTGAATTTGTGACATTGTTTCTTCAAAAAAAATTATTAACCAAATCAGTTTATAAACAGGACTACAAAACTAGGTCGTTGAAGTACACACGTTAACAACATTTGACAAACCATTCTATTGCAAAATGAGAATGCACTACATATATCTCTGAGAGCGACGCTAGTACCAGTTAGACGAAATGTTGATGCGAATTTACAAGAAAAGCATGAGTATTTCAAATATTTCACTATACAAACATCTCACAGAAGAATCATACTCATGAGGTTATAAGTAAATTGAGAAGGAAAAGTTAAAGTCAAGTAAACCTCCCTTCAAAGTAGAATCAACAACCATGCATATTTCTAGCAATTAAGATGAGAGAAGGAAAAGGTTCTAAAAGAGAAGAGTAAGTCTTGTATCAAATACAAGAATGTATAAAGTTTTGTATTAAATACAAGTATGGAGGAAGCAAGGCACACTTGTCGTATTTTTCTAATAGGCCTTATTAGAACTCAATTTATCCTGTACAAACAGAAAAGTACCCTCGTCTTTGAAAATACAATTATTCCTTGACATTATTACACATGTTACTCAAGAGAATATACTTCCTTTCAATAAAAGTGTTCTTTAACTTCAAGACATAATTCTTGCTTGCAAGATCCACCATGACAGGGTTTCTACATATATTTTAATAAAGATTGCACAAAATTCTCATCAAGAATAACGAAAGTTGTAGGAATCTTTTTCTAGTAATCTGCTAATGTGTCATCAAATTCATTCCTAATGAATCATCAAGTCAATAATGGAACTACACAAATATCAGTGCATGAAATATTTCAAATATCATTCTTCCTTTTCTTTTGGTAAAGGAAAAAACCATACTTCCTTTTACTTCCAAGTCTTATAGTCCTGTTAAGTGCATATGGAAAAAAGATGGCAAGTGCATAGGATAAGACTTAGTGACATGCACAATCTCAACACAAGTACTATATCATTTTCCAATATGTCATAATTTTTTTATTTGTACAATATGTCACAAGTCTATTAAGATAATATCTCAATGAATCTCACAATGACGTGAACCTTGGGGATCCTGTTCAAAAATGGCTACAGACCCTTACCTGGTAAACATTGACCAATTAGTCAATACAACTAATTATGTGGACCCTTAAATTAATTGATTAACACGACAAAAAATTCATTCTTTCTCGTTAGGACAATCAATAGATCTAGATTACCGTCTATCAAGAAGTCAATACCCCAATAACCTAAAATATATTTGAGATACCAAAATCACTTCGATGGTAGGTCAACATACAATTCAATCAGTCAAGTCGAATGTTCTATTTAAGCTTAGAGAATAGATAGTTTTGTAACAACTTCATTCGTTATATGATAATAAAAAGGAAACATTTCATCATATCATGCTGTGCATATCTATAATTGAAACAAGATAATGAAACCCTTGGATGAGGGCACTTGATTCAAGGATAAAGATCTATCATGTTGATAAGAGTTAAGACCTCGATCCCTCTAAAGTCCTAATCATAAATACCTAAGGACGTTAAGGTTTGTTGATAGAAGGTACAGATAAATTGATTGAATTAGCACACTCCATGAGTGCTTGTTAGAGAATGATTGATCTCGTAACTACTAGTTTACATGATACTGATGCAAGAATGTGGATGCTCATTAGAGAATATCAGTAAATTGTCTCATATGAAGAAAATTGTATTCAATCCCTACCAACTTGTCGATGATATAGCTAAGTTGCGCGGACTCTTCACTTTTGGTGTCGCAACCGTGTCGACATGACAATGGTGTGGGTGCAAAATTCGTACTTGCTATGGTTAATCGTTTTTGGGTACTTTGACCAAATTCGATCGACAAATAAAAACAAAAGCTAAGGTGAAATCATAATTTGGGCATATGTTTTTTATCGTTAAAAGATATTATTAAAAAATCCGCAACCAGAAGGTACTTTAAAGATCTTTACATATCAACATCACTATTGAATGTGCAATGAAATCAAGAAGTGTATCATGGCCTCTATATCACTTGTCATAGCCATATTACATCAAAACAATAAGGAGATGCCTTTGTACTTAATTATAATTACAGATTCAAACTTGCTTTAAAAGATTCATGCTTTCCTATACTTCCAAATAGTCCACCATAATTTAAGCATATTTTTATACTATATTTTTAGATATTTGAATTATTTTTAGTCAAATCCCTGCACTCATATCCATACCTGGATCCGTACCCCCAAATCTTAAATTTAGATCATGAAGGATTTGCATCCGTTATCAAACACCGAACCCGTGACCTATAGGTCACACGGAGACAACTTTACCGTTGCTTCAAGGTTGCCCTTCCGAACTAACATTATATATGTAAATAAATTAAAAGAATTGTTATTTTTCATGTCTTTAGATTTAATTCAACATTATTACTTTGCAATTGCAGTGGAATAAATAAGACAATTTTTGCCGTCCCATAACAAAATTCACATAATATGAAAGCACTATACAAACGTGACAAATAGACTCATAATATGAAAACATAAATAAACATGACAATACACGTGACAAATAGACTCATAAAATGAAAACATTAAATAAACGTGACAATTTATTTTTCATTTATCTTTAGATTCAATTCAACATTATTACTACTTTGCAATTGCAGGGGAATAAATAAGAAGACATTTTTTGGTGGGATTCATGGTAATCGCATAATAGATTCACATAATATGAAAACACTAAATAACGTGACAATACACATGACAAATAGACTCATAATGTGAAAGCAATAAATAAGCATGACAATACACGTGACAAATAGACTCATAATATGAAAACATTAAATAAACGTGACAATACACGTGACAAATAGACTTGCGGACCTACTATAAATTACACAAGCATTCCTCTCAAAATTGCTCAGCTTATTCAACCAAAACATCTTAATTTCTTCTTTAGTTATTTGTTTTTGCAATGGATAAGAGGACCGGGAAGGGTAGGCAAAAGATTGAAATGAAGTTGATTGAGTCTAAGGAAAAACGCATTGTTACTTTCTCGAAAAGGAAAAAAGGTTTGTTCAAGAAAGCGGATGAGTATTCAACTCTCACCGGAGCAGATGTTGGTGTTGTGCTCTTCTCACCAAGTGGAAGACCACATTCCTATGGCTCCACGAGTATTGAAAAGATAACTGATAGATTTATTGAATTGAAACTAGATGATCATCAACATGATCATGCTAATGAAGGCACATCAAATGTCTTTGAGGCATTTGAAGATCTTCGTAAAGAAGTACAAGCATTGGACGAGAAAGAAATACCATCAGACAAACACGGGTTGGAGCACAGGTTGGAGCAGTTCATGGCAATCAAGTCGCGGTTGGACAAAGTTAAAGAAGAAAGAAAAAGGTGATGTTCCGGCCAAGCTATTCAAGTATGATTTAAAATGTCGCCCTTGAGCCAGAAGAGGAAGAGAGTTCTTGAACTCATAATTATCATGAAGGTGGTAACTGGAGTTCTTGAATTTGGAGTTGTGTTTGGAGGAAACTTTACCAGCTATCGAGTTTTTTAATACGGTCAATTCATGTCTTTGTTATTAAGTCAATTGTTGTTAGTTTTCCGTCGTCCATTTATCTGAGGTTTTAGACGACAAAAAAGAAGGTTATGGAGTTCTTGTGTTATTAAGTCAATCTTTTCATTTGTTTCATCTTTAGTCTTTAATGATGCTTTGTGTTGCCTATATTGGTAAATCAATTGAAATCTTTTAATGAACTAGTGAATAGTGTGAAAGTGATGGATCAAAGAAAATCTCGTGCACTCATTAGTGTTCTTTTATGTTTCCATCTCCCGCGAGGTTGATGCATTTACATTTTACACCACGGCTAGCTCTCTATGAGATGGTGAGAATCCATGTAATATGAGTTTATCTAATATCTATTGACTTTATTGGCATATTCAGGATTTCAAGAGTGATATCCCTAAGAAGTACTAATGTTCTTTGTCTAACAATTAAACCTTGTCGAGGTAAATTGACATGTAAAGCAGTTGCCTATTAAAATTGATGATACAAAAAATAGAGATGTAAACTTAGAATACAGGATCTTGACCAAGTGTAACGTCTTTGCGGCTTGGATTATATAGCACATGAATGTTCCCAACTAAGAGCCTCATTTACTGGGGTTCGAGTCATAGAAGCAGTCACTAATGCTTGCATAGGGTAGGCTATCTACATATCACACCCCTTGGGCAACGACCCTTCCCCGGACCCTGCTAACATGGGATGCTTTGTGGACCGGACTACCCTTTTTATGTAATGTTAATTCTATACTATGCAAGAAAAGAACACATGCGAAATAGCTAGTTTTATTTTTCATTTACACGTACATTTTCTCCTAATGTGATTCAAGCAAATAAATCTCGACAACTACAGATCAAGAAAACCTTATAAGATGACTTTACACCTCTAATTAGTTACATTTATTGTTACTTTTTAACCTTGATTAGCTTAAATGAAGTTGTTGAACTAATTACTTCCCTTTTGACATCATTTTTATCACTTTCAATGTTATTTCAAAATTTCCTTAAGTAATATCGGCAATTGTATGCCCAGTAACACTAATTCAAAGTGCATACATTACAACTCACATAATATTGTGCTCCCTAATACACTTTAGACCTATAATTAAATTATTCCATAAAAAATACATATGTTTTTTATATATTCCATCTGAAATACACAAGGTATTGATTTAACACCTGATCCATTTCAATATTAATCCTTAGATTAGCAATGCCTAATGGTTTAACCAATTCTTAGTTCTTATTTCTTTAAGATCAGTCCTGACTTTCAATTGCATCGCTAATATTTACTGCGATGATTTTTACCTTATCATTACTTGAGTCGAGGGTCTAACATCATCTCTATCTTCACAAGGTAGGGGTAAGATTGCGTACACACAATCCTCTCCAGACCCCACTTGTGGGATTACACTAGGTATGTAGTTGTTATAAACACTACGATTATTTGATATACACATCTGTCAGAAAGTAATTTCTTTTATTATTATTTTTGTAAATTTTGCTCTGTTGAAATTAAATTTATCATTTGTTCGGCTATTAGAATTTGTTGCCTGAGGTCTCTGATCAAATGTCCTTCAAAATTGTCCCAAATCGGAAGAGTACATCCTATTTGGTTATTAGGAAATTCAAGTGAAAAATAAATTGAAAAATCAACTTATCAAATCATTCCGAGCAACTTAATGATATAGTACTTATTTTGAGATTGTGCGTGATCCTTGGGCGTGATACACCGACCTATACATTAATCAGCTTAGGCGCATCATACATTGGATATCCTTGAATCATGATGTGCATCGTCTGTCAATAAAAAAGACTTATGATGCTCATAAAGCGTTTTGCAAGTAGCAAGGTATTTATTGGAAATAATCTAATTGACATCAGTTGCTCTTAGTATGAGAGAATATGTCGTGGTGATCTCATCTCTCATGAATCTGTGATCAGGATTAGATAGAGCTACAAATGAGTTTCTAGGTATCATCATTGACCTATACATCTTAAGATCAGAATCAAGAGATGAGATTTCGGTATTAACAATTATTCATTCCCTTAATTAGTCTAGGACGTAAGCCAAGAAGGATAGAATTGCATGTTAACCTACAATAGAAGGAAATTTAGTTTCTCCATCATATCTTAGGTCATTGAGGATCTTGACCAATTCAATATAAGCAAATATGTAGTAGGTGCAAGTTGCAACAATATGATGATTAAAAGTGATAAATGGGGACTACATACACCAAGAGAAAAATTAACTCCAGAAACCTACAAATCCTGGAGTAAGTGTGGACTTAGTTAAGGACACAACAGAACAGGAAGTAAAGGATCCATATGATGATGCCAAAGAAGATGCTCCTAGGCCCTAGCTGAATAAGACCTTGTGGAAAGAACTCACTTAAACTTGATTTTTGCATTGTGTCAATTTAAAGTACCTATGCTTTCTGGTATGCTTGCACCTCTGTCAGTTTTAATCATTTGTGCTTAGTTGATATTCTTTTCACAATTGATGAATAAGGAGGACAACAGAAAGAGGCTATGATGGTTTACTAGGTTCAATTCTATAGACTTAGATTCGTAATAGGAATAGGCTATTCCTGATCGATACAGTGCTATTATTCTAGAGGTAAGTTAAAAAATATAGGAATAGGCTATTCCTATTCGATACAGTGCTATTATACTAGAGGTAAGTTAAAAATATATATGATAGGCCTTCTGCTTCAGCTTCAAGTTCTTTGGACATAATAAATAACTTTTCTACACCAGCCATTTCTTTCCATCCGCGAAAACCTTGGTAGGCAGAATTACCTGTACTGGTGGGAGGCAGCAGGTGCCCGGTAAAATAGTCCAGGTGCATGTAAGCTGACCCAGACACCACTATCAAATTTAATATAAATAAGTGAATCACCATGGTCATTCTGTCTGCTTTGTCTCACCTCTTCACTTATAAGTGGTCTTAATCAAGTTTCCCTCTATTTGGCATTTCATATAGCTTTCAAGTTTTCAACCAAGGGATCATCTTGGAGGTCTTAAAACCTAATAGATTTGCACTCAAATTTAACACTACCAACAACCCATCAGAAGGCAAGTGCCCTTCACTCAACCATCTTTCAACCCACCATATAATTCTTTTTAAGATTCAAGGTAGTAACAGAGTGATTCAAAGATAGATGAAGGTAAATTTTCTCACATATTTTGTTAATAAGAAACTTTTGAGTATAGTTTGAGTTAACCATGAATTTTCATTATTTTGCAGTATTCATCCATAAACTAACATTGCAGATGATAAAGTACTGATTGATGAGACTCGCGGTGGAGTTAGCGCTAGGTTAGAGGTTTGGAGACAGATTGAGCAGGACCAACACAAAATACTTGGAGTGCAAGTTTAGTGATGCATCAGTCATCCCCAAGAGAGTAAGTTTCAAGTATTTTGGGTCTTTAATCCAAGGAAATGGGAAATCGACGATGATGTCACACATTGTATTGGTGCGGTATGGATGAAATGGAGACTCACTTTCAGAGTCTTGTGTGATAAAAGAGGTACCATCAAAACTTAAAGGTAAGTTCTACAGAGAGGTGATTAAACCAACTTTTTTGTATGGGGCGAAGTGTTAGCCAGTCAAGAACTCTCATGTTCAGAAGATGCAAGTTGCGGAAATGAGGATGTTAAGATGGAAGTATGGGCATACTAGGAGAGATACAATTAAGAATGAGGATATCCGGGATAAGGTGAGAGCTATGTTGCTCGGACTCTTCAAAAATGTCAACCGGTGCATGCCGGATTCTCCAAACGTAGTGTATTTTTGAAGAATCCGACACAGGTGTGACATCGAAGTCCGTGCAACTTAGGCTGAGAGTAGCCGCTGTGGTGGACAAGATGAGGGAAGCGAGACTGAGATGGTTTGAACATGTGAAGATAAGATGTGCAAATGCCCCAATAAGGAGGTGTGAGAGGTTGGATATAGTCGTATGAGGAGAGACAGAGGTAGGCCAAAGAAGTAATGGAGACAGGTGATTAGACAGGACATGGCGCAGCTTCAGCTTACTGACGACATGACCTTAGATAGGAGGGTATGAAGATCGCAAATTAGGGTAGAAGATTAGTAGTAGTTGAGCTTTGACTTGCTTTTCGGTGTGTTTAGGCTTGGTGGAAGTCTGGGAGCACTGTGAATGTTGTAGTATTAGTCTTATACATGTATTTTCTTTTCAGTTACCGCATTATTTTGTTGTTGTTACTGTTTCTTTTCTCTGAATGCTACGTATTGCTTTCCTTATTAATTGAAATGTTTCTTTACTATCGTATTCTCTTTTTCATAAATATTTTGATTTGCTGCACTTGAGCCGAAGGTCTTTCAAGAACAGTCTCTCTACCTCCACGAGGGAGTGATAAGGTCTACGAACACTCTACCCTCCCCAACCCCGACTTGTGGAATTACACTAGGTATGTTGTTGTTGTTATCCATAACCTAACACTTGGAGACAAAAGTAGCAAAGAAATTATTATGATGAAAAAATTATAGCATGATAGTGAGTTAGTGACCCTTACACTCCAAAACTTTTTGGCTTTTGTGCGACAGTGTACTCATGTTAGCATCAACCCGTTCTTGCTTCGGTAACCAACTAACGTTGGACACAAATTAATAGCGGGTGTGATAGATAGACTATTTTCTTGATAAAAGCAAAAGTGTCAAATAAAAGATTTTTTTAAGGACAAAAGATTCTGGAAAATATAGACAACCCTGTGTTTAAGAACACAGAATAATATTTTGTGCTATCACATTGAATGATGGAGTTACAAACTAGTACCATACTAAGAATAAAGTACATATTCACATATCACCAAACAGATTAATCAAAAAGCAATAAATACTATCGTCAGATATATCAACGACGGGAATTAAACCAACACATTGAACTTGTAGTTTATTCACAAAACAAACTTAGTCATACTTCAACCACAGTTAAATTTTAACTACAACAAACACATCACACAACAACTAGCGTCAAGCCCAAACTTATTGGGACTGCTATATAAATCTTCAACATACATTCCGCCCCACTTGGACTCCTTTCATTCTGATACTCAAATAAAAATATGTGCTTTTACACAAATTAAGGCCATGGGTGGATTTATAGGGCATTTTATGGTGGACGTGAACCCATGGGTCTCTCCACCAAAGTAGATATTTTATGTACATATTTCCTAGAATTGATCTAATATCATCTGCTGGAACTTATGCTCCAAAAAGGCTAAATGGTGCATTTGGTTGAACGCTAAGTTATTTACCTAAAGGAGCAAGTATTAATTCCCACTTATACTTCTTTTTTACTCCTTTTTTTAGTGGTGCGCTCATGTTATAAAAATCCTAGATCCGCCTCTGACTAAGGGTTCTCTAACATAAGCTGACTAAACAAATTACAACAACTACGCCTCAGTCCCAATCAAGTTGGTGCTGGCTATTAAGCTCATTTCACATCATCGTCATAATAAAAGGAATACAATACTCTTACAAGTGAATGACGAATAATCAATCAGAATGCTTGTAAGACACACTTCCACCAAAGTTAAATTTTAACTATAATAACACATCACACAACAACAATAACAACAACTAGCGGCAAGCCAAAACTGATCAGGTTTGCTATATGAATCCTCAACATACATTCCGCTTCACTTGAATCATTTCATTCCTATACTCAAACAATAATATGTACTTCAAGACAAACTAATGGTTCTCTAACATAAACAGACTAAACAAATTACAACAACTATGCCTCAGTCCCAACCAAGTTGGCATTTACGCTCATTTCACATCATCTTCGTAATAAAAAGAACATTAATTCTCTTACCAGAGAACCACGAGTAATCAATCAATCAGCGCGCTTGATTACTAAGGGTTCTCTAACATAACAGACTAAACAAATTACAACAACTACGCCTCAGCCCCAATCAAGCTGGCATTTACGCTCATTTCACATCATCTTCGTAATAAAAAGAACATTAATTCTCTTACCAGAGAACCACGAGTAATCAATCAATCAGCGCGCTTGATTACTAAGGGTTCTCTAACATAACAGACTAAACAAATTACAACAACTACGCCTCAGCCCCAATCAAGCTGGCATTTACGCTCATTTCACATCATCTTCGTAATAAAAAGAACATTAATTCTCTTACCAGAGAACCACGAGTAATCAATCAATCAGCGCGCTTGTAGGACGGGTGTTTCCTCGCAGACCTTGCATTCTCATACTCAAATCTCAAAACATTAGGAATATGAGAAGTATCCTTAACATAAAAGAACCTCCCAAAAGCACTCTCTTCAATAGCAGGAAACAAACCACTGATCACATTGTTAACAATCCAAAACCAACCCCACCAAGCACTGTACCCAAAGTAGCACCAGCAAACACCTGTGCAACAGTATGATAACCCAAATACACCCTCGAATACATAGTCAAAATCGCCATTGGCCAAACCAGAATCACCGCAATCACCAATTGGTTTCTACAAATTAGCCCCAGTTTTCGATACGTCAAGAGAGTAAAATACACAGCAAAAAAGAACATGTACTGTGAATGACTAGAAGGCCATCCATGAGAATCACACATTTCCAGAAGTGCACAAGTTTCAGGCCTGGCTTGCTGTACTGATTTCTTGATAATTTCATTGATGAACTGAGAAATCAAAAGCCCAACAGCAAAGAACATACCTTGAAGCTCTCTACGCAAAATGAAGTGAGATATGAAACCACCAAGGCTAATGAATACAGGAACTAATGAAACCCATGCTAAGAAATGGCCTAATTGATCACCCTTTTGGTATCTAACATGGGTAAGTGTTACTGCTTTCAATGGATGATGAGACATTGAAAAAGATTGGATTTTTGAGTCAGATCTGTGAAAAAAAACTACTAAAAAACACCCTTTTTTGGCTGAGGGGATTTTTGGGTTTGTGGAGAATTTGGAAGTGAAATCAAGAATTGGTTGGGGGGGGGGGGGGGGAGGTCAAGAGGAGAAAATGGATGAGTTGTTGAAGGAGCCACAAATGTGGGAAGGACTAGGAAAGGAAGGAAGGTGGAGCTAGCCACGTGTTTGAAGATGATTGGGTAGAAGATATAAGAGTTATTATTTTGACAAGTGTCATGAATTATTATATTTTAAATTTTTTTCTAAAATCTTAATTGCATTAGTTCGATTAATCCAAATTTCCATTGCGTAGAGTTCACAAGAGAGGAAAACACTTTCAATTAGGAGTTTCTCTGGATGGTCGAACTTGAAATCTCTTATCAAAAGTTAATTGGAGCGAATGAGCTTACGTTATTCGTGGTTGATTGAGTTAAGTATTATATGTCATCAATCTATAATCTAGAATTGGGTCAATCGCGTTAATTAGAAGATGATAATAGAATGGTTCTATCAGCAAAGAGTCATATATGTTTTATTGTAATATCTGTTGATGTATCTCATAATTAGGTTGTACCTTCCTTAGGTGTCAACTGTGCTGTTGTACTTGACCGTTTAAATCAGACCACCTATTTCGGTACAACGAAAAGGAATTTACTATGGTTAGTGCAGTAATATTTGTGATAACGGAACAGCAACATCATCGGAATAGTAATGGATTTATCAGAATAGTAATGGAGTGGGTCATACTAGAAGTTGTTAAATTGCCATAACGAAACACAACATAATTAATAAATAAGAAAGTATTTTTACTAATTCACCCATAAGAAATTTCTTTGGAACTTTACAGACAAGCGTAAATACTTTCAAAAAGAATTAGTCGCAAGGGTGATATGAGAAAAATTTAATTAGTATTTTTTTGATTTAGTAATGTGAGCAACTAATATGGGACAACTACTTTTAATATAGTGACCAACTAATATGGGACAGAGGGTGTAATTGTCATAACTGAGTCAACACAGAAAGAGATATACTCAATTGCAAAACTATCTAAAAGTTGATGAAAAGAAAGAATGCATATAATTACAAGGGCATAGTACATAAATATGTCGTTTGATTTGGCCTTAGTTGGCATTCATGTCCTTTAATTTTGGGCGTACACAAGTAGCTAGGCACTTAAACTTGTATAAAAATTAACAAGAAGACATACGCGTTTTATGTGATGTCTCATGCGAATTATCACGTAGGACATGGGTGTCTGCTTGTTCAACTTTATACAAGTTTAAGTGTCTACTTGCGCATATTCAAAATTAGAAGGCATAAATATCAACTGAGACCAAGTTAAAAAGCAGGTTTATGTATACTATGTCAATTATGAAACATTCATTGTTTTCTTACATAACACATTGTTATACACGATGAGTTATATGAATTATTTTATTTTAAAGTATATGCTGTTGCATACATATTTTATTTAAAAGCCTATATGTTCAAACTTTAGTGAAGGCAATGTTAATACTCATTAAGTACTCCTAGTGCTATATTGATATTTTATATGTGAGAATCTACATTTTTACATATGCCAATGTATGTGCAAATGTCACAGAATAGTAGATTACAGGTCTCGTCTTGGTGAGTTCACGCTTGGTTGTGGAGTTGGCGTAATACATAAACGTGTTCTTTAACTTGGTCTCAGATAGCATTTATGTCTTCCAAATTTGGGTGTACATAAGTAGGGACTTAAACTATTATAAAGTTGAACAAGTAGACACATGCATCCTACATGAAAAATTGACATGTAAGACGTATGCATTTTATGCGATTTGCCATGTAGGACGTGTGGATCTACTTGTTTAACTTTCTGATAGTTTGAGTGTCTACTTGTGCATACCCATAGTTGGAGGACATATATACCAGCTGAAGTCAAGTTAAAAAATACGTTTATATATTATGCCTATTCTAAATGTTAACTGGAACTTGTTTCCTTAGTTCAATAACCACTAGCTTTCATCGGTGTTATATCTATTTTTAAAATTTTATTTTGTAAAATTATTATTTATTGTGGTTTCATTTTTTAAATAGAAGTAGTATAATATCAATAGTACTCTGGTTTTCAATACTCTTTCTCTGTAGTATAAAGTGTATAATTAAGAGATTTATGCAATAACAAAAAATAATTTGAAGAATTTAATGGTGTTATTTGCATGACAAAGACTTTTATATTTTTCTATTAGTAAAGTCAATGTCCAGCGTGATCGTACCACCCTGATAGTAGGATTGAGTCAATTTATTTAGATCAAGCTAGAGTTGTTATATTTGATATTTTAAGCAAATGCTTAAAGATGAGATTTTAACTACGTACCCTAATCATTATAATTTACAAGTATAAATTTAAAACACATATTTCTTGCCGTTAGTGTAATTAAACAAGTTGTTATGAGTTATTTAGCTATTGTAATACTTAATGGTAGAATCACAAAGAGGCGTTTGATTAATGGATATATTTTTTTCATTAAAATTAATAACAAGAGAAGCGGTAAGGCAAAATCGTCTAACAAATATATATATATATATACTCTTTCTCATTTACAAGTTTTTCTCAAGTCATCAAAGATTGTATTCTAATTATTATTTCTTATGATTGCACGAAGCGCGAACACATTTCACTAGTCTTCAATATAATATTTTCTCATTAATATTTTTTTTCCTCCATACAAGTACGTACTGAAAAATATTAATTTGTCTGAAAAATTATATTTTTCAAAATATAAATTTCATTTTTTAGAAAACACTTTTTAGAAAAACAACTTCTATCATTTTAAACACATATGTCAAATAAATAAAGGAGTGGCTAATCTTTCGACATTGCAAAGTTAGATAGAAGCATTAATTAGATCATCAGAATAAATTTCAGAAAAAAATGAACAACAAAAATACGAAGAAATGCCACGAAAAATTTACCTGAAAGTCAATATGAGTGTAATAATAAAAAATGTATCTCGTGGATGTTAAGGATACACCAAATATTATGCTAAATTGAAATGTAATATAATTAATGCATAAATAATTGATCCCATATATAATATATCATCAATCAATCCAATTATGTAATGGCATGATATAGAATTCGATACCAAACAAAATAATAATTTCGATACCAAACAAAATAATAATTTCAAGTCAAAAAATTAACGAAAGCTTGTAATCTAATATCGGTCATTAATTCCAAATGTAAAAACAATAACAAACTAGCAATTCAAGTCATACCAAACAAAATAGTCTCCAAAAACATGAAATTAAGATGCATCACTTGAGAAAATAATTTTGTCACTGCAAAGAGCCCTTATAAGTGTTGTTGCGGATAGTCTCGATAGAATTGGATCATCATATTGAAGATTTGTCGGGATAATTTTCTAGATCAAGAAATTGAATGATTGATGTCTCTGCCACCTGCATATGTAGGTTTAACGTAAATTCTAGGGGATATTGTGAGTGTGACGAAAATTATTTTTTAAGAGAATACGTCAGTATTGAGTTAAAAAAATATCATTATAGAAAAAAAAATTACCAAAGAAGAAAACTGATTTACTTCATCAAAACGTTACCCGATTTGCTAAGGACTCATTTGATTCCGAAAAGAAATATTAGAGATTATAGTTTCAATCAAACACAAAAAAATGAGATTTAATCCCGTTTTTTGTATGAATATATAGTACAAATATATTTATTTATTTTTACAGATTTTAAATATCAATTATCAAACACGAAATATATGCAATACCAAATTAGATAGAAGAACTAACCTGATCATCAAAATGAACTTGATCAGACTCGTTGCCTTGTTCATTACGTAGGCTAGCACTTGGAGGTCCAAGATTTTGGATGGGATAAGCCACATTATTGAAATCGATATGTCGCTGAAAATCTGAATTTGTTTCTCCCAATCCATTAATTGTAGTATTTTCAACATAAGTATCAGACATCATTCTGTTACTTGAATATGTTATCACATTGTTCACATTAGCATTCAAGTTATAGTCATTAATTGTAGCACCTTCAATGTTTGTGCCAGAAATTATTTCTCTATCTAAATATATTGCTCCATGGGCTACATTAATATCCAAGTTGTAATCACTTTGAGTATGATGACCCCTATTGTTAAACGCCAGACCATGTTTATAATTAGAGTTCTCAAAAATTGGGTCTTGTGATCCTTGTGCATCCAACATTTCAAATGGTCTATGTTGTTGTAACCCACCATCAACATTATTTTGGGCTAGCAAAAAAGGATTATTGAATAGATTATCAATGTCGAGGTAATGAGATTGCACCTGAGGCCGTGGACCATAGGGTTGTTGTTGAATTGAACTCTCTCCTCTAGCAAAAATATTGTTGATATTGAGAGTTGAAAATGAAAACTCTGAGTCTCTTTCGATTTGGCTGGGGTTACATTGCAGATTCGATACATTTGTTTGAAGAGAAGGCATTGTCCCAAATTTTCTAATGCTACCTTTTTGTTGAGAACCACTTGAGAATGCCTTGCCTGATGGATGACGAATATATCTTCGCTCTCCTGGAGCTCTCCAATTATTGCTACGACATTTCTGTAAGGTGTTAAAAAAACTTTAAAAGAGAGTTAAACTATAAATATATTTATCATTTGAATTTGTTATTGTTTAGGTGTGTTTAAAATGATCGAAGTCATTTCTAATAGAATTTTTTTTGATGTTTAATAATTGATCAACAATAAAAATCTTTTAAAATAATATGAATTAAAGATTAATAAATAATATAATTTTATTTAACTACAAAAAAATAAAAATTAACAACATATCATTAACTTCTATCACTAAACGTGTAATAAAAGCCAATCGATAATCCTCTTTAATTAGTGGATGATTTGATAAGACTTTGAGTACTAAAAATTGATAATAATATTCAAATAGTTACTACTAAAAGTAAATAAAGTTAATTTTTTTGTTCTTTCTTAATATAAAATCAAAATTAAAATAGTTGCAAAAAAATAACTTCTCAAAGAAGTGTTCGATTGATAAGTCTTTCCAAACAAAGTATTTTTTGATAACAAAATACGAAAAAATAATTTTATAAGAAAATATTTTTTTAGCGAAATAACTTTTTTTGTACCATACACACAAATGATACATAATTTATCACTTAAATAATTTAAAGATGTACCTGAAGATGACTCGCAACTTGCATCCTGGTAAGACCAGGCATATTCATCACCTCAACAATATCTTTGGGGTAACATCCTACATATTTTAAAGTTTAATTTAATAACTAAAAGATTCTCATATCAATTTGAGGTACATATAAAAATAACAATCACAGTATCTTAATTTCAAATAAGTTGATGGTAGCTATAAGAAAGAATTCTCATTGTTCATATTGTTCCAAGTAAATAAATTATCAAGAAATTGAATAAATAGTAAAGTAAACTTACTTCCTTCACCAAGTTGTAGTACAGCATCCATGAATTTGGCATGAAGATCCTTAGTCCATTCTGTGTAGGTCCTTTGCCTCACACCCTTACTAATAGCATTTTTTTGACATTCTCCTTCATTCATTTCTTCTGAGTTTATTCTATCCCTCTTTCTTTTCAACTTGTGTTTTTTATTCAATACGATATTGTTTTCAATTTCATCAATATTATATCTCCGTTTCTTAGTGTTAGACGCATTTTCTCTGTCTTCAGATTGTTCTTCGTTATCTCCAATAATATAATTGTCATCAATATCATCAGCATTCATATGATCTCTATTTTTTGTTGATCCTTCTGTCACTTTCTCTTTTTGTATTTTTTTTGTCAATACAAATTGCCACAAGTATTTCACAATTTTCTTGTCAAATGGCTTCTTAAGGTAAAGATTAGCTCCCTCGTTCAAAGCTTGTTTTGCTACGAGTTCATTGTGTTCATCACATACAACTGCATAATTATTTTTGAAAAGCTATCAATTAGAATCAAATAGTAAATTTCACTTAGATTCACTAAACTTTATTCGTTATAACATCAATATTATAAAATAAGCATTTATCGTGTACTAAAAATAATAATTAGCGACTGATAATTTATGTCGCTAAATAACAAAATTCATTACACATTCTATTTTACGATGGATTATAAAAATTTATTTAACTATGAACTATTTAACGATAAATTAACGATGTAAAAAATAATATATCAATTAAAATAATTAATTTTACCTACGGTAAATATCATAAGTGAAAGAAAAGGATAAATACTTACCTAGTGAAATTATATCCAACGCCACAGCTTGAGCTAAAATGTGAAAAGAAAGCAGGTTTGATGAATGAATATTGATTATCATCACATTAATTTTTTCCTTTTCTCTGGAGAGCATTGACATTGCTTTTGAAGTCGTATCAACTGTATTAACTGTATCAATATTTTTCAAAAGTCAATAAAGAAAATCATATACAAAATTATCATTAGAAATTATTTATTTCTCATATAAAAATTAATTATAAATTTTCAAGTTATATTCTACACTTTAGTTTATGTAATTGTACATATTAATCAACTTATATTATAATTGATATGTACAATCTTAGACAAATTCACATAATTAAGCTATATACAATACTATTTAGATTAAACAATTGAATTATATAGAATAAAAAAAGATCATATAAGAATATATTATTGAAGAGTCTAGAGGAAAACCTTAAATATGGCATTAAATTTTTAATGAATTAAATTATGTCATTCATTAATAAGTGAACTTATTTATGTCTTAACAAAAAAAAATTGATTTATGTCATCATCGTGACATATTTGATCTATTCATGTCACTAATCGATAACAAAGCTTTAGTACTATTAAATTTTGCCATGTGACATTATCTAAACTCTTTGTTATTTGTAAGTCCCCATCCCTTTGACCATTGACATATGTGAGTCATTTTTAAAAAAATTTTAATAGCATATTTGAGTCTTTTTCAATCCCTTGCAGTACATGAATCTCTTGGATGATAAAATTGATTTAAGTTTTTTTTTTAATTTTAAAATTGATATATAACGTTCAACCTTTTAAAATTATATTTCTACATAAACCTCTAGTTTTTCTAATTTTGTGTAATAAACTTATAATTTTATGTAAAAATTATAAGAACAAGTTTGCTCTTTATACAAATAATATTATTATTTTATATAAATAAATTATACTCCCTTATTTAATTAGATTATGAATTTAATCTTATAATATATCATTTACAATATCATATATTTTATGGCTCTTTAAAAAAATCTAAAAAACACATAAAATTTATTTTTAAAAAAATTAGATTTAAAAAAGGATATACCAATGAAAGTGTAGTTGAATGTGAAAAATATATATGAGTGTGTGAATTAAGAATATATATGTGTTTGAATATTTATGTATTTTTATGATAGAATTTAGGATATTATAGTGACTAGGACATAAATTTTACTTAAAGAAAATGTGATTAGAAGAGAATAATGAAGTATAATTGGGTAAGTAAAGTACATATGAGAGTGATGGTAATTAAGAGTGTGTATATTTTTTCATGATAGAATTTAGAGCATTACAATGGTTGTGACGTGATGATGGCTTGAAAAAATGACATAAAATTTGTTGAAGAAAAACAAAGATAGATTTAAAAGAAAGTACATTAACGAGGTATAGCGACATGTGAACGTACATATGAGTGTGTGAATTAAGAGTATGTATATCTTTTTATGATGAAATTTGGGGTGTTAATAATGATTGAGATATGATAAAAGAATGAGAAAGGGCTCATATATGTCACTGAACTTAATTAAATGGCTAATATATACCACTTGTAAAAGAGGGTGGGATTGATAAGTAATGAAGGGTTTAGATATTTCACGTGAAGCTCAATTATTAATAAATGACATGGTTAAGTTATTTCTAAAATTTGATGGCATATTGGAGCTTTTTTCAAAAAATATATTTCAATTAGTTAGCAAAAAAAGTCAAGTCAAAATGATTTAACACACCTTGAACATGGAACAATTGATAAATACTAACAAATTATTGAGAATCAAACAAAACAAATAAGAAAAAATCCATAAAAACATCTAAATTATATGAAAATTGTCAGTTATATATATTTTTTACAAGGTAAAATAGTTAAAAGAATCACCATTTCAAGATAATTTTTGTGTAAGATAATTATCGCATTTACTTATTCTTTTCGAATATTTTAGAAAGTGTCTATTGTCTTCACAAATTAAAGTAAAGAAAGTAATTGAAAGGCCACTAAAATTGAGCAAAAAATAAAAAATAAAAAATAAAAAATAAAATTGGCAAGTAACCATTAATATGGATCTAATGGATCTAAATTTTTTTTTCCTTTCAACTTAAAAAAATAAATTAATTATAGTAAAATATTTTAGAATTCAACGTGTGCTTGCGGTCAAAAGGATGAAATAACATGCATATATTAAAAAATATTAGTATTTTTTTAAAATGTAATTTATTTTTGTCAAGATAAAAAAGGGAAAAAGCTTTTTGAAATTAAGAGGGCAATTTTTAATCAAACAAAAAAAATTAGAAAGAGATGTTTTTATTTTATGAAAATCAGATCTACCCATTTTCTTTGTCTACATCCAATTAAAGACAAAAAAAAAAGATATCTCAAGGTCAATAATAATAATAGCCAGATCAATTCTTATCTTGTCATCTTGTTCTTTCTCTTCCATCCTTTTACCTAATCTTGTGCCTTCACTATCCAAGTAATTTTTTTTAAAAAAAAAATTTATATAGATTCGTAAAAATCAGAGATCTGGACCCTCAAAAATTATTTTTGAGAAATTTAATTAATGTTTTCCTCCAACTCTATTAAAGAAAATTTTGTTTTCCTCCAAGGACAGTCAATAAAATTACAATGACATAGATATTAATATAAAATTATTAACCTCTTTTGAAAAAAATCTATACATTTTTATAGAGGATGCTAATCGGATGTATGACATGCTTATAGAATGAATCACACTTAATAAATCTAATTTAATTTTTTATAATCACATAAAATTTATTTATTAACTAGAAATCAACAAATACAAGCATAGAAATAGTGTTATGACAAACAAGAAAAGGAGAAATCTAAGATTTACAAGATATATAAATAAATCTAAAAAGATATCAATGTTAAAATCACAAATAAAATAACAAGCATCATATCAATAAAATCTTTTATTAAAAAAAAGATACATAAAATTTAGTTATAAAAAACTAAAGGTTATACATATATGTAAATATTTATTAGAAATGTCACCTTCATAGTTGTAAGATTCTAGCACATTAACCATCTCAGCGACAAACTTTTGATCATCATCAACTAGCATCACGTGAACTTTTTCTATCATATCATAATAGGGAGTTGCCATTGAATTATTTATTTCTTTAATAGTTTGAGAATTTTATTCTTCAGATATAACAAGAAGGAAACACAAGAAAATAATTTGTTATATAAAAGGCTGCGTTTATAGAGAAACGCTTAACTTTTTTTATATGTGCTTATATAGTACCTTTACCGGCTAGGGCATTTTTAGTGTTGACCATATAAATAATTTTTATTTGACCTATTTGATTTTTTTCTTTCTTGAGTTAAAATAAGAGTATACTTTTGTCTTTTTCTTTCTTTTCCTTTTACAAATTTAGTATGGAAGGTAATGTATTGTTGATAAGATCATTTTTTTATTTTCAAAATAGAACGTTTTCAACTATAAGGAAAAACAACTTTTTTCACTTATGAGATTTGGATAAGTACTCGTTCTTATTTAAAAGGTATAATAGTTATGTTCTACTTTATTTCAATTGCCAATCAATAGTTACATATTATTACCGGTCATTAGAATTTAAAAGTGTCATAAAATCATTATCTCCTTATCATATCCTCCACATTGTATCATGACTAAAATTTGAAATTAATCTAGAAAGTAATTTTTTTTTAAATAAAATACTTTGTATATTTTCTTATATCAAACACAAACCTTTGTAATTTTTTTGTAACATATACCTTAAAGAATATGAGATCTTAACATTTAAATTTGTGGTTATTTTATTTGTTATATCCACTTACAAATACACAAACTTTTTAGTAAATTATTGAACATTTAAAATAAATTTGCTCTATTATAAAATTGTATACATACATTATTGTTAAATTAACATATAATATTATTATTATTATTATGTTGTTGAGAACAAGTATCAAAGCAGTATTAATTATTGGTGAAACTTCAATCTAAAAAAAACTAAGTGCATATTTGACTTAGTTAAGATGATTAATATTTATTAGTTGCGAAGCAAAAAATTTTAATAATAAAAAAATTAAAACATATAAGTGTTATTAGTATATTAAGGTATCGCTGATAAATTTTTTGATTGGTAGGAGAATTAAAAATTGTACAAGTAGTAGTTTAATTTGTCTGTTAAATTGCTATGCACATGATTATAATTGTGCTAATAGAAATATCGAACTTGAAATTTTATTATTATGTTCATTTACATATTGTGTACTATGATTAATTTGCGTTTAAAAATTAAAATACACCATTAATCAAATTTAATTATCTTAGTATTAGTGTTATAATTCCTCTTGAACAATGCAAGACAAAAATTAAATAAAAAATAGAGACCAATTGGGTGAAAATAATGACAATGATGCAATTAAAAAATGCATAATACATAAATGTGCCGTCTAACTTGGTTTCAGCTGATATCTACATTCATAGACGAAGCTACGTTTAATCGAGGGGTGTTAAGTGACACTCCTTCGTCAAAAAATTATATTGTATATAAATATCAAAATTTGATTTTATGGAATATCTATTAAATGTTGACATTTTCAGAAACAAGTTCACTGTCTAACCCAGCGATTCAGAGGTCGCAAAAGTAGCCTAAGGTTGCGTGTTCCATATTTTTTTTAATTAATTATTAAAAAAACGTGAGTATTAAGCGTTTTCAAAAGTTTTTTTTTTAAAAAAAAGTGCATTAGGGTTAAACAAACTCCCATTTCTAGAATTTTGTTGATTTTTTCGTATGCTTATTTTTTTATATTTTGACACCTTAATGAAAATTTTGACTCCGTCACTGTTTATGTCCTTCGACTTTGAATGTGCACTCATATGCACTTAAACTTGTATAAAGTTAAACTCATAACACACGTATCTTACATAGCAATTTGCGTGAAATATACTTGATGCACATTAAAGCTAAAATTTGCAGTCCCCAACAATTCAAATTACACATTATCTCAATATATGTGTAAATTAGTTGGCATCCTCTAATTAGATTACTTTACATGTAGGAGTGTATGTTTTTCATGAGTGTGACCTTGCAGAAATTTGTGTCTACTAATTTTATAAAAATTGAAGTGTTTATTTGTGCACACTCAAAATTAAAGAATATAAATATCAGTTGAAACTAATAAAGGGCACATTATATATTATGCCATGTGGATTTTGTCTATTTTATCATACAATTCACATTTATTTTATTTTGAAGATTAGCCAAAAAAAATATCATGCCTAATTGGGCAACTTTCAAAAATAGCATACATATAGGCAAAAATAGGCCTTCATTGCCACAGTTTCAAAAATTATAATTCATAACCTTCGTGTATCAACTGTTAGCAATTGTATTTGTATCAGCGAACTGTTATCAACTGTTTTTGTATCAGTGAACTGTTATTAATTGTATTTGTTTCAACAAATACAGATGTATCAACGAATACGAACTTCTCTTTTCACTTTCTCATTTTTTGTATCTTGTATTTTCTCCCCTCTCTTTCTCTTTCTTTGTATCATTTGTATTTGTATGGATCAAGTTATTTTAATAAATATAATTCGTATCGATGAATATAATTTATAACAATGAAAGAAATGTGTACAAATATATCATTTGTATTCGGATGGTTCAAGTTGTATCAACAAATACATTCGTATCAATAATATAATTGTATCAACGAATACAAATATAAAAGATACTTGATTTTGTTGATATACAAATACTAATTGTATCAACAAATACAATCTGTATCATGTGGCACAATAAATACAATCTATATCATGTGGCACAATAAATACAATCTGTGTCATCGTCGTCGAAATTTGTCATAGGTGGCACAACATTCAAACTCAATTTCGACGAGATCTGGCCATGAAAATTTAGGCCTTTTTGTATGGTTGAATTCATCTCATTGTGACACTTGAGATGTCATTGGTCTTGATCGAAGAAAGTGGCCGGAGCTCCGGCACCTTGATTCTGAACTTGTAATTGGGATTGAGAGATAGAGAGAAAACAAAGACATGCCCATAGATAATCTTGAACATCGTCAATTCCATGCAAATTAAACCCAGAAGAAGCCTCGCCGGACATTGCAAGAAGAGAGAGCTATAAAAGAAGTAACAGTAATACTCAAGATTCAAGAACCTTAGGCAGGTGAAGAAGAAGAAAAAGAATAAGAGGGGTTTAACAAAATTGAGTAGCAGCGTTGTTTAAAAGCAAAGAAAAAGAAGAGTTAGTATCGTGTTCTGCCGAAAATCCTTCATTACATACATGGACTGTATTTATTTACGTGGTCGTACATTGAGCCTTGATTCTGGCCGAAAAGCGGTCGAATATGGCCACAATTTTCAGGTGACCAAAAAAGAGAAAGAGAAAGAGAAAGAGAAAGAGAGGGCGGGAGAGAGGCAACGCGCATGCGATTCGCCGGAAAAGAGAAAGAGAAAGAGGGGGAGGGGAGAGGCAACACATGTATGAATGTATTTTTTAAAGTGTTGCTATCTGGTCATGATTTATAATTAATACAAAATTAGGCTGAGTTGGCTAATCAAGGTTTTCAGCAAAAGCTTCATATATGTATTATGAAGTTGGTTTACAGCTGTTCATTATGCATGATTATGTTTTTACTATTAATCAGTTATTAAAAGAGTTAACTAATTGAATTATGAAAAGTTGTTTGCTTCCTTTTCATTGATTCTCTTCTTTTTCTTATGAGATTTCAACATCTTTTAGTATACTGTTAGGCTTATTTCTCTAAGTTCGAGCGGTTGAACTCTTTTCAGGCGAATCAATAATGATTGTGGTCGGACTCTTTTATTTATCTATCAATTTCGTTTATGAATGTTATGATGGTTAGGCATAGTTGGAACTCTTTTGTAGGAAGCTCTTGAGGCAGTGGCTTGAAATTAATCTCACACAGTCATTCACCATGATCGAAGATGAGATGATTCATACTAGCTTGATTAGGTCAATATCTGTACCATCACTTCTATTTGATGTATTTACACTCTACTCTTGAAGTGATGAATAATCTAAAAGTTCTCATACGTGTATAATTAACAAATAAATCACGAAATATAAATCGTTTCAAGTGAATAATATATCAAAAGATCGAAATATCAAAAGGAGTTCATATCTAAGAATTGAGACTATTTGGAGGAGATTTGAGCCGAATGTCCATTGACATTCGCTATTGAAGAGATTCGAAGCTCAAATTTAAAAATTCAACCTGTCTCATATGTGAATTATTTTGAGTGAATGATATATCAAAAGACTCAAAATGTCGAGAGGAGCTCATATCTAAAATTTGAGACTGTTTAGAGGAGATTTGAGTTTGTTGAGATTGAATTTTTTTTAACTTGTTAAGGAAAATGAACTACTGCAATGTATAAATATTGTATAAACAGTATATATATATATATATATGTGTGTGTGTGTGTGTGTGTGTGTGTGCGTGTGATACATAGTTATATATTTATATATACACGATTATACAATATTGATTCATTACATATATATAGTTGAATTATTTTTTTGCCGATTGTACACTTGGATCAACCCACTTTGTATATCCAGCTCATTTATTGGCATAATACATAAATATGCTCTTTAAGTTGGCCTTAGTTGATATCTATACCTCCAAACTTTAGGTGTCACAAGTAGAGACTTAATTATCATAAAGTTAAATAAGTAGACATATGCATTTTACCTGAAAAATCTCGTGAGATGCAGGCGTCCTAAATGTCAATCGCATGAGATTTACAACTTATGTTATTTAAATTTTACATTTTGAATTTCAATTATGAAAACTAATAGTCTTTTTTTAAATTTTTTTTTTTGATTGTTGATGTTTTATGTATAATTCATTATTGTGCTGGTGAAACTAAATTCTCAATTCACTTATTTTTGACCTTCTTTCTTCTTCATAATAGCAAATTTATGTCATAAATTTGATAAGAGTGTTAAAAATGTCGAGATGTTCAAAAAAACAAGACACCTTTTAAAAAACATATATCGAGAGATTATGAGCTAAAATGCTTTTGACTTGATCTGCACAAATAGTGATAATGAATTGAATTTTTTTCATGCTTTTTCAAAATAGTTTATTCTACCCTACAAATAGTGCATTTATGAAAATCGCAATAATATTGTTATTAACCAAAATGTTGTCCTTAACGAAATATTGTTGGCCTTTCTTTTACCTTTTTAAATTTTCTTGATATTTATTTTATACTTCAAATATATAACTTACTATATTTATGTAATATTTCAAAGCTGTGTATTTAATTATATGAATTACACACATAATATTTTATTTATTTTATATAATTTTTTTATTAATTTAGCATGGTATACACTATACTAATGTTGTAAGAAGTGCAGGGTTTTTACATCTAAATTGAATTCATCTTCTTAAACCCTGCAAGTCTCTCAGCTGCCAAAATAACTTGTAGGGTTCCCCCAAATATTCATCTACCCCCACCCCCAAATTTGAGCTCCAATTTTCCTCTGCAACCAAATACCCATTTGAGAGTTATGGAAAAAGATGCATCTTTCTTGTTTGGTGGCATCTCTTTCAACCGTAAAAAGTTTGCCCGTGATTTTGACAGATTTAAGGTTGTTCTTTTTTTGTTTTTTGCTTCGACCCTTTTTTAGTTTCATAGTAAAAGAGTGAAATTTATTGTGAAATATGGGTTTTGGGAATTGTGGGGTTGATTTTTTTTACATTGCATAAGTTCTTGATTTTGTTGTAATTTGATGTGTAGGGGAAAAACACAGCTGATTCAGCTGAGAAACTGCAATTGGTTGAGAAGGTAAATTTGATTCTACAAACAGTAATAGTCTCTCCGTTCATTTTTACTTGTCCAGTATTGAGTTGGCACACTCCTTACACTCTGCTTGGATGGTTGTTACGTATTGTTTCATATTGTATTGTACTGTATAGATTGTATCATTTTCCGTCATTACATAATGTCACACACCATCAATTTGAATGATAAACCTATAAAAATAGTAGGGTACGAGGTAGAACTGTTATAAAAAGGTAGGGTAAAGGATAATATAGGATTATTAAATAATAAGTAAAGATAAAATGAGAAAAAAAAAGGTAACGACACGATCACATTAAATCGGTCGTTATATAAAATGAGACTTTTCTTTTGGTAAATAAACGAATTTCATTCAAACCAAAAGTAAAAGTTACAAAACCAAACAGGGCTGACCTCCTGTTTCTCAAAATTAAAAGCAGAAAAGGACTCATACTAACATGCTTAAGGAGTCACTTTTCAGAACTAATCCAAAACAGAATCAAAATTACAACTCTAACTCTATGAACACAAGTGCTAAACAGTACAAAGGAAAGAAAACAAGAGATGCATCATGGCATGGTATCAATTTGCTGTAGCATTGCTCCCCATTTCTTTTGATCCTTGCCTCAAATATGAATATGTATTGCAATCTCCTTGCATATCTTGTCTGCTTGATATCTACCCTGCTGGAATCTGAGAAGGTTTCCGTCTCTCCATATAGTAGTAATGACCATGGCATACACACAACAGATAATAGCTCCCTTGCCTGATCTCCCTTTTGCCCAGCTAATGACCCAGTCCACTTCATTCTGCCAGTTTCCAATTGCTCTTTGTATCCCCAGCCAGTTCACCATTCCGCACCATAGAGCTCTGCTGATATGGCATTCAAAAAACAGATGGTGCTGAGTTTCTACTGCACTGTCACAGAATACACAGGAAGGACTTACTTGGATATTAAACTTTGCTAATCTATCAACAGTTGCTAACCTCTTTATCAGGGCCAACCAAAGGATGAATTTATGTCGGGGGTGGATGCTATGATATAGAGTAATGCTTTTCCATGGGACTCTGGAGAGCTGTGGTTGCAGAGCTACATAAAGTTTTTTGATAGAAAACTTGGGAACCAGTAGCCAACATAGTCAGTCTTGTCTGTAGGTCTCCTTCAAGCCCTGGTGCCTGCATAACATGTCTTCTGGATTCTATGATCTTTCTAATTACCCAGGTAGCATGCCCTGGTAAAATATGACTTTTCATCGTCACCTAACAATGGATTTAACAATAAGATACAATAAAATAATGTAACAATCAAAGCGAACATTGTATTTAAACTAACAATACAATAGGTAACAACCATCCAAACAAGTTGTTAAGGAGCCATAAATAGAATGACAATTTTATTGTATCACCCTTTGAATATAATAAATTCAATGAGAAATGACTATAGTTAATAATAAGGGTAAATTAGGAACTAAGTGATAAATTATCTCTTGATTGGACAAGTAAAAGTGGACATGTATTTTTAATTTTTTAGTATAGTGGACAAGTAAAAGTGGATAGAGGGAGTATCATATAAAAGGGACAGTGGGAATACAAAAGAATAGGAAGACAACCGAGTTCCTCTGAATCAGTGTCTATATAGCATTTGTATATTTGTTGTTTTCAATTTTCAGTTATTTCTTACTTATGACAAAAGGCTCAATGATTTGTTGTGTGTATGTCATTGCCCATCTGTTATGTTTTTCTCGAATGAAGATTTGGCTTTATATTTCACCTAGGAGGATAAAACTATTGACAATTCATTAGAGGAACTAGAGTTCATTGAGAATGGAAAATCTGAAATGGAGGACGAGACAAATACTAGCGTGGGTAAGAAGAGGAAGAGGAAGGAAAAAGGAACAGTTTCTGGTAAATTTCTTTTGTCTGTCTATTTGAGCTTCTCATTTTGTTTCATTGCACCAAGTATAAAATGGGTACTAAAGTTTGCTGCTTTGGCCTTTTGTCCTAATTCATGGCATTGGTTTTAGACTCAGTGGAAGGATTTTCTGTCTTCAAGAGTTCAAAATTGGAAAAGGAAGCTGCCAACGAAGAGAATGATCAATCTGTAAATGAACTGCTTGAGGGAAAGAAAGAATATTATCGACAATTGGAGGTTTGTCTCATTTGCTTCATATTACGTTGCAGTAGCAGTTGACAGTAAGCTGTTTTTCTGTGTTCATGAATTGCTGATGAACTTTTATTGAAGAGCTATTTCTTTTGTTACTATGATTTTGTCGATTTAGAGGGATGCAATTTTCCGGAAGATGCACAACATACATGTTTCAGGGAGTAATATCCCTTCGCCATTGCGCAGTTTTGCGGAATTAAGATCAAGGTACTCTGTCATGTTTTTTGTTGATTTTTGGTCCGGAGACACTTGATTCCCCCACCCCCCTTGCTATGATGATCTCACTTTTTGCCATGGACAAGTATTTAAGATGTTTACTTATTTACAGTAGGATATCTATTTATGGAACACTTCGATCATGTCAAGGAAGTTACATTAAGTAAAACACCCAACAAAGCCTCAATCCTTTCATTTTCGTTGAGCCGAGGGTCTATCGGAAACAACCTCTTTACTTCACCTTTGGGGTAAAGGTATGGTCTGTGTACATTCTACCCTCCCCAGACTCCACTTTGTGGGAATATACTGGGTATGTTGTTGTTGCTTTCTTGAATTTTCCTTATGTGAGTTTCACATCTTGTTGTAATGTGTAAAGCAAAAATAGGCTGTGATAAGTGTTGATGAATGCTTTAAGCTGTTTTGAATTGATCTAGCATGGAAGATAAGTAGGCTAATGAAATATTTTGCTACTTCTCCTGCAGTTATGGTATCCTTTTTCCTTATCCATTCGTATTTTTTTATTTTTATATTCTTTTTTCTGGGGGAATCGTTGGGAAGATGGATCAGTTATGAGGCTTAGGTTAAGAAGCATATAGGATAGGAGTTCTGAAATATATCATAAATGCATATATGATTTTATTCTCAACTGCTACTCTTATTTTGTCATGTCGTCTCTACATGTGTACTGTGACTTTTTTGGGGATAGGCCATTGGTGGTATAATGAAGTAGATTTCTGCAATTGTGCATTGAACCTTCTTTCTCCCAACTCTCTTTTCAAATATCCCCCTTTACATCGTATTCCCTTTCATGGGACGTAAACTGGGAATCTACAAAGCTGTTGTGAAGAGAAATTGCTTTCTCTGTGTTGATCAGTTTATTTATTGTTTTTTTCACTTGACTTTCCCTCTGTCCTCGCTTTCACTAACTGTCTGTTTGTATACGGTCCTGCAGATATAAATGTCGATCATATCTATTACAAAACCTGGCAAAACTGGGACTTAAAGAACCAACGCCAATCCAAAGGCAGGCTATTCCAGTCCTCTTATCTGTATGATCTTCCTTGAATTACACCACTGTTTTATAGATACACATTTATCCTTCTAATTTTTCCATTAGAAGTCTTTAATCATGTTTGACTTTCACCAGGGACGAGAATGCTTTGCTTGTGCACCTACTGGTTCTGGCAAAACATTTGCTTTTGTCTTTCCTATACTTATGAAACTTGAGGTATATACATATATTGACGTTGTTATAAAAAAATATATTGGCATTGTTATGTTTGATCATTATCATTTTTATGAGAAGTTGTTGGACAAACATCTGACAACCATCTTTCTTGATCAGCACACTTCAAAGGATGGTGTCCGAGCTGTAATTCTTTCCCCTACAAAAGAGTTAGCTGCTCAGATAACAAGAGAATGCAGAAAGTTGGCCAGGAAGAAGTTCTACATCAAGTTGATGACTAAACAGCTAGCTAAAAGTGGGGACTTTTCTAAACTGCGATGTGATGTACTCATCTCGACGCCGTTGCGCTTACAGTTTGCTATCCGCAAAGGAAAGCTTGATTTAAGTAGGTATGTTCCTCATTTTCTAGGGTTCAAACTCTCATGTGCTAGTGTGGGCATTTCAACTTTCAACCTTCTTGATATTAAATCAGTGTGGTCTTGTTAAATAAGAGTTTATGAGGCGATGACATAGTAGATACCAGGATGACAACATAATTTGTACTGTAATTCATCATAAAAATAACTGGTGAAGTTAAAGTGTCTAGTGTAGAGATGCAAGGATTTCAAAAAATATCTTTGTTATACTTCTTCATTTTCACAATCACTTTGAGATTTAATTATTGTGAAGGCTGAGTTTGATGTAGAGGATTGTATGCCTTGGCTTTGATTCTGCGTAGACCTAGAAAATGCTACTATTTGGAATTTGGTGCAAAATATTTCCATTTTAAATGAGCATTAGTATGCGCCTTCTCAGTTCTCACCAACTCCTTTTGGGTGCAGGGTTGAATTTCTTGTCTTAGATGAATCTGATAAGCTTTTCGAGCCTGGCATGCTAGAGCAAGTTGATTTTGTGGTGAAGGCGTGCACGAATCCTTCAATTCTTCGGTCATTGTTCAGTGCTACTTTACCTGATATAGTTGAAGACCGAGCACGCACAATAATGCATGATGCTGTTCGAGTTATTATTGGAAGGAAGTAAGTACTAATAGGGGCCTTTGGCAGATGTATCTTAGCTCTGCAGTGAAATGAATGGTTATTTGGCTGCTTACACTCTTTTCTCTGTTGTTTCTTGGCGAAGGAGGAGAGAATTTGTCTTCATCTTTCTTCCTCTCCTATTTCTGAATGCTTACTTGACTGCTTTTGCATTTCTGCAGAAATTCGGCTTCTGAAACAATAAAGCAAAAATTGGTATATGTAGGGAGTGAAGAAGGGAAGCTTCTGGCTCTTCGTCAAAGCTTTGCAGAGGTATGATCCTCATGTTTCTTAGTCATCAGAAATGATTGTATACCTCTTTTGCTGTGATTGGAGCCGCTCTGCCATAATAACTGCTTGCACAACACCTTTACTTATCCCCCAAAAAATCCTAGAACAACAATATTTACATGAGGGATTTCATGTGGATACTAGTTACTACACATTTGCTGTGAAACTATCACTCTTGAAGCACTCTAGCATATTTAGACAGTGCATTTGTGTTATTTCCTGCATTTTTTTTTCTTACATTCTCTCAGATGTCCATCTGTACCTGTCAATTGTTCGCGGTTTTCTTTTCTGCTTATTTGGTCTTTATATTCCCTGAAAAAGGGCTCTAGTTGAAACCCTTTGATTTGATGATTCGGAGCCATTGTTTTGCTGAGAAGGCTTTCAAGTTTGAGTGGTGCATCTTTCTTTTTTGCTCACTCTATATGAAACTCCTGCGCTCTTTGCTGCTCTAGAACTACCATTTTGTTACTATATTAAGCGAATCATCTTTTTTCTTTTGATAGGCAAAGGGGTATTACTACCTTGAAAAGGAATTAAGTTCCCGTATAAAATTATATTGCATGCTACAAAATTCATCCAGTTGTCTATACGACATGGTATGCTATGTGTGCTCCAAAAACTTAAAAAGAAGGCTTAATATATAGACAACCCCTTAAACTTGCCAGTTAATTCTAAGGGGCTGTCTATGTATTAAGCCTAAAGGAAAAAAGTTTGTTAGATTTGTGTACAAACTGCCAACATCAGTCCTCAAGGGGAAACCCCAATGCAATATTTCTAATTTTGATTCCTTCCAATCACATTCTTTTCAATGACACTTGCTGGCATTTTCACCGACGCTCAATTGTGTTTTCACAGCTTAGTTTGTTGCTTTTATTTGATACCATAGTGATCATTTGGAAAATCTTGTTCATCGATGCTATTTAGGTAGTTATTTTTTTTTGCATTTTTGTTAAGCTGATCTACGATCAACATCTACAATGATTTGTTAACTTGATAATATATACTTAACTCATCTTATTATGGTATTGCCTCTCTGATTTATTATATTTGTAGAGTTTGAACCCGCCAGTGCTATTATTCGTTCAAAACAAGGAGCGTGCTAAGGAGCTATATGACGAGCTAAAATTGGAAGATATTCGGCCCGATGTTATCCATTCAGATCTTTCTCAGATACAGGTAACTTTGGCATGACTTCTGTATTTTCTACATCAAGAGGAGGTTCATCTGCCGTAGGATAAAGGGAAGAGAGTGGGATGTCTGTTTTAGATAGAGTAATATATCTGGATTTTTTTGTTATCCATTCGTTTGTATCCTGCTGTACAGAACACTTCTTCCGATTCCTACTTACATTTATAATTTAATGCAGAGAGAAAATGCTGTTGATAACTTTAGAGCTGGAAAAACATGGGTTTTAATCGCCACTGATGTTGTTGCCCGGGGTATGGATTTCAAAGGTGTCAACTGTGTGATAAATTATGATTTCCCAGACTCCGCTGCAGCATACATTCACAGAATCGGTAAAGATCTAACCCAAATTCGACTTTTACAACCTTATATAGTGATTCATAAGTCATAGTCTAGCGTTTATTGAAAACTGCACGGTGATTCTTGTGAATAGGACGTTCTGGCAGAGCAGGAAGGAGTGGAGAGGCGATAACGTTGTATACTGAAGCAGATATTCCATTTTTGAGGAACATAGCAAATGTTATTACTTCTTCTGGTGGTGAGGTTCCAGAGTGGATCATGTCTTTAACCAAGAAAAAGTGGAGGAAACACAGGCCACAAAGAGAAACCATTTCAACTCAGCCAGACATATGAAACATACCTCACAGTTTTGAGCATTATATCAAGTTTTTAACCTTTTTATATAACTTTGATGTATGATTCTTTTTTGTAATTTATGTTATGTATGAGTTTATGAATGGTCTTTCTTGTGACATATTCACTTAAATGTTAAGAGAAATGAATGTTGTCTTTTTGAAAAAAAAAAAACTATTTTTAGTCCATTAAGTAAATGGAGTTCCTTCAAGTTAGTTTTGTGGATTTTTTTCAACTCCACTTGCAAGTAGTAATATTTTGGAGATGGTGTTTCGCGTCTACCGGTAATAGCCTCTCCATCCCAGGAAGGTAGAGGTAAGATTTGCATATATATTTGATTCTATCCTTTTCAGACTCCACTTGTTGAATTACACGGGGCATGTTGTTGTGGGTGTTGCATATTTGTTTAAGCTTTTTCAACCAAAACTTATAAACAATTTTTTTTAGTGATTGAAGGTGTATTTCGAGTGGAACTTTTTTTATCTTTAACTTTCATGAATTTTGTTTTTTCCCAATGTAAACTTCAACAATCTTTTTGTTACTATCAAACTTCAAATACAGTTAATTGTTTTTCTACTTGAACTACAAAAGTCTCATCTTAAGGGGGAAAAGCGAGGTGTATGAAGTCTCTCGCGTTTGCGCGGTTCAGCGAAGGGTTGTACCCTATAGTGATATAAAATGTAGACAAATTATCTAGATTAGATTGTTTTCATGACTCAAATCCGTAACTTATAAGATTGCTAGTGAACACAAAATAAAAATTATGGCTCGAACTCGTGACTTATAAGGTCACACACAAAAAATGAGTTAAATGTAAAACTAGAAAGGTCCTACCGGGAGTCGAACCCAGGTCGCTGGATTCAAAGTCCAGAGTGCTAACCACTACACCATAGAACCTTCTTGAGGTGTCTTTCATCTCTTACTTATAAAAGCAAATTATATTATTGTAATAAACCAAAGATTTCATGATAAATTATCACTTTTTCGCGAGTTTCAATACTTAATCATCCACTGCTCTCCTTACTTACCTAAACTATCACTTCTTTTATATTAAAACACACTTCGATGTTGAGTTGGCCAAATATTTGTTCCGATCAACAATAGGCGCGTGTAGGCCACCTCAACATCGAGGTGCGTTTTAATACAAAGGGAATGATAGTTGAGGCATAAAATACTTTTTATTATTCTCTTTACCTACTTAAACTATCACTCCTTTTGTATTAAACACACATCAATGCTAAGTTGGCCAAATATTTATTCTCAATCGATAATAGGAGCATGCATCTCAACTCAACATCGAGGTGTGTTATAATATAAAAGAAGTGATACTTGAGATATGAAACTCACAAAAAAATTATTATATAGGTAGGTAAACAGAATAATAGATAATTGAGGTACAAAACTCGCGAAAACATGATAGTTTAGGCGTGTTTTTACCGTTAACTCAAAACCCAAAAAAAGAAAAGATAGGAAGAGTATTGTAATTATACTAAAGTTAAGGGGAGGCTATTGCAAAATCTGCAAACTATCCAAAACATTAAACCCCAGTGCCAGCACAAAAACCCTTGTGCTTCTTCCTGTAAAATTTGCAGAAGATTTTCAAGAAACCTAGCAATTTCCCTTTGTGTATATGAAAGATTCAAACTTTCTCTAAAAACCCAATTCCATCAATGAATTTCTTAACAAAATCAATATCAAACAGGGCCTTGTTCTCCTCTTCATCACCCCAAAAATACAAACTTTTACTCCAAACCCTCACTTCAAGATTTGTCTCTACAAAGCCAAGAAAACCCAAAATCCCTAAACCCCAAGAACCCTCTTTATCTTACTCACTTACCCTTCCAAGAATTGAGATTGATGAAGCTGAAAATGTATCATCTTCTTGGCCAAGGCCAAGTGAGATTCCTTACCAAGCAAAAGTTGCAAATTGTGTTAATCTTGTTGGTTTTGTGCAAACCCCAGTTCATTTTGATGCTTCCTCTGATGGGAAATATTGTGCTAGTACTGTTGTTGCTCATGAAAATAGTGATAATAACTCTGTCTTGATGATTCCTGTTGTGTTTGGTGGTGATTTAGCTCATGTTGTTGCTTGTCATGTGAAGGAAAATGATTGTGTTTATGTGTATGGGAAGTTCTCTATGGATCCATTGCCTTGTGAATTTGGTGATGAATATCAGTCTTGTTTTCATATTGTTGCTGAGAATGTTAACTTTGTGCAGGGTCTAAAAAGAAATGCCCTCTTAAATGGTAGTGTAAACTCCGTTTATCCGAAAAGTAAGGACTTTCTGTTGGATAACAATGATAAGCAGCATTCTGATAGCTTGTCTGGTTTAGAATATGATGATTCTGTTAATTTGGGTGAGAGCAAGTTGGAGGAGGGGGGTGTTACGGGTGGTGATGATTGGAGGGATCTTATCAAGAATCCGAAACAATGGTGGGATTGTAGGAAGGCAAAGTTAGATGGAATTGTGAAAGCAAGGCACCCTGATTTCAAGAAGAAAGATAGTAGTACTTCTCTATGGCTTGAGAATGCTCCAAGGTGGGTTCTTGAGGGGCTTGAAGGACTTGAATTCGATGATTATGCTCCTAAATCCAAAGGCGTTGGAAAGGAGGTGGATTCTTGGAAAGATCTGCTGGAGAATCCTGATAAATGGTGGGACAACAGAGCTACTAAGATGAATCAGAAAGCACCTGATTTTAAGCACAAGAATACTGGTATAGCGCTTTGGGTCAATAGCTCACCAGATTGGGTGTTGTCTCAATTGCCACCATTGCGAGATCAACGAGCTGCTTCTTCAGACAAGTAGGGAATTTGAGTAGGACTTAAAGAGAGGTTAAGCGATAAAAGATGAACCAGAGCTATTCTCAACTCCATTTTAGGAAGAGTTTCCATATAATTTTGATGGTATGGCAGTAAACTTGTCCAGTGTAGTCAAGTCCTGGCCACCTAACGTTTGAGAAGTATTACGGTGGAGGGAAGCACATTATCATTATGCTTATGAAGCACTTATTTGCCCCTATAATGGTACATCTTATAGCACTTTCTTATGATGGTTTTGTTTTCTGATGCATCTTTTCGTTGTGATTTGGTGAATATGAAGATCTTGATTGTAGTATTTTTGAATATAGCAGTGTTGTTTGCTCATTCCTTGTACTTAATGCTACGAGGCCAAGCCAAATTTCTGCAGGCAAAATTTTCTCAAATTCTGTTGGTAGATATTGGTAAGACAGTATGGCATGTTGAAAAATTAGCGAAAAGTGAAACGGAGGGGAAGATAATGACATTCACTTGAATATCAATCTAAGCACATTAGTCTGGAACTTTTACCAGTTATTTAGAGAAAACTATTAGTAGTAATTGTATGCATCCAAGAAATGACATTGTTGAAAACATATCTGTCTTAGATCACTCACTAGTCTGTCCTATCCGCTGCCTGGGCATCTTCGTATAGCATTACAGCTTTCGTTACTTGAAACTATTAATAAAACAAGTGATAGATGCTCTTTGGGAAAATTCGAACTGTCAGAAGTTCGCATGTAAGTGGATTAACTTGCAGGGACATTTTAAATTTCTCAACTACAGCTTGAACTTATAGTCAAGTAATGATATGGTTGGCTAAAGTAAGCTAACCTTATGCCATTTTCAATATGTTAGTAAGCATATTTTGAAGTCTGAACCTTGTTCCAAAAGGTGCAGCAAGTTTTGAAAGCTGTGAAGTTTGTCCCTCATTGCTGGTTTAGCAGACTGTCACAATAATCTACATAGTTGGTATTCAATATCCCTCTGGTTTCAATGTTATGTAGGAATATCACTAGCTGATTTCTTTCATATCATCCTTTTTGAGGAAGAAATTTGAGCTCTGGGAAAGGGGCATGACATAGAAGGATGATTCATCTGAATTTGATAAAGAAGCAAGTTGTGCTTACTGGTTGGTGTGGAGTATAGACTTTAGACTCCTCTGAATATATTTTAAATTTCCCACCCGGTGTTTGATACCTGTATTAGGGCTCCGATTAATTCGGATTTGCATCGCCCATAAGGCCAACTTAAGGGGGAAATGCTCTCTAACAAGATTTTTCAGTACCCGAGGCTCGAACTCAATACCTCTGATTAAGTACCGAATCTTTAAAAAATGCATATTTTTGGAGGGTCCGATACACAACTATTCTTTAAGGAGCCGAGCAACATAGATTGTCAATGCCAGATTATTGAGAATTTTCCATTTCAATCAACTCTCCCATTTTCTTTTTTCAAACTGCTTTTACTTGAGCCGAGGGTCCTCGGAAGCGACCTCTCTATCTCTCAAGGTAGGGGTAAGGTCTGCGTACACACTACCCTCCCAGATCTCACTTGTGGGATTACATTGGGCATATTCTTGTTGTTCCATTTCAATCAACCATTATATACTATGTTATACTAGAATAAGCTACAGTATGGATCTCAAACATAAGTTAAAGTATAAACAACACATATGATTTTATTTTTCAAAAGAATTAAGACTTGCCACCTTATTTGCTTATATTCCACACAAGTCCTTAAACAGAAACTCTCATAAAGAAAGTAGTTCAAAGTTCTCAATCCTTAACTAGTATTCATCTTTTTTTCCCTTTCTTTTTCAGGTTTCACACTCACAACTAGGAGTTAATTCAAGTCAATTATCATTAAGTCTCTATTTAAACATCATTATGAGTTCATAAAGTCTTTGATTAAAACATCATTAAACTTAACTACTGCCTTAAGTGAGTATAATAATTGATAATTTCCTTAAAAATAGTACTCCATTGTAAAGGTGAATATGATAAACAATTTAAATATGGTTACCAACTTGCTTAAACAATTCAATAAAAAAAGAAATAGCAAGGTGCATGACATTTCAAAATATGAAATTATTTCTTGAATTTTAGGTGTATGAGCTTTCCATCTCAACTACTATTTGGTATAGAAAGCACCTTAAGTCCTTCTACATATGATTAATTTCTTTTACTTCAAGCAAAACCCCTCACCCAAATTAAATAAAAGTGAGAAACAACTAACACTTTTGTTTCATTCAACCAACACCTTCAATCATATGTTTGTTAGCTCTTACCCTATTTATTTTTTAAAAAAGGAAAAATAGTTAGGAAGAAAAAGGGTTTTTTTTCCTTCTATTCTCAACCATACTAGTTATATATAATTTCTATACAACACTTTCTTGTCCATTACATCATCATTTTCCTTCTAACTTTTCTCATATTAGTGAAGAAAAAAAAATCAAGAATCTTGATGGGGTCTTTAGAAAGATCAAAGAAAAAAGTTCAACTATGGAAGAAAGCAATTGTTCATTTCCTTATTTGTTTTGTTATGGGATTCTTTACTGGCTTTGCTCCAACAAGCAAAGGCACTACTACTTCAATGTTTTCCAATAGGAATCATGTTATTGGTATTTCCAAAACTCCTCATGAGCCAAACCAAACACACCCTTCATTAAACATGTTCAATAAACCTTTGCCAGACGAAACATCAGCAACAACAACAACAATAACAACTACAACGACAATAGTAACATCACAATGGTCTAAATTGAACGAGACGAGGCATTCAAAAAAGGTCTTAGCAGAAGAAGAAGAAGGAGAAGGAGAAGGAGAAGAGCGACAAGATCAAGATCAAGAGACAGAAGAGGCTAATGACGAGTTCTTGGACACTAGAAGGCTACTAATAATAGTCACTCCAACTAGCGCGAAAGATCAACACAGAGGGATGCTACTAAAGAGGCTATCAAACACATTGAGATTGATTCCACAACCTGTTTTGTGGATAGTTGTGGAGCAACAAATTGAGGATTCAGAAGTATCTGAAATACTTAGAAAAACAGGCATTATGTATAGACACTTGGTTTTCAAGGAGAATTTCACTAACATTCATGAAGAAGTGGATCATCAAAGAAATGTGGCTCTAAATCACATTGAACATCATAGGTTAAGTGGGATTGTTCACTTTGCTAGCCTCTCTAATGTCTATGATCTCACCTTCTTTGATGAGCTTAGAGCAATTGAGTAAGTATTCTTAATTTCCTCTCCTTCCCATTTCTTTGAATCATTTGCATCATATATATTCCAAGATAGATGCATAGGCGCGCGGAGCTAGAATTTTGAGTTTATAAGTTCTGGATTCTAGAAGACGTAGCGTACTCGATTCTTGATAAATTATTTAAACACAAATATAAGGTTTGAAACAAAGCTATTGAGTTATGTCGAACCCTTTAGGCGAAGCTACATGTATAGATGTTCTATTGTTCATTTAATTTAGATTTCTTGAAAACCATCGAGGTTGTTTTTCGGAATAGAGTTTAACTTATATATATATACTGACAGTATCTAACATCTAACTTGGATTTCTTGAAAACCATCAAGGTTGTTTTCTAGATAAAGTTTAACTAATATGTACACTAGTCGTGTTGTTTAACTTGTTGCAACAGGTAACTTACTTTATTTTACGAATTATTGATGTCACTTTTTAAATGACATAATTATTTTAAATGATCTAATAATATAAAAATTATTATTTTAAATTGTTAGCGTGTAAAAGTTAAACTCACGTAAGTTTGGATACTCTCACGACATTGAGTGTGTTAATTAAGAAAAAAAAGAAAAAAAGTGTTAGTTGGAAAACTCTTGTCCCACATATTTAAATACCATGAAAAAAAATTAATAGATTAGTATTTTTTGACCAAGTCCTACTGATAGGCTTGTTTGTTTTGTTGTTTAAGTGTCTCAGTAATTAAACAATTAGTAGTATCAAAACAACTAATTGTCATAGTTAAAATCAAACCTAACTAATAGTCTAATAGAATAAGTTTATCAAATCCAAGTGTATTTTTTTTTATATTAGTTTGTTTATTTATACTTACACTAAGTGTTAATTAACAGATAGATTTTTAAGTAGATTAAGCATCTTATATTAAGTCTTTAATGAAGAAGGATCCAAGAAAATCTTTGACAACTTATACAAACACATGGTTTCACTTGTTTATCAGAAAATTGGTTTGAGAATATAAAAAAGACCAAGCGGGTGTACTAAGTTTTTACTATACGCGGGGTTTGAAAAGAGTCGAACTATGTTAAGTTTTTATATATAACATTACTCTCTTGTATTTTTGCGAGAAGTTGTTTCCACAGCTTGAAACTTGTGACTTTCCGATTCTGGAGAAGATTTAGAATTTGAATTTTATAGGTTCGTTAGCACATACTATATATTTGATTTATTGAGTTAAAATCTATTATTTCTATTTATTTAGTGATTTTTTTAAACACACATACATAATTTGAGTCAAAAGTACTGAACTCAGGCGACGAACCCATAATAATATGTAACTCCACCTGTATTCTTTTGAGATTGTCTCCACGATTTGAACTTGTAACTCTCAGTTTGGATGCAAATTTATAATTTAAATTTTATGAGTTCGATAACACAAGTCATTCGATTTATTGAGCTCAAAATTTATATTTGTACTTATTTAGTGAACTTTTAACATATACATAATTTGACGTAAAACTACTAAACTAAGATGAATTTGCAATACATAACCTTCCCTTTTATTTTTGTAAGAGACTATTTTCTCATCGGAAAACTTCTAACCTCTTAGTCCAAAAAAAATTTAAGATTTGAATTTTATGAGTTCGATAATACATATTATTTGATATATTTAATTCGAACTCTATTAGTTATATTTATTTACTGAACTTTTTAACACATTTATGATTTGAATCAAAACTACTAAATTTTATTACAGGGGATTTGGGACATGGCCAATGGCATTATTATCAGCAAACAAGAAGCAAGTGATAATAGAGGGACCAGTTTGTGATTCATCAGAAGTTATGGGGTGGCATTTGAAGAAATCAAACAATTCAAGTACAGATGATCAAAGACCTCCAATTAGGGTTTCAAATTTTGCTTTTAATAGTTCAATTCTTTGGGATCCAGAAAGATGGGGCAGAACTTCTTCTATTCAAGACACTTCTCAGGTAAATAATTAAATTATAATATAATTTTTGCAAATTAATTAAAAAAAAAGTGATTTCCGACTTAAAGATTACTAGTTGAAGTAGAGCCGACTCTAATATTCGACCAGAGAGGTCAGTACTTAGGAAAGCAAAGAATGGAATGTCTGTTCTGTAACAACGAAGAAGGTTGCTTGATTATGTGACATTAGTTCGATAATATTTTCGTAAAAGTAATTATCGGCTTTCTTCCTAACTAGATATTCTATGCATCATCAGTTAGCTTTTCGATCTTGATTATCTGATCAAGATTATTATAATCGAGATAAATAATCTCACCTCCTATATGTGATAGATAATCATAGGATTTTGATGTAAATTTTAATCTTGATTTTAGTTTTTAGCTAAGACATACCTACAATCAAAAAACAAATTTAATCTCAAATTTATATTGGATAATTCTTTAAATCTCAAACTATATCATATCATAGTCTCTAGTTGACATGTCATTCAAATGTCAACTTGAGAAAAATGGGGAAATAATACTATTTTAAAGTTATATAGCAAAAAGTTTTTTTCCTTCCTAAATTGTCAATTTAAAGTAGGAGAGTCCTTGGAGTAACGATAAAGTTGTCTACATGTGACCAATAGGTCACAGGTTCGAGTCATAGAAGCAACCACTAATATTTGCATTAGGATAGGCTGTCTACATACATTACACCTCTTAAGGTGCGGTCGTTTCCCAAATTCTGCTTACGTGGGATGCTTTGTGCACTAGGTTGCCTTTTGAAAAAAAGAAATTGTCAATTTAAAAAAAAATACTAGAAATTTAGTAAGTGAACCCCAATAAACTTCTAGTCGTAACCATCATTAGTTGATGATATAGACAGCCAAGTGCTTCCTAAGCAACAATTAATTATACACCTAATCACAATTACAATAATTGACAACTAAACTCTACCAAACCTTTCCACAAAAAAATATAAGTAATTGAAAGAATAATTAAGCTTTATGACCTTGTCACTTTCTCTTAACTATATGTTTTACAAAGAATTTCATTTGAAAAAAATAAAAAAATAAAAAGAAATCGACAATATCGTTAGACTTTAAAAGCCAATACAAAATTTTAAATTTACAGTTCTAGATTTTATGATAGTCGAACGATAGGGTTCGAAATTAGATTATTCATGCATATTATAACTAAATTTCTTAATATAAATGTAGAATTTGAACCTAAGCTATTGGATTTTTCCGAACTCATGATATGTGGTATAGATTCGTCCTTATTAGATCTTACAATAAACTTCAAATCATACAAGTTAAAATCCTAAAATCAAACAAATTATAGAGGAATATAGGTAAGAGTGTTTTGTCTTGTTGTCTTTATTAGTAGTCGTAATGTCATATTTGTCAGTTCTTGTTCTTGGATTTTTGTTAATATATGTTATTTTAGGTAAATCAATTATAGTATTATTTTGTGATAGTATTATTCTCTTACTATATATTTATTTTTGTTATTTTATTTGCAGGATTCTTTGAAATTTGTGAGAAAAGAGGTTCTTGAAGATGAGACTAAATTGATGGGAATTCCTCCAGATGATTGCTCCAAAATTTTGCTATGGAATCTTCCACTTTCAACATGAAAATATTTCAGACTTATTTGACTTTTTTTTTTTTTAAAAAAAAAAAGAAAAATAATAATCATCTTCTGATAAATGATAAAACAATTTGTTTTGCTAGGAAAAATCTATCAATATTTCAGAATTTTCTTTTTCATAATTCTCATATTTATTATTCTACCCTCTTTTTTTCTTTTCTTTTTTTTTATAAGTTTTGTTGTATTTTTCTTGGTCCATTACTAAAATTTTGTTTTAGATGTTGTAATACATTTCAGTACTGGCATTTCAATTGAAACATTTGTTCCGTTGAGGCTTTTTCTTTCTTTCTAAAGAAGTGAGTTGTGCTAAATTAAATATTTGTTATATTGATAATTCTAGTTATAATAACAACAATAATCACAATATATCTGATGTAATCTTACAAGTTGAATATGGAGAAGGTAGAATATACATATTATGATTTTAAGGCGTGAACGAAAAATGATAAAAAATATATTGGGATTGCATTAAAAAGACACCATTATTTGAATTGTATCTCTCCATCTCACTTTTTTATTCCTGCCTCAGATTTTAAACACCGAAACATCAAATTTCTGCACTCGTTATATCTATTTTCTTACAAACAAAGTAGAGTCCTTGTGTGGCTCATGATTGTCTTTAAGTTCGATGAAATTATTTGTGTTTGAGGTATCGCTACTCCAATAACAATTATATTTGTTCGATCCTCGGAAAAAGTCAACCTCTCACACTTTCTAACTGGTGCATGCGCGCGCTTCCTCTTCACATGTCCTAATTATCTCGGTCTCGCTTCCCTCATCTTGTCTCCATAAAGGTCATTTCCACCTTGTCCTGTATAACTTCGTTCCTTATAATCTCATCTTTCACGTGTAGTACGCTCACACGTCCATCTAAGCATCCTATTTTTCACTACCTTCCTCTTCTGAAAATGTGTGTTAACTTCTTGACTAGCCAACACTCTGCATCATACAACAATGTGGGTCTAATTAACCACCACTCTATAGAACTTACTTTTAAATGGTGGCGATACATTCTTATCACACAGTACCCCGGACGCAAGCCTTTATCTCACCCGCTCCTCTTTAATACAATGTGCAACATCATTATTAATTTTCCTATTTCCTTGAATAATAAAACCAAAATACTTGAAACTTTTGTTCATAACAACGTTATTTATCTGAATATTTTACTTCTATAGTAAAACATTATTATAAAAAGCATATAATACAACATAACTCCATTTCTCTGTTCTCTAAAAAGTCAAAGATAAGTAGATACAAAATTCAACAAGTAATGACTATGTTATCTATAGCAATATAATTCCTCCAAAACTATGTTTTGTTCCAAACAAAAAGAACAAAAAGAAAAAAAGGGAGGTGGGGTGTGGGGTGGGGTGGGGGGGCTAAACAGGGGCAGAGCTACCTTAGCCCGAGGGGTGTCGAGCGACACCCCTTCGTCGAAAAATTACACTATATAGATAGATTAATTTTTGATTTTATAGGAATATATATTAGTGTTGACACTTCTTGACACAAGTTGAAGGTTTGGTCCAGCGGTTGAGGCCTTGCTAATGCCCTCCTAGGTCGTGTGTTTGATCCTTTCTAGTAGCGTATTTCATTTTTTTGACTGCAGTGCATTTATTTTTTTATATTTTGACATCCCTTCATGAAAATTTTGGCTCCGCCACAGGGGCTAAATGCATATGCAATGTTAATTTGTGGGGTCAATCGTAATTATAATATGAAATCAAAATATTATTATTATTATTATTATTATTATTATTATTATTATTGTAATAATAATAACGGTCACGTAAGACTTATAAGTTATAATATATTTTTATTGTAACGGTTGCATTCCTATGTCAATAATTAAGTTAAGTTAAATATATACCTTGATATTGTATCAATGAATAAAAAAATTCCATAACAACCATAGGTTTAATCTTTTTTTATAATGTCCATCTTCATCAATCAGATTTAACAAACAATAGCTTTTGGGTAGGGACAGAAGGTGATAGTTGGCCACCTAAACACAAACAAGTTTGCGCTAACCTCAGCTAATTATACATAGTATTCGTTACTTTCTACAAATATAAGTATCGAGTGATTCTATCCATTACAGTTTGAACCTGAGGTCTCATAATTTTTTACGAAAAAAAGGATAAAGAAGAGAAGATTTTACTTCCAATTTACGTCTATGTTTTAATTATATGTTTTGGTTCTTGGCTAGTGCAAAAACTTTTTGATTTTTTGTTATTGGCTTAAGAGTAGACTTTTTCCAAATAATTTTGGTAAAATGTCAGCTTCACTTTGAGTGGAACATTATTTACTCTAAAGAATTAGTCACTGTCCACTAACAAATATAAAGATCAAAACTTTATATTATAACTAATAACCTTTGGTATTTATCATTAGAACATTATTCACATTTGAAGTTAATTAGTGTAAACTTCAAAAAAATTGAATCGCAAACTTCAAACAACCGAATCTGAAGTTTTTCTGTCCCAATGAAAACTTCAGATAATTATAACTGAAGTTTTTCTCATGACAATACAGACGACATACAATCACATTTCAAGACCTCAAAAGAAACAAAATATGAAGTTTTTTAACATTAGGTATCAACTAAATATTTTTAAGAAAAAACGACACAAATTAAATGAGAACACCCAGAAAAGACACCTAAAATTTTTTATCGTTAAAAGCACATAAAAAAAAAAAGAACCAGAAGCATCTATTCATTGTTCACTTTAAACTTTTATCATTAAAAGCACATCTTTCTTTTTTAAAAATAAAAATAAAAATTATCCTTATTTAAAATAATTTATTTTAAACTTTTTATTTTATCTTTAATGACATAATTTTATAATTTCAAAAATTTATAACATGTTTTAGATAAAAAAATTAAAAATAATTTATTTTATAACTTCTTGACAGTCAATTAGCATCACATAAATAGGAAGGAGAGTATTTTAAAGAACCATATGGTGGGATTCAGGTAAATATTCACATGAGCTAGGTGTCCAAATCAAATTAAATAATAACTTTGATAGTTAATATATATATATATATATATATATATATATATATATATATATATATATATATATATATATTATATATATATTACACACAAAATATATAATTTTTCTGTATATATATATATATATATATATATTACACACAAAATATATAATTTTTCTGTCTCTATGTGGCATTTTTTTTCCTTTTCGAGAGTCAAATTAACTACTAATTTTTAAGTTAAATTGAATTAGATCAACTTAATATTTTAAAAATTAAAATTTAAATATTCAATAACCATACAAAAAATACTACAGTACTATAAGTTTTCAATATAAAGAATATATATATTTTAGAATATTGATCAAAATTTATATAGTTTGAATTTTGAAAAACAAAAGTGTCACGTAACGAGTAAGTTACTTTCATTATTCATTCGATATCTAGTACCTGTTTTGAGATTGATTAATAGCCTGTTTGGTCAAGCTTATTTTTTTCCAAAAGTGCTTATTTTTTCTCAAAAGTGATTATTTTAAAAAAAGGAGGTGTTTGGCCAAGCTTTTGAAAGAAAATAAGTGCTTCTGGAGAGTAGCAAAAACTATTTTTCAGAAGCTAAAAAATGTAGTTTTTTCCTAAAAACACTTTTTCGAAAAGCACTTTTGAGAAAAATACACTTAAAAGCACTTTTAAAAAGCTTGGCCAAATGCTAATTGCTACTCAAAAGTGCTTTTTAAAGTTATTGGCCAAACACAAATTGCTTCTTACTAAAAGTACTTTGAAAAAAAACGCTTCCGAAAAAAAACACTTTTCAAAATAAGCTGATTTTAAAAGCTTGATCAAACAGACTATAATTCATATTCACACCGAGAAATTCTATTTTGAGGTAAAGTGTTCCTATATCAATGACTTCATACCCAAAACTCGAACTCGAGATCTCTGCTTGGGGGTGGGGTGACACACATTAGCCAAAACCAGCTGTTCTTTTCCTCTCAATATGCTCTTTCCATATTGATCTTGAATTCTTCTTCACCCAAGATCTGCTTTCTCTCTCACTCTCTCTCCTTACTTTGCTCACTACTATACTACAAGTGCTCACCTCAAAAGACCCAAAGGGGTCCAGCTCTTTTCTCATCTTTTTGTTTTGATATATTCTTAGAAATTATTAAAAAAAAAAGTTTAGTCCTTTCAAGAACACAATAAAGAAATATAAGCTCCCTTAGATCTATCAAGCTCCAATCTTTACTGGGTATTTTTCCTTTTTACTCAATATTAAGTAAAATGTATGTTGTCTTTATTGTATGGTAGCTCTGTATTTTCAGTTTTCTTGAAATTTTGGCTGTTTTAGAGTATATGGTTATTGCATCATTTTTCTGGTATAATTGATAACTGGGAAATGTTTGATCTTTAGTACATTATCTAAATGTTTATTCTTTTGTATATATTTGGTGTCAAATGACTGGTCAGGATTTTCACTGAGGGGTTCATCATCTACTATATGTACACAAGAAAAAATTGAACTTTGGTAGAGTTGTTGCTATTTGGTGCATTATCTTCTGTTAAAGTTGATTTTGTTGTCCAATTGAAAAAAGAAAGAAGAAATTTTTGAAGCTTAATTTATCCAATTGGTCTAGTAGTTGTGTTATTTAGATTAATTAGGTACTTAAAAAAAGCTCAGTCCTTTCAAGAACACAATAAAGAAATATAAGTTCCTTTAGATCTATCAAGCTCCAATCTTTACTGGATATTTTTCTTTTTTTACTCAATATTAAGTAAAATGTATGTTGTCTTTATTGCATGCTAGCTCTATATTTTCTTGTTTCCTGTTTGATTTTTCAGTTTTCTTGAAATTTTGGGTGTTTTAGAGTATATGGTTATTGCATCCTTTTCAGTATGATTGATAACTTGGAAATGTTTGATCCTTAGTACATTATGTAAAATGTTTTTTCTTTTGTATATATTTGGTGGCAATGGCGGAGTCAGAATTTTCACTAAGGGGTTCATCGTCTATTATATGTACACAAGAAAAAATTGACCTTTGTATATACTGTGTGACTTTGGTGGAGTTGTTGCTATTTGGTGCATTATCTTCTGTTAAAGTTGATTTCGTTTGTCAGTTGACAAAAATGAAATCTTTGAAGCTATTATTATCCAATTGGTCTAGTAGTTGTGTTATTTAGATTTATTAGGCACTTAAAAAACTTGTATCTTTGGCCCATTGTGGAAAAGGAAGCTGATTGTAGCGAGTGAAATTATGTAAATGTCTTTTCTTTTGTATATATTTGGTGGCAATGGCGGAGTCAAGATTTTCACCGAGGGATTGATCGTCATCGCGTAGTATATATACAAAAAAGAAAAAATTGACCTTTGTATGTACAGTGTGACTTTCCGGCGACTGTTTGGTTGAGTGTTGGTATTTGGTGCATTATCTTCTGTTAAAGTTGATTTCTTTGTTTTTCAATTGAAAAAGAAGAAATATTTGAAGCTTAATTTATCCAATTGGTCTAGTAGTTGTGTTATTTAGATTATTTAGGCACTTAAAAAAATTGGACCTTTTCTAGCAATGAAAGTTTAATTTGCAGATCTTATAATTCTAACAGAAAGGTTTAATCATCATTTATGTGTGTAATGTATTGTGTTATAGGGAAAATTGATGAATGAAAAGAAGAGATGGGGAGAAAAGGAAGCTGGTTTTCTTCTGTAAAGAAGGCTCTGAGTCCAGATCCTAAGGAAAAGGCGGACAAGGTATATTGAAATAGCATTTCTGTCCTATGACGCTCGGACTTTTAAAAAATGTAGCTGGCTAAATGTGTCGGATCCTCCAAAAGTAGTTCAGTTTGGAGGATACGACACAGGTGCGGCAACAGTTTTAGAGAGTCTGAGCAACATAGTTTTTGTCAATTCCTTGTGATTTTTTTTAGTTTATCTGGTGGCTGATAGTTATTGTGCTTGAATTTCAGAAAGCAAGTAAATCAAAGAAGAAATGGTTTGGGAAAGAAAAGCATACACTCCCGGAAGAATCGACCGTGGTAACTACTACAGTGTCTCCTCCTCATCCTCATCCTCATCCTGTTCCCCACGTGGAAGAGGTCAAATTGGAGGAGGTGGAAGAGGAGCAGACGAAACATGCTTACACAGTTGCAGTTGCCACAGCTGCAGCTGCTGAAGCTGCTGTTGCAGCTGCCCACGCTGCTGCAGAGGTTGTTCGGTTAACTACAGTGAACCAATTTGCTAGCAGATCACAAGAGGAAGTAGCCGCAATCAGAGTTCAGACTGCATTTCGTGGTTATCTGGTATGTTTTTTTGCTATCTAGTCTTGTATTTTGTTTTGACTGGTTTCCCCTGTTGCGGTAGCATTTGTTTCAATTGTTTATGACTTCTGAAAACTTTGGTTAATAGCAGCAAGCGTATGTTGTTTCATCTCATTTCAATTGTTAAGAGTTCGGAGAATGTAGAATAATTGGTTGATGCTGAGATAACCTTGCAATTTTTTGGTATATAATTTGTAGGCTAGGAGGGCATTGAGGGCCTTAAGAGGACTTGTCAGACTCAAATCGCTTGTTGATGGACCTACGGCCAAGAGGCAAACTGCAAATGCTCTAAAATGCATGCAGTCACTATCTCGGGTGCAATCTCAGATTAGTTCTAGAAGGATCAGGATGTTGGAGGAGAACAGGGCTCTCCAGAGGCAGCTTATGCAGAAGCATGCAAAAGAACTTGAGAGTTTGAGGGTTAGTTTCTTTCTTTATTCTCTTCTTTCCGTTAAAGAGAGGATCTGTTGCTGGAACAGTGGAACATGATTCTCGAATAGGCACACCTAAGATGAACTGCCCCTCAAGATAACTTGAACGCCATTCAGTCATATTTAGTGTCGTAGTAATAGTTCGGGGTGGGGGTGGGGGTGGGGGTGGGGGGGTGGGGATTTATGTGGAAATTTGTGGGAGTGGTGACATCAGAATGTGCTGCAAGATGAGATTAGACGTATCAACATTTTACTATCTAGTTATTAGCCTCTGGAAATTTTCTGGTTACATATTCTACTGGTTTAAAAGTTATGCTGGTCTGTTTGTCCCAAACATGTACCTTGCCGATGTCCTTCCTATTGTTTGAGCAACATTTGTTGCTTCCTGTAGCTCTCTTTTGGAATACTATGGATCGTCGTACCGCCTGTGTTGTCAGCTAAGTTTATACTTTCATTTTTTTTTCTTTGGAGGGAGGGGGTTCTCGTCCTTGGATGAATTAGATGAACGTATATCCCGGTAGAAATATGAACTTTCCTAATGAATTCGAACTTCTCATTTAATAGCACTCTTTGTTTTCTCTTTTTTTGAATAGAGAGGCGAGGACTGGGATGATAGTCTACAATCAAAGGAGCGGATTGAAGCTAGCCTGCTCAGCAAATATGAAGCTGCAATTAGACGAGAAAGAGCGCTTGCATATTCATATTCTCACCAGGTATTCGACTACTATGTGTTTTATAGATTAAATAACATTTTGATAGCTAATAGTGAAACAATTTGATAGCGGTTGCTGATAGCTAGGCCTCCTCTCCCGTTGTCACCCTTACTATATAAAACATTAATGCAAGACGTGAGAGAATGAACGATCCATGTGTCTAGAGATTATAATCTTTCTCAAGCTAATAAGGACTTTTGAGTCATTGATTGTGTCAATTTTTTATTGAACAGCAAACCTGGAAGAAATCATCAAGATCTACCAATTTGTTGTTCATGGATCCGACCAATCCTCAATGGGGATGGAGCTGGCTAGAGCGGTGGACGGGTGCTAGGCCTTGGGAAAGTCAAAGCATGTCCGAGAAAGATCTTAAAACCGATCAGACGTCTGTCAGAAGCATGGGCATTGCTGGAGGAGAAATTGCCAAATCATTTGCCCGTTATCAGCTGAATTCTGAACTCCCTTCGTCCCCTACTACCCCTTCCAAGCCAGCCACTTCAGTAGCAGCCAGAAAACTGAAACCAGCAAGCCCGAGAGTTAGTGCAATGAACCAAGATGATGATACCCGAAGCATGCTTAGCATGCAATCAGAACGGAACAGGAGGCATAGCATTGCAGGGTCATCTATAAGAGACGATGAGAGCTTGGCAAGCTCGCCTTCAGTCCCAAGTTACATGGCGTCCACTCAGTCTGCAAAGGCCAAAACACGGTTGCAAAGTCCACTAGGCATGGAAAATGGCACACCAGACAAGGGATCGGCAGGGCCTGTAAGGAAGCGGCTCTCTTATCCACCATCACCTGCCAAGCCAAGGCGGCATTCAGGCCCACCAAAGTTTGACAACACCTCCTTAAACACCTCCATGAACACCTCTATCGCTGGGGATAATGTCAATGGAGTCGACAATTAATTATTCTTTTCACGAGCAATAATAAGCAATCCTGCTGCTCTTCTGGCTTATAAGTATGCCTTAAAATGCCATTCTTTGTGCGATATCAACTACTTTGATTTGCTGCACTTGAGCTAAGGCCTAAGGGTCCTTCAAAAACAACCTCTCTACCTCCACGAGGTAGGGATAAAGTCGGCCTACACTCTACCCTCCCTAGACCCCACTTATGGATTTCACGGGTATGTTGTTGTTGTACGGGCTTTGCCTGGATGACCCTTGCTTTTCGTGTTACTTTCTCCCACGGTTGATGACAACAAAAGTTCCTATAGTTGTGAATCATTTTAGGTAACATTTCCTTGATTGTGATTACATATATGATTGTATTGTTATTATGTACACCCTATAGTGAAAGGAAAAAAATGTAACTCTTCTTTGTTCAGACAATTGGATACTGCTTTTTTCACCTTCCCATGTATTGGTTTTCCCGTGTGTGAACATTGTGTACAATGACTGTGCCTCAGTTTCAAATAAGTTGTGATCGGTTATACGAATCTTCATGTAAAAATACACATAATGATCAAAACCAATATGATCATTTTACTCCATATTATGAAGGCTTAATACATATTCGATCTTTAAATTTGTCGAGACATTCATTTAGACACTTAAACTAAGCTCAGTTTTAATTGAACACCTCATCTCCTAATAAAGTGTCTAATTAGACGTTTTCCATTCAAATTTTGAATTTTCTTTTGTGTATTTTCATTTGTTTGTTAGATAATTAAGTTAACTACATAAAATATGTCATCTCTTATAACTATACGCATCAATATCAAGTAAAAAATACATGAGATTTTATGGCTTATTGAGATGAATAAATATAATTAAGGAAAATAAAATATTTTATGTAATTAAATTAACTACTTAATAGATGAATGAGACATGAACTTTTTTTTTTTTCAAAATTAGAATTGAAAGTGTCTAAAGGGAACACTTTATTAGAAATTGAGGTGTACAATTAAAACTAAAAACTTTGAGTGTTTAAATAAAATATTTTGATAAATTAAAAAGAGAAAATAATATTTTGATATATAAATTATTATACTTTATTTTTAATTTTAGTTTTTGTGATATTCTTAACCTTCAATTAAAACGAAGCAACTAGAATTGTAAACGAGTTGCTCCACTGGTCCAATTTGGTTAGCCCTCAATAAGTATATCAGAAATAATGTTTATTGGTCATTTTTTATTTTATTTTATATAATCACTGTCATTAAGAAAAATTTACATTATCGTATTATAGCTTATGAGTTATAAACCAAAAATTCTAAGCGTGTTTTTAGCTTATTTTTACTATTTTGGTTAAAAATAAACGCTTAAATTTATTTTATTTTACTCAAACATTATTAAAGTGCTTAAAATAAATCAATCCAAATAGGCGATTTATTTGTGGCAACAATTTTATATTTTATGAAGGTTTATATAAATATCTTTTTGACAACAACAACAATAATATATTCATATAGTCCCATAACGAGTCTTTGAGTTTGAGAGAGAGGTGCAGTTGCAGCCTTATTTCTACCTTACGACGGTAGAAAGACTATTTTCGATAGACACTAGATAAAATTATAGTATTCCCTCCGTTTTATTTTATGTGGCACTCTTTGACTTGACACGGTATTTAAGAAAAAAATGAAGTCTTTTGAAACTTGTGGTCCAAATTAATCCTTGAACATTTGTGTGGCTGTAAATCATTTCATTAAGGGTAAAAAGAGAATTTTAAAGTTAAATTTTTTCTAATTATAGAAAGGTGTCATTTTCTTTGGGACGGATTAAAAAGGAAAGTGTGCTGCATAAAATGGTAAAGAGGGAGTATCTTTTTTAAGTGACCTTATAATATTAAAAAAAATTCACTAATAATATACTATATAACTTAAATTTAAATATAAAATTAGTATTTTGGTTTATCTTTTACACAAAAACCCTAACAAGAAAAAGCGGGACCCACCAAAAATCTTATAAATTTAAAAGAAGCCCCATGAATGGATTCTCATTTGGTCTAAAAATCTCTTCTTCGTCATATTCAAGCCCTCAAGTGGAGAAGCATCAAAAGAAATGGTGAATTCTCTTTCTTTTATTAAAATTAATACTAGTTTTTATTCAAATGTTTGTGGCCATTCTATTTCTATAGATAAAAAATCATAATTTTTACTTCTTTAAACTCTTAATTGTGAAAAAACTTAGAATTGTCCTCTTTTTATGTTTTCCTTCTAGTAGTTGATTCTTGATTTTTTGGGCATACTTGTTATTATGGTATATATAATGGGATTTATGAATCTTTGATTTTCTGTGTTTGTTCTATGTTTTTGTACTTTTGGGGGTTGTACTCTGCTGGTTCTTGATCATAAAGTTTCCAACTTTTTTGCAAGAAATTTGTCTGTAGCCAACCCTTATGACCAACTGCAGCCTTTGAAACTCGGGGATACTAGGCTTAGTTATAGGGGTCGATACTTGATTTTGCTATGCTTTACGTGAGCTGAGAGGGTGTATCGGAAATAACCTCTCTACCTTCACAAGGTAGGCGCTTTACCTTTATAAGGTAGGTAGAGATAAGGCTGTGTAAACACCACCCTTTCCAAACCCCACTTAGACTGGACCCCATTAGTTATAGGGCTCGAACTTGTGACCTAAGCCACAAATCCCTCAATCTGACAACCTCTACCAAGTGAGCTAATCCCTAGGGGCATCAAGTTTCAAACTTTGATTCTTTGATTTGAGATTTTTACTTAAATAGTTTATGCTATGAACTTGAGTTGAGAAATTGCTTGTGTGATGATGTTGTTTAAGCATCTGTATTTCATGTCCTTGTCTTCTTTGCTATTTTCAATCCAAGATATCACTTTTGTAAACTCGTTATCTTTGTAAAAGCCTTTGCTTTCTTCTATTATGTGATTCTCAATTTCGGACATCATAACATCATGGTGAATATTGGGTTTTTATGCATCTTTAATCTTCTGTGTTTGTTGTCTATGCTCTTCATACTTATGGGAATCTTTATTTTTTAGTTATGGTAATAAAGCATCGAACTTGTTGATTCTTTCAGTTTGAGAATTTTTAGGTTATCCTGTGAACTTGGATAATTTTTAGGATACCTTCACAAGGTAGGGGTAATGTTGCATACACCACCCTCCGCAGACCCCACTTGTGGGATTACGCTGGATTTGTTGTTGTTGCCTATGAACTTGGATCATTGCTTTGCATGATGATGTTGCTTAAACATCTTTGTTCATGTCTTTGTTCTCAAAGATGACTCCTTTTTGCTGTCTTCAATCTAAAGTATCAGTTTTCATCACATCAGATACAACAATTTAGTGCTTATAGTTCACCAACCTCGCCTCAGATAAAAGCCTGGTAGTATGGTATTTAAGTGGAGAGTGTATGAGGTATCCCATTATCCTCACCAAGTTCCAAACTGTGCACCATATTATTGGGTTACTTTAGAATGCTAAGCTATTTCTCAGTGCCATTTATGATGCATTAGTAATTATATCATCGTGTTGTTTAATGCTCACGATGTGGTTTCAGTATGATGGACACTTTTTCTTGATAATACTCGTAATTTACGTAATTCTGAATTGTGCTTCAGGCTGCACCATTGGTAGCAGGACTGGCTATAGCTGCTGCTGCATATGCTTCAAGGTATGGCGTCCAGGCATGGCAAGCATTCAAGGCCAGACCTCCTACTGCAAGAATGCGCAAGTTCTATGAAGGAGGTTTTCAGCCTAAAATGAACAGGAGGGAAGCAGCTCTGATTCTCGGAGTCAGGTCTGTTCTCTCATTCATGTTAACGCCTTGCTGCAATTCCTACACAAGTTAAATCTTTGTATGAATACAATTTCTATTCTTTAAATAACCAAAATTTCTACATACTGGAAAAGTTCTTCATTCTGCATTGTGTACGAGTTAGTCTGCTCATAGTACTTCACTATCAACTCTACTCTCTCTGAAGGTAGAGTAACTATACTCTCGCTATGACTTCAGCGTTCAGTCAAAGCTATGGAGTAACTACATAACAGATGAACTTTGCCAAAAGTAAAATAATTGAAATTCGTTACTCCATTATCCGTTCAATTTTCTTCAGTAAGGGAAATCTGAGAGGTTCCCCGCCAACCCTTTTTTGTATTCTTTCTTTTCCTTGCCTGATTCAAATATTACTATTCATGCTTAACCATAGCATACGTTCTAAGAGACATGTAGTTTTCATGTGGATGTAGAATTTCTATTTAGTCGTTGATGGTTATTGCAGTGATCTAGATGTGGTTATCACTAGTCGTAAGGCCTTATAATCACGGCCATAGTAACTTCAGAAAGGAGTTAAACTTCCTCGCCAGACCTGATCTCCCAAGCACAGGAATTTTTGTTTGATGCTGGTGTATCTTATTATTAGCTAGTAGCATGTGAGAGTCTGACGCGGTAACCTCTAATTACATCAGGGACCTTTATGGGTGATCCTCCAGATTTCTCTCTGTATGATCTTTACTGCTGCCAGGCAGATTCAAGTTTAACTCGTATACCCTCTTTTTCTTGGGCATTGCTGCCAATTTTTCAGCTCCGCAGATCAGCTACACCTCCACTAGTATTTTGAATCTTTCCCATGCTTCCTTGAAGACAACTCTCTATGTCGTTTATTGTGGCATTCATATTGGCAGCTTCTCCTGCAGATCCTTTGGACCAATGTCCCCGTAGCTAGTAGATATTCTGTTCCCGCAGCTCGACCAATGTTGATATCCCTAATTACTTCTAACTCAATAAAACATAGTTAGCGGCATTCTTTTTGTAGGCTGAGTAAATGTATTTTCCTTATGTCAGTATGACTCAAGTTGCCCTTGTTAACCATATTTATAGAACTAGAGGTGGTACATCCTTAAAACTATAAAATTAAGCATGCAAGATGTGCAGGTCTGATCAGTGTTGATCTATGAGGTTCTTTTGCGGAATCATTTTCTGCGTCTTCTGAAACCTGGTAGATGTATTTTTAGGTTTGCACCACATTTCTCTGGTTCTGAGTTTCCTGTCTGTTCCGTTCTCGTTTAATTATTGCTCAACTGTTCTGCAATAGCTTAAAGTTAGCTTGTCATGGTAGAGATTTGCTTTCTTGAACAAAGGGACAAAGCAGTATGCAGGTCTGTTCGTATGCTTTTCCAGCAAGCAGATGGTTGGGGTATTTCATAGTTCCTTGTTCATTGCACGGGGGTCTTTCACGAGTTCCTTGTCTGGTATAAAAATGCATCGATCCTCTCTTCCTGTATTGTAATGAAACCTGCCTTTTGGTGTTTATATGATTTGGGAAACGAGACTGTAGATCTAGGATTTGTCTCCTCACTTTTTAAGTTGACGTAGAAATTGAACATCGTTTTCAGTAGCACCTGAAGGGATAAGTGACATTTTTCTTTCTTTTCCGTCCTACCTCATTTCTTGATTTTGTTCCAACAATTTCATCTGGGCGTGTTTGTTTAGACGCTGTGCTTAGTATAATGATATTCGATATATAAGAACAGCAGCATCACTCGTCTTTATCTTCTTTTCTTTTCTGGGTTCGTAATACTGACATGAATCTTCAACAGGGAAAGCACTCAAGCAGATAAAGTGAGGGAAGCACATAGGAAGGTGATGGTAGCTAATCATCCAGATGCAGGAGGTAGCCACTATCTTGCTTCTAAAATAAACGAGGCGAAAGACACTTTGCTTGGACAGACGAAGAACAGTGGATCTGCATTCTAGGCTACACGAATTTTTTGCTGGTGCTTAGACATTCCAAATCTCCCAGTCTTTAGGCAATTAGACACTAAATTATTGAGAATAGATTATAGTTCTTCTAAACAAAATGATGTAACATTTAGTCTGATAAGTTAAACATTTGTCACTTGTACGAATGTTTGTCGATTTTCTACTATGGAGTTAACTTGGTACTTCGTGCATTGATGAACGGTAGCAACAACTAGTAGTATGTCATAATTCCAAGCAAGTTTGTGAAGTCGATTATATGAATTCTCACTATTCATGTGGCTTTTCACGCCCATTTGTATAAGGGGGCCGAGGACATACCCAGTATAGTTTCACACGCGGGATCTGAGGAGAGTGGTGGTTGGGGTGGGGTGGGGGGGGGGGGGGGGACACAGACCTTATCTTCACCCTCATGGGTAGAGAGGTTTCCAATAGAAACTTGGTTCAAGAAAATTCTATCAACTTGATTAGTAAAACACTTTGCTAATACAGTGAAATTTACGTCAGAAAATTAGAAAATAAGCATTGCTGGAAACGTTAGCATCAACTTTCTGTCAAATGGGTCATCAAACACAGATCCGTGTAACAAGGCAAAGATATGCCCCAAGAGAAAAGATTCCTGTGATCATTTGTTACTCAACCTCTGCTGTTAGGACTTAGGATTCGTAGTGAAATCCAAAAAGAGCACTATCCACCCAAAACAAGAAAAGCAAAAAAAGAAAAAATCGAAGCCCGTTGGGACTGCTGCTGCTCGTACATCTGACCTTTTGTGCTCCTGGAGAAAAGGAGCATTCCTGTAGTATATACATCAATAGTTAGTGATTGCGCAACTTTTCCCGCTCATTCTGCTACCAAATCTAGATTTGCAGCTTCCTGTTCTCCATCGTCTTCTGTTGGAGCTTCAATGCTCTCTTCAAGAGGCCCGTGTGGGCTTCCAAAAATGGTCAGGAACATTTGTCTATGGCATTCATCACAGAAGAAGAAATAGGAAAAGTGGCCCTCGTCGGGAAGCTTGTGCACCACCACCCTTGGCAGAGTTCTAGCTACATAGTCGGTCATTTGGTGAGGTACAACCTGATCATCCAATCCCTGTTCATAATTCAAAAGCTGATGAAATGTATACTGCACAGTTGAGACATAGCAGAGACAATCCTATCTTTGCGCAGATTAATATTCTAAAGGAACTCAATGCAGAAAGAGACGAGAAGCAAAATGAAACCGAGGAAACAAGATTTGGATGTTTGCAAACCTGCCATATGTGAACTGGTCCTAGAAATCCAGTCAATTCGCACTTCACTTGACCATAACCAAACTTAAGCCATGATAGAATCCCTTTCCCAGAACACTTTTCTTGCACTTGAAGATCTATAAGGCTAAACCCCCAATTTGACACCTGAAGTGCAGCTTCCTCTATAAATGGCTTCGTGCTACCCTGACGTATTGATTCCTCAACATCCCTGTGCCAGAACTCTTCAAAGGCTGGTTCACTGATCAGCGCTTTATCCTGAAAAGAACACAAGATGATACATGGCAAAGATAATTAAAACGTTACAGAAAACTTGCAAGCAGAGGACAGAGAGAGAAGTATCAAGTCGTCTTCTCTGCATCTATCCGAATACAATCAAATGTCTCAATCTGCAACTAGTTGGGGAATTGAGGTTGCTCCAGGTAGGGGCTAAATTTGCAATTTTCTATTACATTTATCCCGTGCACACAACAAACCAAAAGAAGAGGAGAAACTAAACAGTACTAACTTGAGTGCTTTTGTAATGGTACAAAGTGTGTTCACTTTTTTCCTTCTATTTTTTAATTATATTTTGGAATGAAATCTATTTAAGTTTTTAATTACTGCAGGTCACTTACTACAGGGAATCCAAACTGAAAACATAAGAATGAATACATTCTGAACTATCTTTTTCTTGTTTCACAGAGCTGCACAGGTAAATATTTGCATTCCATAATCACTGATAAGACCACTATCGAGGATTTTTGTTGATGTTGTGGGGTGGGGGGATCCAACATTGAAAATAAAGGTGAAATTTACTCAAATTCCACATTATTTGCATGCAGGGTTTTCAATTTCTTCTGTATAAAAATATCTACCTTTTGTCCCAGCGACAGAGACAGGTATTTATCAATTTGACCATGCTTTCCAGATAGAAATGTCCGGCGGTAGAAGTAACCAAGAAATTTTGGAAATCTTCGGGCTAAATAGTATGTCAGTTTCCTTTTCCTTGTCCACTTGTTCCAAGTTCCTGTCATCTCTTCTTTGGTCATGCTTGATTCATATGGGTTGACAAATGGGGCAAACATAGCTACACCTGTAACAGGATGATAAAATCGTCAGAAATTTGATGACTAAGGTTTATGTGATCAATTAGAAGGGAAAGTATGATGTTTTTCCAGACCATCCAGCAACCAAGGAAGCTATCACATTACAGTGTGAGTCATCCAAGTGATGTTCCTTTTATCTCTCCTATTTTAAGATGATCATCAATTGATTGTGATGAACTGTCTTAATTGCATATCACCATGCCATTCTACTTTAAATTCGACACTCAATTCATGAAAAATAGCCTTTCACATTTAGTAGAGAAGAGGTAACATAAAAATGGGAGAACGAACATACCGGCAACTCGATCAGGTATAAATTTCATTGCAGCCCAAGCATGTATTGCTCCACTTGAGTAGCCCAAAACCCAGAATTTACTATTAACTCCCAAGGCATCAGCCAAGTATTGCATGTCCAGAGCAGATGAGTTAAGGTCCCGCTCCGGGTGAGGATCACTCTCTCCAAAACCTGGAAGGTCATAAGTTACCAAACGAATGCCAAACTCTTCAAGAAGTGATACTTTCACTCCAGGTATACCTATCACGAAAAAGCCATATAGAACAAACTAATTAACATCAACCCATGTCAAATTTAATATTAATCACCAGCTATGCAGCAATTCCGTACCTCCAAGTCGAGAAGAGAGGAAGCCATGTGGAGAAATTACAGAGTATCTAGCTCTTTCTGGTGGAACTCCTATCTCATGATACGCCATATGTCTGCCGTCTGGAAGCAGTATACGAGAAGCACTAGGCGGATGTATGTACATTTCTTTCACTAGCTTGCCTGAGGTATCTTGTTTACTATTTACACTCAATGCTGCACATGTCACCAATTGTCAGGACCAGAAATCAAGAGAATCATGAACCAAAAGGAAAAAAACTAGAGAAAGAAGCATAATTAAGATCCCAGGAATCTATAAATACAGCCTAAAAATGTTCAGTGAGTGTTTAAACATAATCAAAACAGATTATTATGACATAATCAAAACAGATTATTATGCCACTGTGACTAATAATATACAATAGATCTCACAAACAAACAGTAAAAAAAAGGAAGAAGAAGAAGAAGAAGAAGAGGATAAAAGCTTCTTCATCATCAAAGAAAATGCTACAACAACATACCCTGTGTAATCCCACGAGTGTAGTCTGGATATCAAAGAAAATGCTAGATTTGAAAATTCCCAGAGAACTTAAGTAGTTAAATCCTTTAAATCTCTTTACTCCATCGGTCTTCAAAAAAACGGAATGGTTGGAGCAGGAAGGTCAACTCATCTACTTTTTTGAATTTGTATTTCTTAAAATTTTCAAAATAAAATTCAAATATTCAGAAACTATACAATAAGTACTACAAAATTACAACTTTCTAAAGATTAGAAAATTATAAAGTTCTGTTTAAGAACCGTAGCAACAGAAAAGTATGATTCCTAAACAGTAATGGTGCCAAACAGGGAGTTCTAAAAAAATGTTGGGGGCAGAGGAAGAGGAAATGGGAGGGACAAGGTGGAGAACCGAACCCTCACCAACAAGGCGAAAATTCGAGTAGCCAACCAACCAACTGAGCTATCAAGATTCCCGTCAATCAGGGAGTAATTTTCCAATTCTTCGGTTTCTATGCGGAGCAGAATGTTTTAGATAAAGAATTTCAACTCTACAATCACAACTTGTATGAGAAATGAATCAAGCAAACATGGTTAAAATCCAAAAAAAGGTAACCAAAGCTGAAGAGTATTCTGACCACCACAGTAGCTAAAAGTCTAAAACCTAACAATTCGAAAATTGAAATTCAAAATTTGATGTTTAAACAGTATACATACTACAGTCAATATGCCAATGCAAAAGGAGATTCACATAAAAGCACAGTTGGAATTTAGAGATTCAAGCTTTTAAACTTTGACGTAATTCGGACACAGAAACTAAGCTATATTTTTTAAAACAACACAAAAAAATACTATATATCACAATAATTAACAAAAAAACTTAGGTTTATTTTCGAAATTTCAAATGTGCCACATAAATTGAGACGGAATTAGTAACAGAAACCAAAATTTACCGGAGAGGGCGAGGATGAAGACGAAGAAGATCACCGGCCAAGCATGCACCGGATCACGATCCTCCGGCAAAAAATCATTCAAAACACTCAACCTCTTCGAAACTTCAGCTAAAGGACCTTTAGTTTTCTGCACAATGTATGATTCCTCAGTCAATAAGCTTTGTTTCACCACATCTCTACAACCTCTCAGAAATTCCATCAACAATTCTCCCCAAGCCTTCGCAAAACCCTCGATTTGGTCCTTAAAACTCTCCGGCTCCGCTTCAACAACCTCCTCAGTCTCCGCCGACTCATACACCGATCTCTTCTCATCCAACGCCGCCGGCGTAGTAGTGATTTCTACCGCATCTCCGGCGAACCTTATCCCGCTATCCTCTACTAAACTCGCTAGCTCGTCTCTCCATGACTTCATAACTGCAACATCCGCCATAGTTCTCGTTCTCTCTATGTATATAGTTGATTAGTTCATCGTTTTATCACTTAAATACTTCATCAAAAAGATATCACCAGCTATACGAGTTTTCAACTGAGCTGATTACACTTCAAAAACACACATTACGAAGCAAATATGGACATAAATTTCCAGATCCGCCATCATTTTCTTTCTATATAGAGAGATGATTAGCTGTAGTTAATCGTTCTATCACTTAAATACTTCATCAAATTTGACTAATATGGAGATATCACCAGCTATATGAGTCTTCTACTGAGCTGTTTACACTTCAAAAACAACACATTACGAAGCAAATATGAACATAAATTTCGAGTTTCCAGAAGGAGAAAATGCTACGATCAATTTTAGTGTTAGAAAAAACTACGTAATATGAAGGAGAATTGTCGCCGCCGTGCTCCGGGGGAATTTGCGGAGGAGAGTGGCGGTGCACGGTGGTGGATGGGAAGGGAGAATAAAGGAGAGAGCTATGGGAATAAAAGGAGGAGGATACTGAGCTTGCTCAGAGAGAGGGGGAGTACTAATTTAGTAGTATGTGACAGTGATTAATTAATGTGACAATAATTCTGTGGACCCCGCTTTTCATTTTCTATTTTGCATTAAATAATATCTAGATTTCTCCATAATTTATATACGTATTAATTATATAAATTTTTAAATTACAAATCAAATACTCTTTCAGTTTCAAAAAGAATGACTTGTTTTGACTTGACACGAAAATTAAGAAAATAAAGAAGACTTTGAATCTTATGGTCCTAAAGTTAAATTATGTTTAATATACTAACATGATATATAATATTATGGTCTTAAACATGTCATGTGAAAACTTGAAATTAAAGTGTTGTTAAAAAAAAGAAACTCATTCTTTTTAAAACGCACTAAAAAAAAAGTAGGACATTCTTTTTTAAAACAAAGAAAATAGCATATTAATTTTATATTGAAATAACTTATCTCTTTAATTAGCTATTGAACACAATACTCCTATTATTTATTTGAAAATTTAATACGTCCATAATCCACCTCCAAATCAGACATCAAACGATCCTTTGGGGTTGTTTCGTTTGGTAGCTGGTTTGAGGGTGGGTTATACATGTATTAAATTCCGTATAAGTAATACCACGTTTGGTAGCTAGTTAGAAGGTAAATTATTCACGTATAAAATAAATACGGTGTTTGATTTACAATTTAAAAACCCGCATAACTAATACATGTATAAGTTATGAAGGAATCTATGTATTATATTATACAGGATAGAAGGTGGAATAAGTAATACATGAATAACTAATCCCTGCATAAATAATACATATATTCCTCCATAACTAATCCATACATTACCAATACCTGCATAACTCTAACCAGCTAAGAAACGATCCCTAAATATATATTCAGGGGGCGGAGCCAACCTTTGGCCAGGGAGTTCATCCGAACCCCAGAAAATTATTTTCTATATTATATATAATAGATGTTGAACTCCTTGATCTAATTTACGTATTTACTTCTTCAAATTTTAAATCCCTAAGCGAAAATCTTGGATCCGCCTATGTGTATATTGGTGCAAGTAGTGAGGGGCATGTGAGGTTTGCTTTGTCATGTCGTGCGGCGTATAAATGTTTAATGTTAACGTAAAACACACTCCATCTCCTCTCTCTCCTATTCAATCCAAACCGACCTTTGCAGTGCAGATTTGCAAGAAGAATCAAATTCGTAAAAGCAGACTTCTTTCTCACGCACTCACTACTAGTCACCAACACTATGTTTGGGTCCAAATAGAATTTAAGATTTTTAGAATATAAATATATTATTTATTTAAAAAATATATTTTATGAGAATTGATCCCTTCGATCTTGTTTGATCATAAAAAATTAAATAAAATTTTATATTATTAAAAAATTTAAAAATTAGAGTTGGAGTTAAAGTTGAAATTGTCTTTGGTCATAATTTATATAATAAAAGGATAAAATTTAAATGTAATTTTTAAAAAATATAAATTTGATTGAAATGAAACATAATTTAAATGGAGTTATTTTATGGGGGGAAAAAATTAAAAAATATTTAAAAAAGTAAAAATAGTGAAAACAAGTATTAGGTTATTTTCTAAGTGGCCGTTTGGCCATGAAATTTTTTAACTTTTTTTCGAAGTCGAATTTCGAAAATGGTGTTTGGCATAAAAAATTTGAAAAATTTCAAAATTCAACTTTTGAAAAACAAGAAAAAGTTGTTCACTTTTTTCACTCTCATTTCTCTCACAAAAAGTCAAAAACAACTCCAATTTATATTCATGGCCAAACACAGCTCCAACTCCAACTCTAACTCCAGCTTGAATTTGATTTTCATAGCCAAACAGGGGCTAAATCTCAAACAAAGATTTTTGTACGAAGTGAAATGATTTTTCAGAATAAAGTGAAAACAATTCATTGCCAACGGTTAATCTTTTTTAGATAAATAACACAACCTTCAATTATATGCATAATTTAGTATTTTTATATTACGAGCGTCAATAGATAATATTATACTAATTTTTAAAAATATGTACATAAAATACTTAATTCTAAGAAGAGATCACAAGTCAAGTACCTTAATTTTTGCCTGTAAATTTGTCTCTGATTTGAGTTATCTAATTAATTTGAAATGAAATGTTATTCGAAATAACATCTCTGCTGCACTTCTTTATTTTTCATACTTTAATTATCGTATTATTTGGCTAAGATTGTTGTTCTTTATATGTTTAATATTATGTATTGTTTTTTTTTAGTATTTGTTAATTGTTATGTCTTTTTAAAAATTATTTAATGTGCATTATTTGAACTGAGAATATTTCAGAAATAATATCTACCTCCACTAGATAATTAAAATTAAAAAAAAAAGTAATTGAAAAAGTAAAAAGTTGGCCCTCCATTTTATTCCTCTGCTTTAAGTAGTCCCTATATTTTAAGGAAAGGACATATTTGCATCGAGATTGACGCCAATAATATTATATAGCCACGCTATGCTAGTAACAATATATTTTTATCGACTAGAAATTATGATATAAGAAATAAATACATAAAAAAAAGTCAAGCAAATTCAACACGTAAGATAAATACTAGATATAAAAGAGTTTGTGTTATATATTATTATTTTTATCTCAATTTATATGATTCAAATAAAATTTAGATAGTCGATCAAATATTATATATGATTTTTAAATATTTTAAGTTGTTAGCTATTGTGATTCATAATATTTTTTTATATTATTTTCAAATAATATATGTTAGTCCCTCCGTATCAATTAACGTGACATTGATACAATTTCGAGAGTCAATTAAATCTTTTATATATCTTGTAAATATTTTAAGTTGTTAAACTATTGTAATTTATAGTACTTTTTTTCTATCTCAATTTATATGACACTAATAAAATTTTGAAAGTTAACTAAATTTTTAATATCTTTTAAATTAATAATTATTATAATTTATAATAATTTTTACATAATTTTTAAATATATCACAAATTAAAGCATGTCGACCCGCTGTCTACCAATATATCACAAATTATAAAAAAAATTAAATAATTTTTAATATCTTTTAAATCTTTTTTGACTGGGGTTTTCAGCATCCAGCTTTGCAGGTATATTGTCGGTGTGGCGGTGCTATTTTTTAGTTATTGAAGTTGTGAAATGACTTTGGATCTGTTTATACATGTCTCATCTGTTTCTTTTCCAACGAGCTCAATCATCTTTATTTATTCTTTTCGAATTACTTTATGTTTCATCTTTATTAAAAATTACTAATAATATAAAATAACTGTTATTTAAAAAAAAAAATATAATTAAATACATTCTTTTCATGCTTTGAATTATAATTATTCTTGGTTGACTAATTATCATAAAAACATAAATGAATAATAGATACATATAATTACAAATTAGAATTTTTACGAAGAGAATTCAAAAAATAAAAAGTAAATTTTTGAAGAGGTTAAAGGGGGTTCAACATCTATTATATATACGTAAAAGTTAATCTTAACCATGTATAAATGGTGTAATTTTTCACCGAAGGATGTTCAATGAACCCCCAGGCTCCTTGCTAGCTCCGCCATTAGATACATATACATACTTCAATATTGTGATTATTTAGATTACCTTCTATTTTTTAAATTAAAGAGAGATTAATATTTTAAATAATTAAAGATAGGGGTGTCAAAATGAACCCAAACACATATAACCCGCCCAATTCGTTCAGATTTTTATGAGTTGGGTTCATGATAATTTGATATTGGGTCAACTTTCAACTCATTTGAGTTTAACCCATCCAAAATAATCTTGAGTTGAGCCCAATTATATCTCCACTTCAACCCGCTTCTTTAATGCTTAATATTTTCTTTAAAGAAAATAAGCTCCTGAAAATAAACAAAAAAAATTTCTTGATGAAAGGAAAATCAAACACCCACCCACCCCACCCCAATTTTTTTATTTTTTTTATTTTTAAAAAAATTAAAATTTTAGTTTTTTTAAAAAATAATTTAATTCTTTTTTCTTTGGGGGGAGGGGGTAGAGTGGGAGGGTCGGGATAGGGGTAGGAGGTTAAGAAAAAAAGTTTTAATTTTTTTATTTGGAGGGGTGGGGGGGAGGTCGGGGTATGGGGTAGGGGGGTAAGAAAAAAGTTTTGAATTTATTTTAAAAAAAATAATTTTTTTTGGGAGGAGGGGGGGGGGGCTAGTGGCGGAGAGTCGGGATAGGGGGGTAAGAAAAAAAGTTTCAATTTTTTTAAAAAAACAAATTTTAAAAAAATATTTTCTTTTGGGGAGGGGGGGCGGGGCTGGTGGGGAGGGTCGGGGTAGGGGGGGAAAAAGTTTTGAATTTATTTTTAAAAATAAATTAGAAAAAATGGGGGGGGGGGGGGGGAGGGCGCGAGGACTGGGGGGATAAGAAAAAAGTTTTAATTTTTTTTTAAAAAAATTGAGTGTGTTGGTTGGGGTGGGGAGTGGAGGTGGTGTAGAATTTTTTTTAAAAAATAATTGTGTGTGTGGGTGGAGGGGGGGATGATAAGTGATAATAGTACAAAAGTATGTTAATATAATATAGTATTGTTTAGATTAAACGGGTCATAACCCAACCCGATTTTTAGCTCAATTTAACATAACTCAATTCAACTCAAAGTAAATTTGGACGGGTCATGACCCAACCCAATTACAATTCAACCTATTTTAGTCTTTTCATTTTCAATCTAACCCGCCCATTTGACACCTTTAACTAAAGATAATAAATAAAAATATGATAATCAAGACATATAATTTTTTAAGAGCGTGTAAATAAAAATTGTTACAAGTAAAATGATCCATAAAAATACATATGTAACTGTTTTGGACTTGAAATTGAAGGTAGCATTACGTTGACTTTTAATTATTATGCAAGCATGCTGCTCATTTGATTGTGATAGACTATTTTGTAGACTCCGCATACACTACTATTATTTGTTTTTTCATGAAAATGAAAAAAAATTGATGCATGCACACTAAGGCAAGAGCGTCTCATCGAATCACTACGTCGGGGAGTTATAAGGAATTTATTTTGAAGGCTTGAGGCTCAAGAACATGCTCTTCATACTTAAGGAAGTTTAAGTACACATCTTTAAGCTATAACTCTCCTTGATCATGAAGATGAGGCACTTGAAGCTCAAGAAAGGTCGACACATGATGACCTTCAAGATTTAGAAGACAGCTTAGATGAAAGATTACTAGAGCAGGGAGAAAGAGGTCATTTATACAAAAGTGGATATTATTAAGATACAAGCTATCATGTCTATGAAGACCATTATTTCATTAAAGATATTTTTTATAATAATTAGCGTATGTTATACATAGTGAAAAATAACTCCTTTCTTGTTTTGGACAAACTTATCTTAAGTGGCTTTTAAGCATAAGCAATAAGTTGAGAATATTAGTTTTTGACTTTTTAGTTTTTTTTTTAATATTTTGGCTTAATATCAAGTGCTTAAAAGCACTTATTTACCTTAGTCAAACACTACAAAATGTATTAGAATCTAATTTAACGTAAAACCACTTAAAAAATAAATCAATTCAAATGAGTACTTAGCTAGATTATTGATATGTTGAATTCTCATGAATTGAGTGTAGTCTTGAAGGAGTTTGAGACTAAGCCATTGTTTATACTCGATATTGAAAATACTATTAAATATATAATTATATAAGTTGGGAACCCAATAACAAATCGGAAGGTTGGATCCGTGTCAAAGAGAGGATTTGCTGAAGCTCAGCAGCGCTAGTGTGCATGAATTCGAACGTGATCATGTTTTTTTACTTAAAATCATTTTGTATTTCAAAAAATTATTATTGAGAATTCATGGATTTAAAATTCTGAATCTGCATCTGGAAAAAAATAGCGCCAAGTTAAATACTGGTTACAAGTTAAAGTACTTTGAAATAAAACTTGATTATAACTTAAATATATTACTCCTATGTAAAATGGACTACCTAGTGCAAATCACATAAGAATTGTTGGGCTTATTTGGGCCCATTTTTACAACTCATATTACCAAATAAACACAATTTACTTAATTTTTAATTGTTATTATTATTACTACTATTTTACCAAATATAAAGCTCGAAGAAGAAGAGGGAGGCACAACAATGGCGAACGAAACAATGGCTGAACAGCAAAAGAAGCGAACAATGGAGGCATTAGAACGAAGATTCGTTCAAGCAAAATCTGAAATTCATCATCAACAACAGCAAAAGAACAAGAAAATCGCTGTTAATACAACGAAAACTCCAGCTGAAAACAACACTGGAATTACTCCACAGAGTATCAATTCTTCGGCTTCACCGCTTAAATCAATAGCAACTTCCTCAGCTCCGTCATCCTCCAAAAAAGGTTTCGTAATTTTACCTTTTCCGGTCATTCTTTTTTAGCTAACTCTTTAATTTCAACTTTCTATCTGGTATGTTTAAGACGACCAGACTAAAAGATATTTTGATTTATTTGATATATGTCTAATTTTCGAAAGTTATTCTTTATTTTCTTAAAATCCGTGCCAAATCAAAACAGTGCCAAATCAAAACAGGTCATTATTATACGGAGGGAGTAGTATATACTACGTTAATCAGCTACAGTGGCGGAGCTAGAATTTTCGTTAAGGAGTTCAAATATGCAGAACTAAAAAATGATTTTAGCCTTGTTTGTATATATATAGTGTAATTTTCTGACGAATGAACGGTCTTGCTCCTACCTGGCTCCGCCCCTGATTATTCAACTATATGCATCAGTTTCAAATTGATCGGGAATTCTCTATGTTCGTGTTGTTTGTATAGATAATAGAATTCGTTGTTATTTTATTTTGTGCCTGGATATCAAATTACTGCAAATTTTCTCCTTTATCTGCACTTTGAACCAGCTATACTATGCGAATTAGGTGGAATTATGTTCATTTCTTTTGTTAAACAAATTTCAAGTATAAAAGTACTATCTAATGTGTTTAGGTTCATAGGAGGGAAGTAATATTGAGCTTTCTTTTTCTTTGTTGTTGTTGGTGGTGCTCTACCTTTCTTCTCAATGAAATACTAGTACTCACCGCTCCCAATTTATTTGGTACTATGAGTAGTTGATGAGTCAAACCGTTTTTGATTTGGCTACGATTTTTTATAAAGGATTTCTGAAGTTATTGTGATTTATAGATTCTTTAAATTAGTTATTTTAGTATTGAGGAATCATGTCCGGTATCGCCTGAATTCGATGCATTGACCCCCGTACTCCCAACTCCACCATTCTGTGGGATAGAGGGCGTATTATACTATCACATGAGCTTGGAGGAAGCAAAATACAGCAGGAAAGGTTTGCTCTTGGTGTCTTGTCGTCGTTTGGTACACCGGATGGAAGAAGTAGGGATATCCAACAACAACAAAATACCCAGTGTATTCCCACAACGCGGGGTCTGGGGAGGGTAGAGTGTACGCAGTCCGTACCACTACCTCAGAGGTGAGGTAGAGAGGCTGTTTCCGATAGACCCCCGGCTCAAGACAAAAACAGTCTAAAAATAGGCTAAAAAGGACGTAACAAAGATACCGGATAAAAAAACATGATAAAACTACAAGAGACGATAGGAAGTAATATGTAGTAACAAACAACAGACAGAAACAGAGCACTGCCACAAAATATTACTACGAGGAATCTAAGAACAAGAAACTATAAGCGTAGCACTACGATTACTAGTCGGGACAGCAAGGAAAAAATACTCCTACCTACTAGCCTACACACACTTCTACCTACTACTCTTCTACCCTAATCCGCGTCCTCCACACCTTCCTATCTAGGGTCATGTCCTCGGTAAGCTACAACTGTGCCATGTCCTTTCGAATCACCTCTCCCCAATACTTTTTCGGTCTACCTCATCCTCTCCTGTAACCATCCATAGCCAACCTCTCACACCTCCGCACTGGAGCATCCGTGCCTCTCCTCCTCACATGTCCGAACCATCTCAACCTCGCTTCCCGCATCTTATCTTCCACCGACGCCACACCCACCTTATCCAGGATATCCTCATTCCTAATCCTATCTCTCCTAGTAAACCCGCACATCCATCGCAACATCCTCATCTCCGCCACCTTCATCTTTTGAATATGGGAGTTCTTTACTGGCCAATACTCTACTCCATACAACAAAGCTGGTCGAACCACCATTCTGTAGAATTTGCCTTTAAGTTTAGTAGGCACCTTCTTATCACACAAGACTCCAGATGTGAGCCTCCATTTCATCCACCCAACACCAATACGGTGAGTGACATCCTCATCAATCTCTCCATTTTCTTGGATAATAGACCCAAGACCCAAGAAGTAGGGATATCCAATGGGACTATTTTATCCCACCCTTCATATGGATAGTAATCCCACAATTTTAGTACAAAATGGTGGGATAAAATAGTCCCGGATTAGTTAATACCTCATACCAAACATGGGATAAAGTTAATCACAAACTTTATAGCGGGATTATTTTCCTTATCTGGTGTACCAAACGACCCCTTAGAGTTGAGATGTATCAAAGTTACTCTGAAAATTGAGACAAATTACACTTGAGACAAGAACTTATTTTACATGTCTTGTGTTGTATTTGGTGGAAAAGGATGAACTTTGATTACTAATGAGAAGAAAGAGGAAGAATAATGAGGGTTTTCACGAAACGGTTTTGGTATGTAAGTTTTAAAATCCTGTAGAGCCTTAATATGATCACCAAATTGCCACAGTTCATCACAATCACACAATGTATCACTTCCTAATCTTAGTGTTAGTAATTTTTTCGCCTCATATTTATTCAAGACCAACCTAGTGCACATGTTCAATGTATGCAATTCTATCTGTTGTACCAGATGATATCTCTCGAACTAGACCAGCCCTGCCAAGTTTTTTCAGGTGTCAACTCTTGAAACCTCAGGACATTTCTCCCACCTATAGCGATTGCTATCAGCTCCAATTGCACACCACCTGCTCATCTAACATAAGGTAGATTTCCATGCATCAGTAAGTTAGCAAATAACTGAAATGGCACCAGCATCCTTGTGTTTCTAAACCAGGTCATCGAAGTACTTCTACTCCTGTTGAGTAAAGTTCAAAATTTTTCCACAATATCAATGTCAAGCTTATGTACAGTCTTTGATTTTGGAGGCTCAAAAGGATAAGTCAAAATGGCAATTGTTGCTTCCTCAATTTGCTTTGGCATCTGAAGATATCTGAGGATGACTCATATCTTTGTGAACTACAATTCCATAAATTAGCTCTCTATCTCTAACTTCCCACCATTTTGTCAACTTTGATTAGATCCTAGCTAACATCCTTCCTCTCTAAATCTGCGACAGCTAGAACTGCTTTGCCAGTAATCTCAGCCATGCCTACACTTGCATCTATTCACTATCTTAGATGACAAAGTAGTCCTGCAAGTTTGAATCAAAGGTTCAAACTCATTTGCACCAAATTCAAAATTCTGTGCAATATGCCCCAAATGCTCAACTGCTATCCTTGAAGCCAATTCATATCCTTCTGTGATTCAAATAGGGTGAATACCACGTTCTAACAACTTCGCCACTTGTTCTCCAAGTGCCTCAGCCATGACAACAACTTCAATAGTTCCATCACCAATTTCGTAATCTTGACTTCGCGCCAACTCAACCATCAAATTTGCAATCTGATTGTCAACATCCATCTGTTCCAAGATGGCTGCACCATTATTTCTGATCGCCACATCTCTGTCAGGGCTCTGAAGCATCTTGTCCATGCCCTTAAGACCAAGAGAAGTGCGGAGAGTGGGAGCTATGGCTTTTGCGGAAGAAATGTTGGCTTTTTGAGCATCAAGGCCACTTAATCTGGTTTTCTGTTCTTGTTCCTTGATTATTATGAATGACCTACCAAACTCATCGAATGTCAATGCCACTGCGCTGCTTCTCTAGCCACCACATAAGGAGATTGCACCTATACTTTCGCATTGTAGAAAAAATGTTGAAGACAATGCAATGAAGTCTAGAGTGAATCTGTAGTCTGCCTAGAAGGTTTCAGAACCCTAAGTTCAGTTCAGTGCTAAACCGTCGATTTCCTTTCTTTTATTTTCTTTGATTTATCTGTAAATTTGGCATCCAGAAGCAGTGTAACAGTTGTTGGTGTTACCAGGAATGTATACTAGACATTTTAATGTGATCCCTCTTGATTTCATTCTCCAAAAAAAATTAAAAAAAAAAAAAAAAGAACCCCTCTTGATTTATCTCATCCAAATATTTTCCTGGTTTATTTTTGTAGGTTATTTATCGTTTTCTGGCCATACATCTGCTCAAGGTACAACCTTTGCTTCTGTTGCATTTTTATCCATAGAAAGATATACACGAGACTGATCCAAGATGCTTACTTTCATCCTGCAACATAGATGTTGAACTGAATAATCCAGCATACCTTCAGATATCCCATTCAGTAGACGATAATCTTCTGAAAATTACCTCTGAGGTAAGAATACACGTGATCAACATAATGCTTCAAGTATGCACACTAATAATTAGTAGCTTCTTCATTACTCATCCCCTTTGTTTGTTGCAGATTTCTGGTAAAAACACAGCTGTTAATGATATTTTGCACGATCTTCTCCAACATGGTGATTCAGCCCAGAAATATATGCAGGGATCAAAAAATGTGAAAGTTGATAACTGGATTCTTCTTGATAATGTTGTGCAGAAAAGCAGCATTGCTACAAGAGCTCGTATTCGGGCTTCGCAGAAACAATCAAAGAGGTCTAAAAGACATATGTCCATAAAGCAACATAAGAAGTTTGGCTCATTTGATTTGCCTCAAGAGTTCCATAAGTGAGTTGCGTCTACTTTTTTGAGTTAAAGAGTTTTAGGTTGCCTTTCTAAAACTTTCTTCCCTTCTCAGAGAGGAATTCTGTGTAGTTTCCGAAGTTGCTACAGTGCACTGTTGTTCGTTTTTTCTTCTGTTTGACTAGATGAGTCTGACTATGTCGGAAGTTGAATGTTGAAGTCTCATGGTGGTTTGAAGATTCAATTGTGATGTGATTACTTATTTATTTTAATATAGTAAATATTTTTTTGGATCTCTTAATTAAGAGCCATCACGTGAAAAGGTCATCTTACTAAAGAATAATTCACACATTGTTCAGTTATCAGTTTCAAAAAACCAAAAAAGAAGATCACACATTTTTTTTCCGTCTAAAAAGAAATTGGTGCGAATTATTTCAGTAAGATGACCATTTCATGTGATGGTCTTGATTAAGAGACTAACTGCTACACTGAATCTCATGTGGCATGTGATATCTGTCGTCCTCTATCTGCTGTGGTAATTATTATTATTTTTTATCGTTAAAGGTATTTTATTGAATGACCAGCAACCATAAGGTGCTGTGAGTATTTACAAGGATTAGCAATATTACATATTGTGTAATGAGCTCAAAAAATCTGTCACGGCCTTCGTATCATTTGATCTGCTGTGGTAATTATCTGCACAGTTATCCTTGAGAGGACAAAAGATGAATAGGCTGCTATTACTTCTCCTTTATGTTGTTACAGTAGATATTGCTTATCTAGAAAGTCAAAGCCCAAAACGGATATCCTTCACCGTGTGGTTCTGCTGCATAAATTCAATTTCCTAATGATCAAATTCAGCTGTCTACTTATTTGACTTTTTAGATAGTTCATCTAGGATTCTAGGGACAAGGCTACTTGTTAGATGCTTCACCTTGTTCAGCAGTGAAAACTCGTATTTTTCTGGTTCTTGCGTACTGTGGGTCACATAGAGCCAAATATCCCTAGATATTTACAGTTGATACCTCATGGATATTATCCCCTTTCAACTTTTATATGCATCCGATGTGTGCTTGACCTTATTCCTTGTTTTTATTTTGACTAGTTACGTTCCCTGCTTTGATTGGTTCTTTATAGGTCGGTGTCCTTTTTTCCCTTCCTTTTTAATTTAATGTGGAGTATTAATTTGAGCAGCAAAGTTATGTACTCACTTTCTGGTGTTGCCCAGATCATCTCTTGTTCTGAAAACTCTTTTATGGCTTGTTCTGCAGCTATGACCTTTTCAAGCCAATGCATGATAAGTGGAAAGACTATGTAACAAAACTCCTGAAGAATATTGGGTTGGCCTTTTGTTTCCTCGCTTTTTTTTATGCTTTAGTTTTTAAAAAAGGCCTTTTCTCTAGTGATTCTGATAAACAATTGACTTATATGTCTGTCTCACCTGCAGTATTTGTCTTGCAGGAAAAATCAGTTATCACAATGTCTTCTTAATGCAGACTTACATGGTGCACTAATTCTAGGTGAAGTATAAAACATATCTCCTCTTTAACTCCTTTATGTAGACCCTTTGAAACTATTATACAAGGAAATGCTATATTATTACTTGCTGATTCTGTCCTGTCATTATGTTTTACAAGGATCTAAGCATTCTTTGCGATGAGCTAAATTACGATAAGCGGTTATCCTTATCTAAAGCCTGAATAATAGAACTTTGATAAAGAAAATTCACTGTTTAACTTTTGCACAGTGGCACAAGTATACAGATAATATAACTCTTTGTTTCTGAAACATTGTGGCATTTATTTCTTGCAGTTGTTCAGTGCAAAATAGCAGGCTTAATTGGTGTACGGGGTATCATGATTCGTGAGACCGTAGAAACATTTGGAATAATCACAGAAAACAACAAATTCCAAGGTTTGTCCTGTTCAACTTAGAATTTCGTTAGGTACTAAATGAACATATAAGTAGCAAATATACGTTCGTTGCAGTCTACTTTCAGTAGCCTTGGTACCAGATTAGAACAAATTATGATGCTTGCTTGCTTCTATCTTCTCTTTATTTTTCTTTTGCATTGGTTGAGTATTTTTGCTTGGGCCACTCACCTTGATAAGCAATGAATTATACCACCAATTGAGCTAGTATTTTCAAGGTTCATTAGTTTTCATTTCTACTTGTGCCATTCACATCCTTAGCTTTAAAAGGTTGTATATCAATTTTGAATCCAAAGGAAGTTGGCACCTTAGCCATTTTGCTATTGTTTTGAGAGAAATCTTTGGGGAATAATCATTCTTTCCCACTCTCCTTCTGGGAACTGTGTACCTCAGTGTAGGATCATTTGTTAAATACTCTCTCCACCTAATCCTTATTTCAGCTATTCATAGTTCTCCACTTTCTATTATGCTGTGAGTTGTCACCCATGCAGTCATTGCAACCTGAAACTTTTACTTGATGCACGTTGTTGGTAATTTGGTGTATATTCTGCAAGATATTGTATATATTAGCTGGTTCTTATTATGTATATTCATTTTCAGAGGCTTTCTAACTAAGTCTATAGTTCCAATTCTCGTTTTCTTACATACTCAAGAGTGCCTATTATACATAATTTGGAGTAGTAACCTATAATCCACCAGTTATTCTTTTGAATGAATGAGCAATGTCTTGGAAGTAGGCTGTATTGGAATATAAGGCATGAATTATAATCCAGTAGCAAACTTCGACCTCTTATGTGAAAATCTTGAACCAAGCTAAAGAAAAAATTACTTCTCTTCTATGTTGCGTGGACTCTCCCAAAATGCTGCCTGTTGTGTTGGATCCGACACGCACTCGGCTGCATTTTTGAAGAGTCCGAGCAACATAGCTTCTCTTTCCCTTATCGATTTGTGCCAAAAGGAGAGAAGGGGATGGGGAAAGAATGCAGAAGTCCAGTTTTTGTTAATACTTGTTTTTTTCACTGCCTTCTCTCATCTTATTGCTTATTTGAATCGCAGTTGTACCAAAAAAGCTTTCTGTATTTATGCTACAAGTGGATTGCTGGAAAGTTACATTGCTTGGAGACAAGCTCAGTTCAAGAAACATGACTACATGATATTGTTAAGACGGATATTTATCATATGGGAAATTTCTTGGCATTTCAGGTAAGAGTGGCTTTATTCACAACTACATGTCTAAAAATGTTGCCACAAGCTCTGGTTATAACTAAACATCCTTTTTTCAGTATCATCTTACAGATGAAAAATGATTCCAATAGCTGTACTCTGCTTGGAAGATTCGTTGGCCTGGGTTTCGTTCTTTTAGCCGAGGCTGATCAAAAGAAAGACTACGTTGGGCTTACAGTGGGAGAACAAAGGAGGCATCTAAGGGGGTAATTAGTTTTTGAAATTTGATGTATTAGAGTTGAACGCGTATCTATTAGGTATTATCCCTCAGTGATTAGAATTGATGCAACAGTTCTATATTTCTTATTGAGAAACTGATCAAGGAGCATATCAGTTGCTGCAACAGAAATTCAACAACATATCCAATGTAATCCCACAAGTAGGGTTTGGGGAGGGTGGTGTGTACGCAACCTTACCCCTACCTTATGAAGGTAGAGAAACTGTTTCCGATAGATAGAAATTCATTTTGCAAATTGGGATATTCCTTGGGTTATTTAGAGTTGTACAGTTTAACTTTTATTTAGAAAGAGATATTTATCATATTGATTTTACTGCTAAAAGAAAGGACCTTAGAGTTTTCTTGGAGAAAGCTTCTCTTTTTGCATTTGGCTTTGTATTCATACATATTTGGTATAAATAATTGAGTTGAAAATCTGAATCGTACTTATCATCGTAACTTTCTGCAAAATCTTTATCGAGTCCCAAACGCGATAGTGTATAGGTCCTATCTACTTGGATTAAAGTTTTGTTGAAAGATATTGTTGAGGTTATACACTAAATACACACGTGATTCTGCTCTGGCAAAAGTGCATACGCATTTTCGTGTTTCAACACAGAATTGTCAAACACTTGAATTTGAACCTCTTCCTTTTGAGTGTTTCATTTTCGTGTTTTTTCTCATGTTCCAAGTTTTTGGCTAAAACATCTTTGAACTTGAACTATATATGGCCCTAACTAAATTCAAATTTGAGCCAGGAAATCCCGCACTGGGAGTTAAAGCGCTCTGAGCTTAATTTGTCGGGCTTAAGTTTATACCATAGACTTAAATTGGAAAACCACTAAAAGAAGAATAAATATGTACTTTGTAAACTCATAATTTTATAGTAGCAAGTTTAGCAACAAGAATACAAAATCATTAAATTTAAAATTCTGAATCTGCCTCCGTAGGTAACTAATTGTATGTGTTACACATTGACACTTAGAATTGAACATTCACATACCGAGTTGCATAAAGTCATAAGCCACTATGGAAACAAAAGAACCATCATTTGGAGAAAAAAAACTACTATCTTAGTTCTAAAATGAAGGAAATGGTTGTCGCATTCGTGTCGAATCATCTACAAATATACTACTGTTAGATAATTCAACACGTACAAGTCAATATTTTTGAAGAGTCCGAACAACATAGGTTGAAACTCATGTGACATACTTTTGGTCTATATTAAGATATGCTATATATGATAACCTATATTAAGATATGCTATATATGATAACAAAGCAAGGCAATATAGCCCTTGGATTCAAAATATTTTCTTCTCCCTTGTTATTTCCTTTGCATTTTCCAATCACTCTTGAAACTATAATAGCTTTCTTTGAAACTCCATCTCCAAATTGCTTCATAACTTTTCTATGTGCACTCCAAGTACTAGTAGAAAATGATTCTATCCAATTAGTTTTCTCGTGAATTCCATAATTTTGGCCTATGATTTTGCACACACCACATGTTTTCTTGCTACAAATTCTTGTCGACTTGTCAAGGCCTAACATGCAAGTAATCGTTGCACCATGGTAGAAAACTCTCTCTACTCTTTTCTTAATTGAACTTCTCGTGGATCTTGAATTCATCGCCATCTTCTTGCATTCTTCAAATTTTTCACCAACCTTTTCACTATGCTTCACTTTCAAGATTTTTTCAATTTTGTATCCTACTCCATGGTTCCATCCGAATCGAAAAATATCTTCCACTATGGTTTTTAAAGGATTCCCTTCAGCAATCTCGTCTAAAAGCTTAAGCGGTTTGTGCACATTCAATCTTGGAGAGTCACAAATGTTGGTACAAGAATTAAACCCCAACCCCTTTCTTGATTTTGATATCCCTTTGTCTTCAAGTGGATTTGAATGATTTTTTTCTTTTTTTGGAGATTTAGTTGAACTTGGCTTTGGTTTGAAACATGTAATGGTAGAACTTGGATGACAAACAAGAATTGCTAGAGATGTCATTAAGAGACATTTTTCAGTCATTTTTATGTCTCTTTTTGGTATATTGAGAATGATGCCTAATGTATACTAAAATTCAAAAGAGCTAAGGAAATTAAATCTTCATATTAATGATCAAAATCAAAAAAAATATTCAATGTGATACTCTTTTAGTACTTTATAATATGGAGATTTAGAACTTATTATGAGTAAATTAAGTTCGGATTTGGAAATGATTTTACCTTGCTAAGATTGTTTTTTTTTAATCTTCAATTATGACGATTTCATTACCATTTAGATACCCTAACATAGTCTACAAAAGGAAATTTATGGATCCCAATGAATTAGATTTATTCTCATATCCCTCATTTGGGTACTATATATGGTACAATTAATTAAATCTTTCTCAATGTACCAAATTAATTAATTAAATATAAAGACTACCCCCAAATAATCTAATCAAAGTAAAAAATAATAATCTTGGAACATCTAATTCATTATGTTTTCGTCATGCATCTGGTTAATTCAATACAAATAATGCGCAATCTATTGCGATATAGTTCCTACGTCTCAAATTATCTGTCGTGATTTTCTTTTACACGCTCTTTAGAAAACATTAATTATGAAGGGTTTCTAACTATTTTATCTTTTATTGATATTTGAACAATCATATCACCACCTCATGAATGAGGTATTTGTATTTTTAAAAAACAATGTACTACTATTGGTTGTATAGGGGAAAATTAATTAATTTTATTTTAAACTTTTAAAATGACAAATAATTTGAGATAACTATTTTTTAAAATCACGACATATTAGACGAACAAAATATGTCCTTAAAGGTGAACGTTGACCACTCTTTGGTCCTGTTTATGAAAAATAATCACATTCATGGAGTTTTAAAGCTTTACCAACACACATATATATATGTTTTCGATTATAGCAATTACATTAGGAAATAGTGTGTTTAAAAATAAAAGAAATAATATGTTTATTAGAAAAAGAGTATTTTTGACTCAAAAGTATCAACAGGTATATTTTTGGACCAAAGTATTAACGAAAGACATTTTTGTTCAATTTCATATAATTTAAATATAGTTTGATCTTTTTCCGTTACTTTATTTAGAAGATGAAAAAGAAAAGAAAAGAGGGATATAGAATTCAAAATATATAATAAAAGAAATATATTTAGATCGAAACTCGAGAGGTATATTCAAAATATTTTTAATAATACCTTCATGAAGTAAAAAGTTTCTTACACATTCAATAAATGAGTAAATTTCACTTAACTTTCTTAATTTTTTGAATTTGGGAAACAATATTCTCTTTCCTTTTTGAGAGGGATAATAAACCCTTGATCTTAAATCAGCGGCTAAAAATAAATTATATCATTGTATATATTCAAAATGTCAAAAATAGCCTTCAATTAAGTATTTTTTCATAATAAAAGAATTTATGCAATTGTATTCTTGAGTCCCAAATTAATCTTGATCCATCTTGTTGCTTGTATTATCGCCAAAACTGAAATTTGACTTAAACTAGTCAATTTTCTTTAAGATATTTATTCTATTTTCAAGTTAATTTTTTTACATATTTAAAGGTGTAATGATTTTTTTAGAAAAAATATTTCATTGGTAGTTATTTTGCAAATAAAATGTAACAATTTCGAATGATAATACAGTTTGAAGATAACATAATGTTTCAAAATTTTGAAATCATTTGAAATGCTAATTTAAGTGATTTTTTATTTGGGATTTTTACGAAAAGTGTACCATTGCCAAAAGTTTTTTTTTAAAAATGGTCGCATGTATACTACATGTATATGCAATATATATGTAATATATATACAATGTATATGCATGTATACTGTCAAAAAAATTCAAAAAAAAATAGCCGCATGTATACTGCATGTATATCGATGGCCATTTCGGGTAAGAACTTTGGACGAATGACTATTTTAGATAGTAAACTATAAGTTAGCTATTTTTTGTGTAAGAAATTTAACACAATAACTATTTTGTCTAATTTTTCCTTTTTCTTTCATGCGAAACATGAATGCATGCCTTATTATTTATTTACCACAATTTTCTTAAGCAAATCAAATGAAATTAGTCATTTCTATACGATACATTGACTATTTTTAGCTATTCTTTAATTTTTTAAGAAAAATAAATAATAATTTATCATAATTGAAGGTTATTTTAACATTTTATACATGCAACGATCTAACTCAATTTTGGTCATTGGTTTATAATCAAAGGATTTGTTAGTCCATTCAAGAGGTGAAGGGAGTATTTGTAAGTTCGTACGATAAGATTTAGCCAAAATCCGATGTATAAAAGACTTATCAAGTTAAAATTTAGTGCTACATTATGGAGCCTTAAGGGGACAACTACACAAATGCCCTTTAAAGGGAGTGGCTTTGTATTTTTGCCCCTCATAAAAATGGTCTTACAAAAATAGCCTTCCTTGTTTTTTATGTATAGAGCAACTACCTTTTTGCCCCTCTACACCTCAAGTATTTTCAAATAACTCTCAATGCTCATTTGTCTCTCAACTTTTATATATATTTCTTTTTTTCTTTTCTTTTTTTTCTTTCTATTTTTTTTTTTATTTTTTTTCTATTTTTTTTTCTTTTTTTCTCAACCTTTATTTTTCTTTTATTTTTTGTTTTATTCTTTCTTCTACGTTTTTTTTTTTTTTTTTTTTTTTTTTTTTTTTTTTTTTTTTTTTTTTTTTTTTTTTTTTTTTTTTTTTTTTTTTTTTTTTTTTTTTTTTTTTTTTTTTTTTTTTTTTTTTTTCTTTTCTCTTCCATGTTTTGTTGTCTTTTTTTTTCTTCATTTTTTTCTTTTTTTCTCAATATTTATTTTTTTCTCTCAACTTCTATTTTTTTATTTTTTCTTTGGTTTTTAATTTTTCTTTTCTTTTTTTTTAATCAATTTTTTTGACCTTTATTTTTTTTATGAGATGTTCTATAATTCTTGCTTTAGAGGCAAGACTTAGCCCAAAAACTTCCAAACAACAAATTACGCCCATGAGCAAGACTTGACACTAGTATATTGTATCTTGATTTATAAAATGTTTTATAACACTTGCCTCAGAGGCAAGACTTAGCCCAAGGACCTCTAAAAAAATACAAGTTACGCTCCATGGGCAAGAGTTCACACTACTTCATTATGTCTAAATTTATGAGATACTCTATAACTCTTGCCTTAGAGGCAAGACTTAGCTCAAGGATTTTCAAACAAGAAGTTATGCCCCACGAGCAAGACTTGACACTACCTCATTGTGTCTTGATTTATGAGACATTCTATAACTCTTGCCTTAGAGACAAGACTTAGCCCAAGGACTTTCAAACAACAAGTTACGCCCCATGGGCAAGAGTTGACACTATCGTATTGTGCTTGATTTATGGGATGCTCTATAACGCTTGCCTAAGAGGCAAGACTTAGTCCAAGGACTTCCAAATAACAAATTACGCCCCATGGGCAAGAGTTGACACTACCACATTGTGTCTTGATTTATGCGATGCTCTATAACTCTTGCCTTAGAGGCAAAACTTAGCTCAAAGACTTTCAAACAACAAGTTACGCCTCATTGGCAAGAGTTGACACTAGCACATTATGTCTTGATCATGAGATGCTCTATAACGTTTGCCTTAGAAGCAAGACTTAGCCCAAGGGCCTCCCAAAAAATAAGTTATGCCCATGGGCAAGAGTTAACACTACTTCATTGTGTCTTAATTTATGAGATGCTCTATAACTCTTGCCTTAGAGGTAAGACTTAGCTCAAGAATTTTTCAAACAACAAGTTATGCCCACGAGCAAGGCTTGACACTACCTCATTGTGTCTTGATTTATGAGATGTTCTATAACATTTGTCTTAGAGGCAAGACTTGTTCCAAAGGACTTCCAAACAACAAAGCACGCTCTTAAGTTTACTTCGATTTCAAAGAAAGAAGATCTTCTTTGCGGATTATCCAACTTTTTTTGTTCATTAGCAAAAAATAATAGAGGTTAAGAAAAAAGAAAAAAAGAGAAGAATAAAAGAGAAAAGAAAAAAAAAAAGAAAAAAAAAAAAAGAGAAAAAAAAAAAAAAAAAAAAAAAAAAAAAAAAAAAAAAAAAAAAAAAAAAAAAAAAAAAAAAAAAAAAAAAAAAAAAAAAAAAAGTTAAAAAAAAAAAAAATAAAAGAAAAAAAAAACAAAAAAAAAGTTAAGAGAAAAAAAGAAAATAAAGGTTGAGAAAAAAGAAAACGAGAATTAAAAAAAATTGAGAAAAAAAAATAAGATAAAAAATTAAAAAGATAAAAGAAAAAAGAAAAATGAAAATTAAGAGTTGAGAGACAAATGAACATGGAGAGTTATGGTGTAGAGGGGCAAAAATGTATATGTTCTATACATAAAAAGGAAGGAAGGGTATTTTTTAAAGACTTTTCTTATGAGGGGCATAAATTGAAGACCACTCACTTTTGAGGACACTCCATGTAATTTCCTGGCCTTAAGAGAGTCTAGGGAGGGTATGAACTTGTACCATAACATGTCTATGGTAATGTGTGTAGGAGGTGTGTTGTGAATGAACGACTTAAGGAGTGTTAGGGTTTTGCCCTGATTTTCTTATCATATTTGAGTTTTACTTTTTTCTTGAAGGAAAGTCAAAGTATAATCATAATTAATTTTAGTTTTTCTGAAATAAAAATATAAATATCTTCCATATTTAGTTATTCCTTTCTTGGATGAAAAAAGTTTGGACTTCTATAAATTGAAGATCCATCTTCGCATACCATAACACAGTAGCATTCACAATGTAGTCGTTTAAAAGAGTCTTGTTTAGGGAAAGATTATTTTTTCAATAGATTTTATGCTTTTTGATTTAATTTTTAATATGTTGATCAATTGATCAAATCATATCCAATAATATGCTTTTTAGTATAGTTTTTTTGTCATCTGATTTATCACTGCAGCGTTTTGCAATTATTAGTTTCCGCATGACGTCCTGATTATTTCAATCTCAACAAGTGGCATCAGAGCCAATGATTTGGTAAAGCGAAGTTGAAGAGGGATTCAAGGCGGGTTCAATTCAAGTTGCACAAATTTGATGATAATGAAGGTTTTGTCCCCCAAAAAAAGTCCAAAGTACTACATGTTGAGATAGTTTTCAATCATATTTTCAACACACGTGCTTTTTCATCTTTAAAAATAAAAATAATTTTTAATCGTGCAAATGGCTCATTTTTAGCCCACAAGAGCTCCAATATTTTTAACCGGCAAAGGCTCCAATACTTTAAAGCCGAAAAATGCTCCAATACTTTTACCCTGCGAGGGCTGCAATATTTTTAACCCGAAAGGGCTCCAATACTTTTAATCTACAAGGCTCCATTTTAAATATGTCAAGCAACAGTGATAAAGATCATTCATGTGAAGAAGGAAGATCAAATTTTGTCAGAAAATTCAGGCCAAAAGGGAAAAATTGTTAGGGTTTTGCCATGATTTCCTACCATATTTGAATTTTATTTTTCTCTTGAAGTAAAGTCGAAGTATTATCATAACTGCTTATACTTTTCCCAAAAGAAAAATATAAACATCTTCTATATTTGGTTATTCCTTCTTTGGTGAAAAAGTTTAGACCTCTATAAATTGAAGATCATTCTTCTCATACTATAACACAATAGCATTCACAATGTAATCACTTAAAGAGTCTTGTTTAAGGAGAGATTATTCTCCCAATAGATTTATACTTTTTTATTTAGTTTTCAATATGTAGGTCAGTTGACCAAATCATATTGAATAATATGCTTTTTAGTATAGTTTTTTTGTCATCTAATTTATCGTTGTAATATTTTACAATTACTAGCTTTCGCACAATGCTCTGATTATTTCGATTCCAACAAGAAAATCTATAACACAAAGTCGATTTGGAAGTTACGCTTGGGGTTAGGTATTTCAAGCTACCTTGCATAAGGTCCAACTGCAAACAAGTATATCTCCTAGATTATGAAGTGTTATGTGGTGGATTACACATCAAGTTAAAGGTAATTGAGTCAAGTTTTCAATGCAATAAATCATTCGTTAATTTGATGCCATTTATTAGACATTGTACAGTCTATGCGCTCGAGCATTAGGTGTGTGATCGAACACTGAAGGCAGTGTTACTGTTATTGCTGCGCATCCAACATGTCAGCTACGTGATAGCACACGTGAAAAATGTTATAAAAATAGCCCAAGGTCAGGGCTCACTTACTAGTCCGAAAATTTATCCTAGAGTGAGAAGCTCTCAAGAACCCAACTTTTTTCAAAGTTTCTCCATCATCCAAGGTGAGATTTGGCCATAGAATGTTAATGATTTCTTCATTTTAACACAAACTAATACTTCCGACTCATGAAATCCATAAATTTTCAAGAAATCTTCTTAAGAACTCAAGTGAAGAATTTTGCAAGGGTTTCTTCTTAGAGGAAAGACTACACCCTCAAACTCTCGTTCATGACTAATTGATGACAATGTAAGTAAGATGCTAGTGTTGGGACTTATGGGTTGGTGATTAGAAGCCATAAGTCCTTGATTCGAATATTGTAGAGAATGGAAGAATGATTTTAATCGTGGAATGATTGGTAAATGGTATGTTGTTAATCGCATGAGTGATAATTGTTTTTTATGAGATTCGATCCCGACTTGTAGTTAAGTAAATTATATTATTGTGTGTTGGGATTGAAATAAAGAGGACGTCATGCGAAAGCTTATAACTACAAATCACCAAGGCGATAAATCAGACGACATATAAAAATATACTAAAGAACATAATATATTAATATGGTTTGGTCAAGTGACCTACATATTAAAAACTAAATTAAAAAGCATAAAATCTGTGGGAGAATAATCTCCCCCTAAATAAGACTCTCTGATGACTACATTGTGGATGCTATTGTGTTGTCGTATGAGAAGAGGGATCTTCAATTTATAGAAGTCCAAACTTCTCCTCCAAGAAATAATCAACTGTCACGACCCAACCCGTTGTGAGTGGCACCCACTCAACCCCCGGATGAGCGAACCAATAGAGTTTCACCCTTGCCTAGACTAACAGCCTAAAACCAGCAAGCATCAAAGTAAACTAGCAAATAGACTACTCAAACACTTATCATAAATAATAAACAGCGGAAATTCCCACCTACGAACTGAAAGTCATCGTACCAAACATCAATACCAAAACTAGAGTACGGGAATGCAACCCCAAACAAATATAAAGAATAGTTTTCAAGTCTGAACAAATGGACTAAAACTCTAAAGATAATCCCAAGGTAGCTCGAATCATTAGCTCACCCTTGATGATCGGAATCGTCGGTGCTAAATCTGAGGTCTCGTATCAGCCGTTGGAAGATTTCCTGTACTCACCAAAAGAAAGACAAGTGCAGTATCAGTACACCACCACTGCGTACTGGTAGGATCATCAGCCAGTATTTAAGAAAATAGTATATAAATAGTACACAAAATCCAGTAATAAGTATGGCAAACATGCAACAATATCCCAGGCATCTCTAGACTACAAGTCTCTACCTAGAATTGTTACCGCATGAATCCATCTCTTACAATTCTATTCCACCAACAAGAATAATCATAACCACACCTTATCGTCTAGCCAAGACCCACCCTGGAATCTCCTCTAGATAACTACACACAAGAAGTGATTTACCCAGCCTAAACCAAGACCAATTCAACAGTCACACAACAGTTCCCGGCCACTCAAGGACCACCAATCAATAGCACTTTTCAGTAAAACAACCCGGTCCTCTCACGGAACCAATATCACACATCACATTCAGTAAAACAAACCCAGTCCTCTCACGGAACCAATATCAACCAATGCAATGCAATAGTCAATGAAATGATGCAGGATACAATAAAGTAAACCCGTACCAGACGTGGTAACAGTGCCAACTGAATGTTATTACCCGTATCAGGCGTGGTACTCGTGCCAAACATGTATTATACCCGTACCAGGTGTGGTACCTGAGCCAACCGAATATCAACAACAACAGTCAATAGAATGAATGCACACCCCTTGTAAAGCCAACAAGTAAAAACTATTCAAACATAGACTGTAAACCGAACTTAGACATTTTACACAATTCCCCTAAGCAATGTAATGTACACAATTACTTAGACAATGAGTACAATGAATATACACATTCACAGAAATACGAAAGCCATCACCTACCTCGAATATTCCAAGCTCTATTCAACTAGAGATTTCCCGTGTTCCAGATTCCTCTCGCGTTCTTGGTCTAAAAATAACACATAATGCATAAAATTAACATACAGGCCTGTACATTACCCAGATTATACTAAATCCCTAAACCCCAGGCCACCCATGATCATTCCACCTTTTTTCGAGCTTTTTCACCATTAATTCTCCTAGTCTTATTATTTTTTACGGACAAAACAGGAAGTTAAACAGTCTATGATCATTTTAATGCACTTAAACCAACACCCAAGAACATACATGTTTGGAACCCCCTTCTTTCCCGAATTTCATCATTCCTAGGTCATTTCAACCTTCCCCAAATTCCCTCCTAGCAATTCTACCGCATAGAAAATGTAGTACAAAGTGTGGGGAACGAAAACCTTACCTTAGGAACAATTTTTGGCGGAGGAATGAAGAAAATTGCCTGAATTCGCTCAGCCCTTCTCCCAAAATGAACTTGTGAATTTTTGATGTTTTGGGAGCTGTTTCTACATTAAAAACTCATCGGCCCGCTATAGCGGTCCCCGCTCCGCTATAGCGGTCCGGCTATAGCGGTCACCTGCTGCTATAGTGGTCTTAAGTGAGTTGACCGCCCCTTGACCGTCGCTATAGCAGTAATTTCTACCGCTATAGCGGTGGCCGCTATCGCGCGTGACAACGCTCGTCACGGGCAGAAAGTTCGTAAATGTGCTAATTTTGACCATTTCACAACACACTTGGTTCCACCGACGTCCCAAAATAACCCCTTCACGTCAAGCGTGATTTCAGGAGTTCTACTTACCCAAATTCGATTCTGAAAAGTGCCCCAGACTCCTTTATGTCTTGGCTACGTGGAAAACTAGCTCAATCTAAGACACTTTAACCCATCTTTACCCGGATTTCCCTAGACTCTACCTCGCTTCAAAACCGGTCGAGGCTAACCTAGCCCAGAATTTCAAACTCCCAAACCCGGAGTTTTCTAACTCTGAAACTTGGTACGATTGGTCTACCCATAACGATGGACCCGGTTGTTATAAAAGATACCAATTTACCCATCGTTCATCCCCGAATGATCAAACCCAAAATTATGAAAATAAAAAGGAAGGAAGTGTAGTACATGAATCCTCAAACAATTGAGGGTACTTGTCCCGCATGTCCTTCTCGGTTTCCCAAGTGGCTTCCTCAACCAGATGATGATTCCACTGTACCTTCACCATGTCAATCACCTTTATCCTCAACCTCCAGATATCCCGAGCTAGAATCACAACCGGTTCCTCATCATAACGTAGATCTTTATCAAAGAGTACTTTATCCCACTTGATAATATAGTCCCCATCCCATAGTATCGCTTGAGCATGGATACACGGAATACCGGATGGACGCCCGACAAACTAGGTGGCAGTGCTAACTTGTAAGCCACTGGCCCCACCATCTCAAGGACCTCAAACGGACCAATAAACCGAGGGCTAAGCTTGCCCTTCTTACCAAACCGCATAACCCCTTTCATTGGTGACACCTTTAGCAATACTTGTTTACCAACCTGAAAGTCCATGTCCCAGATTTTACGATCTGTATACTCCTTTTGCCTGCTTTGAGCAGCCAACAACTTGACATGTATGCCCCTTACTTTTTTCTGCGCTTCCTTCACTAAGTCTACGCCTAGAGGCTTCACATCACCTTCCTCAAACCACCCAACCGGTGATCTGCAGTTCCTCCCATACAGGGCCTCGAATGGTGCCATATCAATACTAGAGTGATAGCTGTTGTTGTACAAGAATTTGCACAACGGTAGAAATTGATCCCAATGACCACCGAAGTCTATTACACATGCTCTCAGCATGTCCTCCAATATCTGAATCGTCCTCTCCGACTGACCATCAGTCTGAGGATGGAAGGTTGTGCTAAAAGTGAGTTGTGTACCCAACTCTTCATGTAACTTGCCCCAGAACTTAGAAGTAAACTGCGTACCCCTGTTTGAAATGATGGACAATGGTACCTCATGCAGTCTTACAATCTCTTTCATGTAGATCTTGGCCAACTGCTGTGAGTTGTAATCTACCCTGACCGGAATGAAAAGAGCGGACTTGGTCAGCCTATCAATAATGACCCAAATTGAGTCATATTTCCCCAATGTCTCGTGAAGACCCACCACGAAATCCATGGCTATTCTCTCCCATTTCCACTCTGGAATTGGCATCCTCTGAAGTAGTCCCGCAGGTCTCTGATGTTCATATTTTACATGCTGGCAGTTCTGACATTTGGACATAAAATCAACTATGTCCCTTTTCATCTCGAGCGACTAGTAACGCTGCCTCAAGTTCCTGTACATTTTGGTCACACCCGGATGAATCGAGTACCGTGAACCATGAGCTTCTGTCAGAATTTTCAGAATTATCTCATCAACCCGAGGAACACAAATCCTCTCCCTGAAATGCAATACACCACCAGAGTTTAACATGACATCTTTGGATTCCCCGGATATCGCTTTACTCCGCAACTTGCTCAGTTTCGGATCCTGAAACTATTTTTCCTTGATTTCTTCTATGAAGGTGGCCTTGACCTCAATGTTGTCCAATAACCCACCTTGATCTAAGACACCCAAGCGCATGAACTTGGCCTCCAGAGCCTGAATTTCCTTAGCTAGCGGTCGTTTGGACACCCCCAAATAAGCCAAGCTACCCATACTAATAGTTTTCTGGCTCAATGCGTCTGCCACCATATTAGTCTTACCCGGATGGTACTGAATGGTCACATCATAATGTTTCAATAACTCCATCCACCTTCTCTGCCTCAGATTCAAATCTTTCTGAGTGAAAACATGCTGCAGACTGCGATGATCTATGAATGCTTCACACTTGACACCATAAAGATAATGTCTCCAGATTTTCAAAGCAAACACCACCGCTGCCAACTCTAAGTCATGAGTCGGGTAATTTCTCTCATGCACCTTCAACTGCCTGGATGCATAAGCTATTACATTCTTATCCTGCATTAACACAGCACCCAAACCAGAATGTGAAACATCACAGTAAACAATAAAGTCTTTACATTCCACCGGCAAGGACAATATAGGAGTCGTGGTCAAAAGTGTCTTGAGCTTTTGGAATCTCTCCTCGCACTTGTCGGACCACACAAATGGTACTTCCTTCTGTGTCAGCCTGGTCAGATGGGTAGCAATAGAAGCAAAGTCCTTCACAAACCTCCGATAATACCCCGCGAGCCCAACAAAACTTCTCACCTCTGTCACAGAGCTAGGCCGGACCCAACTCTTAACTGCCTCAATTTTCTGTGGATCCACCATTACCCCTTTTTCTGACACTACATGCTCCAAAAATACCACAGAAGTCAACCAAAACTCACACTTAGTGAATTTTGCATACATCTTTTGATGTCTCAAAATATCCAACACAATGCGAAGATGATTAGCATTCTCCTCCCTACTCTTAGAATAGATCAAAATATCGTCAATGAACACGATCACAAAAGAATCCAAGTAGGACTTAAACACCCCATTCATCAAACTCATGAATGCTTCCAGCGCATTGGTCAAACCAAACGACATTACTAGAAACTTGTAATGTCCATATCGAGTCCGAAAAGCAGTTTTTAGAATATCCTCAGGCCTAATCTTTAGCTGATGGTACCCCGACCTCAAGTCGATTTTCTAAAATATCGATGCACCCTGATGTTGGTCAAACAAGTCATCTATCCGGGGTAAAGGATACTTATTCCAGATGGTCACCTTGTTCAACTGTCTGTAGTTTATGCACATCCGCATACTACCATCCTTCTTTTTCACATACAAAACTGGAGCCCTCCAAGGTGAAGCACTGGAACGTATAAATCCCTTATCTAGGAGTTCCTGCAGTTGAGCCTTAAGTTCCCTTAACTCTGTCGGAGCCATTCTATACGGAAGAATAGAGATGGGACGAGTACCTGGCTCCAAATCAATACAAAAATCTATATCCCTGTCCGGAGGCATACCAGGCAAATCCACTGGAAATACCTCTGCAAATTCGGACACCACCAGAACTGACTCAATAGAAGGGGACTCCACACTATCATTTCGGAGATGAGCCAAGAAGGCTAGACACCCCCTCCCCACTAGCTTCCTAGCACAGACAAATGATATTATCTTCACTGGCTTAGGCTTGTATACACCTTCCCACTCTACTCTATCCTTACACAGAATTTCTAGAGTCACAGTTTTGGTTTACAGTTCAACACAGCATGATATAGAAATAGCCAGGTCATACCCAAGATAATATCAAATTCAGCCATATCTAGAATCACTAAATCTACCCAAGTACGTAGCCCCACAAATACCACAGAACAGTCAAGATACACATGAATCACATTTACCGACTCTCCAACCGAAGTAGATACATGGATAGGGGAGTCAAGGATATCACAATGCAAATTCAGACCCAAAGCAAAACTAACAGACATATAAGAATATATAGATCCTAGGTCAAATAATACTGAGGCCATTTTATCACAGACAAGAATAGTACATGTGATCACCACATCTGAGGCTTCCGCCTCAGGCCTTTCTGGAAAAGCATAGCAATGTGCCCGATCATCAATCCGAGCAACTTCTCAGGCCGACTGCATCACACCCCTACCTGCGCCGTCGTTCCCTTGGTCTTCCCGGCCTCCCTGGAAATTACCTCGCCCACCCTGTGGACGACCCCTAGCATTACCACCTCTGCCTGCCGGAACCACCGCTCTAGTCTGCTGCTGACCCTGATTACCTGCCTGCCTATGTGGACACTCCCTCTTAAAGTGGCTCAACTCACCACAATGGAAACAACCGCGGTCCAAAGTAGGCCTGCTAGCTGATGTATAAGATGCCCCCTGGCCTCTAGGAGCTGAAGACTGGGCTCCCTGACGACCACTTGCAGTAGCTGGCAGAGCTGATTGAATAGGACGGGCCGAGTAAGTCTGCTGATGTTGGCCCCTAGAGTATGAACCGCCAAAATTTCCCTCATTCCGGGGACTTTTTGCTAAAGCCTTAGCCTGCCCCGCTTGCCTAACTCCCTCAATCATCTTCACATAGTCCACCACATCATTAAAACCCTTCCCTGAAGCAGTCATGTGCACTGTCAGTACCTGCAGATCACTATTCAGACCCTTAACAAACAACCGGACTCGTTCCTCCTCGGAACCCAATATTTGTGTAGCAAAATGAGACAACGCATGAAACTTAGCCTCATAAGTTGAGACCGATATGCCACCCTGCTCCAAGTTCAGAAACTCATCCTTTTTTTGGTCCCTCAAAGTATGGGGGACGTACATCTCTAGAAACAAGGCATGGAACTGCTCCCAAGTCAGGGGAGGTAAGATAGACGACCGACACTCAATATGAGACCTCCACCACTGCTTGGCATCACCCTGCAGCTGAAAAGTGACAAACTCCACCCTATGCTGACGGACAATACCCAGTTTATGCAACCTCTCATGGCAATCCAGGATGAACTCATAGGCATCCTCCTTGTTTGTACCCTGAAACGTTGGAGGTTTCAGCTTAAGAAACTTAGTCAGCATTTCATGCTCATTACCTGTCATCACCGGGCCTAGCATTGGCCTGAAAAGATCATTTGTGCTCGAAGCTGCATCCATCCTTGGTGTAGTAATAACTGTTGGTTGAGTATCCAAAGCCTGATTCGCATAAGCGGCGGGTATGGCTCCAGCACCAAGCAACCCACTCAAAATATCCCACGCCTGCCTAAAAGCTTCTGGTGTCATATTGGGAAGGCCTGCACCCCCAACCGGTGCCGCCTCCTCCTGAGCTCCTCCATCATCTACCACTACTTCCTCCACATTCGCAGCCACAGGATCCTGAGGTGGGGGAGGGGTTACCTCACGTGCAGCAGTAGCAGCTCGAGCTCCACCCCTGGTGGGTGCGGCTCCAGCTCGTCCCCTGCCCCTTCCCCTACCTCTGCCTCGAACTGCCGGACCTGCTGCTGGGACCGTTGGCCTTGCACCGTTATTTCTTGTAGTAACCATCTGCGAACAGAAGAGTGAATGAAGTTAGATATTAATTCGTATCACCAGATACCAATTGGAATCGAGTTATAGCACGAAGGAAAAGAAGGAAGAGATAGTTTTTTCCTAAAGTCCCATAGCCTCTCGAAGAAAAGTACGGACGTCTCTGCACCGTTCCGCAAGACTCTACTAGACCTGTTTGGTACAATGAGATCAACGAACCTAGGCTCTGATACCATCTTTGTCACGACCCAACCCTTCGTGAGTGACACCCACCCAACCCCCGGATAAGCGAACCAATAGAGTTCCACCCTTGCCTAGACTAACAGCCTAAAACCAGCAAGCATCAAAGTAAACTAGCAAATAGACTACTCAAACACTTATCATAAATAATAAATTGTGGAAATTCCCACCTAGGAACTAAAAGTCATCGTACCAAACATCAATACCAAAACTAGAGTACGGGAATGCAACCCCAAACAAAAATAAAGAATAGTTTTCAAGTCCGAACAAATGGACTAAAACTCTAAAGATAATCCCAAGATAGCTCGAATTATTAGCTCACCCTTGATGATCAAAATCGCCGGTGCTAAATCTGAGGTCTCGTCTCAGCCGCTGGAAGATTTCCTGTACTAACCAAAAGAAAGACAAATGCAGTATCAGTACACCACCACTGTGTACTGGTAGGATCATCAGCCAGTATTCAAGAAACAGTATATAAATAGTACACAAAATCCAGTAATAAGTATGGCAAACATGCAATAATATCCCAGGTATCTCTAGACTACATGTCTCTACCTAGCATTGTTACCGCATGAATCCATCTCTTACAGTTCTATTTCACCAACAAGAATAATCATAACCACACCTTACCGTCTAGCCCGGACCCACCCTGGAATCCCCTCTAGACAACTACCACAAGAAGTGATTTACCCGGTCTAAACCAAGACCAATTCAACAGTCACACAACAGTTTCCGGCCACTCAAGAACCACCAATCAATAGCATTTTTCAGTAAAACAACCCGGTCCTCTCAAGGAACCAATATCATGCATCACATTCAGTAAAACAAACTCGGTCCTCTCACGGAACCAATATCAACCAATGCAATGCAATAGTCAATGAAATGATGCAGGATACAATAAAGTAAACCCGTACTAGGCGTGGTACCCGTGCCAACTGAATGTTATACACGTACCAGACGTGGTACCCGTGCCAACTGAATGTTATACACGTACCAGACGTGGTACCCGTGCCAACCATGTATTATACCCATACCAGGCGTGGTACCCAAGCCAACCAAATATCAACAACAACACTCAATAGAATGAATGCACACCCCTTGTAAAACCAACAAGTAAAAACCATTCAAACATAGACTGTAAATCAAACTTAGACATTCCACACAATTCCCCTAAGCAATGTAAGGCACACAATTACTTAGACAACGAGTACAATGAATATACACATTCACAGAAATACGAAAGCCATCACCTACCTCGAATATTCCAAGCTCTATTCAACCCGAGCTTTTCCGTGTTCAGGATTTCTCTCGCGTTCTTGGTCTAAAAATAACACATAATGCATAAAATTAACATACAGGCCTGTACATTACCCGGATTATACTAAATCCCCAGGCCACCCATGATCATCCCACCCTTTTTCCAGGCTTTTCCACCGTTAATTCTCCTAGTCTTATCATTTTTTACGGACAAAACAGGAAGTTAAACAGTCTATGATCATTTTAACGCACTTAAACCAACACCCAAGAATATACATGTTTGGAACCCCCTTCTTCCCCGAATTCCATCATCCCTAGGTCATTCCAACCTTCCCCAAATTCCCTCCTAGCAATTCTACCGCATAAGAAATGTAGTACAAAGTGTGGGGAACGAAAACCTTAACTTAGGAATAATTTTTGGCGGAGGAATGAAGAAAATTGCCTGAATTCGCCCAGCCCTTCTCCCAAAATGAACTTGTGAATTTCTGATGTTTTGGGAGCTGTTTCTGCATTAAAAACCCGTCGGTCTGCTATAGCGGTCACTTGCCGCTATAGCGATCTTAAGTGAGTTGACCGCCCCTTGACCGTTGCTATAGCGGTAATTTCTACCGTTATAGCGGGGGACGCTATCGCGCGTGACAGCGCTCGTCACGAGCAGAAATTTTGTAACTGTGCCAGTTTTGGCCATTTCACAACACACTTGTTTCCATCGACGTCCCGAAACAACCCTTTCACGTCAAGCGTGATTTTGGGAGTTCTACTTACCCAAATTCGATTTCGAAAAGTCCCTCGGACTCCTTTATGTCTTGGCTACGTGGAAAACTAGCTCAATCCAAGACACCTAAACTTATTTTTACCCGGATTTCCCTAGACTCTACCTCGCTCCAAAACCGGCCGAGGCTAGCCTAGCCCAGAATTTCAAACTCCCAAACCCGGAGTTTTCTAACTCTGAAACTTGGTACGATTGGTCTACCCGTAACGACGGACCCGGTCGTTACATCAACCAATTATGAAAGAGATCTATTCCTATAAGGAAACCTTTTCCACCAAGAAAATCTTTGTGGAGTAAAACACAATTATAGTATAATTCAGATAAAGTAGGAAATTCAGGGCAAACCCTAACATGACGATCGTGCACATTTTCTCATTAAGGAGTTGATTCGGATGTTATCATGTGCTCATTTTTAACGCATAGGGCTCCTATTTTCAATCAATGCCTACTTTCAAATCATGAAAAACAAGTAATGATGAAGATTATGTGAAAAAGGAGGATCAAAATTATTTTGTCAAAAAACTCACGACAAAGGAGATATTTATTAGGTGTTGCCTTAATATTTTTTTACCTTATTTGAGTTTTACCTTTTTCTTAAAGGAAGGACGCAAAGTTTATCATAATTGATTTTTACAATATAAATCTTATATATTTGAATAATTCATTTCTCAAAAAAAAAAATGAAATTCTATAAATTGAAAATCATTTCTTCTCAGACAACACAATCGCAAAACAATAGTCATTAAAGAGTTTATAAAGGGAGACTATCCTCTCAATAGTTTTTATATTTTCCTTTATATTATTTTTCTCATATTGGTCAAATATTATTAAAAAGATGTGTCTTTTTTAGTGTTTTTTTTCGTTATCTAATTCATTATCGTTTAAAATTTACAATTTATGAGTTTTCGTATGATGCTTTGATTATTTCGATTTCAACATAACCATCAACTCATTATGAAGGAAAACATAATTTAGAATGATAATTTGATAGAAATAATAAATAACCAAATTGAAAACATACAATACAATAACTCCTCATGATCTAACTAGCGACATATTATTGAGTGAAATCATACTATCATAAGAATGGTATAACTCAAGTTGGCAAGCAAATATGAGTTAGTGATAATTTAGAATAAGAAGATCTAATATTTTCATCTTCAAGAATACAAGTTCATATTTTTTTTCACGGCCACTTTTTAGTAAGTTATTTTGCTCTAACCAGTCGCCAATACATATATGTGATTAGGATTGAATGTTGTAAAATTAATGAAGTCAATGAAATTTTCTTCATTAAGGCTCAAAAAAATTATTGAATCTCTCAATGTGTTAAACTCTTTAAATTTACATTTGATTACATCTAGTATATATACTTTAAATTGAAAAGTCTCGCAGGCATACCCAACACTGAAACCTTTTTTCTCCTCTGGGATGAGCTAATCGGATAACAAGTAAGAGTACATTGTATATCTCAACTAGGAGCACTAGGTCTTACAACATCAATAATACAAATTTCACCGACATCAATAATACAAATTTCACCGGTATAAGTCACAAAATAAAATTAGCCCTTATAGTAAATCATATTGGTGACTCCACTAGTTACTTTGGTGACTCCACTAGTTACTTTGGTGAAGTCTGAATTTTTTTACGTTGTAAGGTTTAGCATTACTCAATCATTTGTCGAGTCATGCTTATTTATTTTTTAATTTGAAAGATGATATATCATTCTAATGATGGGATAACACTAGCCTCCTATCAACTCGAATCATAAAAAGTTATTATTTTTTTTCAATTTATATTTTTGTCATCGTCGATTTAAAAGGTGACTAACCTAATCTATTTATTCTCCTCTATTGTAATTTTGATTTAGATGACGTATCAAAATTATCATATTTAATAAATGTTAGTTATGTTTTTTGTAAATAATTGAGGTTCAATTCACATATATTAAACACCATGTGTTTTCATAGGGTAAAAAATAAACTCTCATGAAAAATGTGTGAATATCAAAAAAGAAATATGTATGAGCTAGAATTTTTTGGGTCATATTTGACGTGAAATCTCATAATGGCATATGTAAAAGACAATGGATATTTTGTTCTATATGATTAACAAATTTAAATATAGTTTAGAAACTTTCAACTTTGACACTTATGTTTAAGTTTTTACGCTGGATAAGTCTCTATAAAACTATATGTATAAGTATAATTTGTTTTGATATATTTTAAAAGTTAATACTTTCTTTTTTAATTTGTTTGACCTGTTTTTTTTAGTCTGTTTAAGAAAGAATGACCCTTTCCATTTTTTAGCAACTTTTAAATTTCAACTTTTCACATGTCATATTTACAACCACAAGATTAAAGAGCATTTTAGTACATTTGACATATCTTTAATTTAAAATCACAATATTCGAAAAAAAAAAAATTATTAAACTCCGTGCCAAGTCAAAATAGATTGCTCAATATAAAACAGAGGGAGTAACATTTTAGGATCAAATTTGAAGAAGTAAAAATTTCAACGTATAATTTGATATGATATGTTCAAGTTTTTACGCTTAGTAAGCCTTCTTAAAGTTAAAATTAATATTCATATTTTACATGAAAAAATGATTAATTTATTACTTATTTTAATGGATAAACAGGATGCTATAAGAAGATTGCGCAGAGCAAGACATGAAGAAGATAAAGAACTTAACAGCATAATATTTATATTTATCTCTTGTAATTATTCTTACACCGGCCCCCCAGATATATGCTCGATCAAGAACATAATAAGACATATAGAGGAAAAAAATTAATATTTTGTCAACAAAAGTAAAAACACTTGAAACAGGTGGAGGGTGAGGCTGGCAATTGGGCGAGTCAAAATAGATCAAGACAATAAACGGGTCAGGATTCAATCTGGCTCAAATTTACTTGGGCTAAAACGAGTTGGGTCAAAACGAATTAGGTAACGGGTTAGTAACGGGTCATAATCGAACCCGCCCAATTTTTACTAAATTTTTATAATCTTTTAGTACCTAATAAAATTATTTTTTTCTTTATTATAACTATATATAACATATAAAATAAAATAAAAAAGTTTTTTAAAAATATTTTGACAAGATTTCTCAAAAGTCAATTTGGGTTACATATTAACTCAATTTTTAATGGGTTAAATAGAGTTGAGCTAACAAATGGGCAGGTCAATAACCAACTCAAACCTAAATGGATTGGATCAGATTGGACGGGTTGAATTTGATTTTACTACTTTCTCCTGGTGACAATCCATGAAGAGGGAGATGGAGACACACTAGAGAAAAAATCTCACTCCAAGAAGATGATGATTAGAAGATCAACACTGAAGGATGCAAAACCTCTACCGAACCTTATTATAGCAAGCTAATGTAATTGTTTATTTGATTTGATCCTTATGGATAAAAGAATATGCATTAAAATATCTTCTATTTAGATTTCACGAGTTCTTGGGTTGATATATATATAAAAAAAATTATTTATTACAAGTCATATCAAGATTTGTTAATTTGCAATTCATACCAACATATTTTAAACACATTATACAAAATAGTAAAAAAGGGTAAAATATTTTAATATATTTGAAAATAACATCCTCAATAAATTGTTGGTAATTAAAAAAATGATATCAATCATTCTCACATCTCTCCAAAATCGTTTTTCCTTTTTTTACTCTTTTAGAATTTAAAAAGATTTTCTCCCAAATTTACCTAAATTATTAAAATTTCAGACCAAATAATTTTTCTTCGTCCAAATTAACATATTTCTTATTCCTTATCCCAGATCAACGACAACAGACAGTTACAATTTCTTATTCCAGAAAGATATTTTCAACTTCTTCCTCTTCGTCCAAAAGTTTCTATTCTTCTTCTTGTTCGTCAAAAAAATTCAGTTTCTTGCAATGAGGCATTATCGTTTTCCAATATGGAAGGTGACAGTTTTTATTCTATCATGATTCTAGTATGGAAGGTAATTTTAATAGCAATGACATACATTCAGAAATATCATTTAGTGTAGGAAAAAATTATAAAAAGTGATATAAATAAACTATGTAAGAATATTTCATTGATATCAAATTTAATATTATATTCAAACAAAAAAAGGTTAATAAAATATATATTTAGACAATCACTTAATGTATGAAAAGGATATAACAACTTATTTCGATAGAATATGTATTAAAATTTCACTCATATCAAATTTAATATCATATTCACACACATAAGAGATTAATAAAAAAAATATACTTGGACTATCATTTATTGTATAGAAAAAGGTATAAAAATTAATTTAAATAGAATATGAATTAATATTCTAAAATAAACCTCTAAAATCAACGACAAAAGCAAACAATCAAAACACAAAAAAGATTAAACACCCAACTATGAATCTGCTTAGAAAATTAATAATTACGAGAAAATATTGATTGATAAGAGTTGAAATCGTTCATGATGATATAATCTAGGTAGGACAAGTATGAGAGAGATAAGTAAGGGATTTATTTTTCATTTAAATTCTTAAATATTCTGAGTGAGAATCGTGTAAATTAATTGGTGAGATTTTTTTGCCCACTTATCTGTCTTTTAATAAATATCTTAACCATTAATTAAGCAAAATTAATCTTTTTAAGTAAAATCAATTTTTTCTCTCTCATCAAAAATTTAGAGAAAATAAATACAATAGAAATAAACTTTTTATCTAAATTGATATGACTTGTAATTTAAAATTTAATTTAGTAAATAGGAAAAAGTATATGTATAGCTTATAATTTAGAGTCTTAAAACGATATGTGGTATCATTAAGGAAAAATTAAGTACAATAGTCACTCGGGCATAAAATTTACCAAAAAAATGTAATCTTCTTCCGGTTTCTTCTTCTTCGAGGGGAACTCATATCTAAAATTTGGGACGATTTAGAGGAGATTTTGAGTTGGTTGAGATTGAAAGAACTTGTTTGGAAATGTTATATTGATGGTTGAAAGCTATTATGCTTCCATTTAGAGACTTAATTAAGAGTGTCAAACGGGCCGGTCTGACCCGGACCGGACCGGTAAGACCGGCCCAAATAGCGGCACCGGACCGGCTGGCCCAACACCGGATAAGGGAGGCGGTTTCGTGGGCCGGTTCGTGGGCTGGGCCGGCCAGGCCTGGCAACCCGGGAGACCGGCCCAGTTCTGAGACCGGACCTGGCCCACCGGTGCACCGGACCGGACCGGCCCGGTTATAAAAAAAAAATAAAAAATTTAATTGGCATTTGGGCTGGCCCATTAACTTTAAAAAAAAAAAAAAAAATTTAATATTAGGGGGCTTGGGCCTTGGGCTGGCAGCTGGCAGCTGGCTGAGGCTGCTGGGCTGACAAGGCACGTGGGCCGCCTGTCAGCCAGCAGGCCTACTTATAGCCTTTTCAGTCTACAGCCTACAATTGCATGCTATTTTCTGATTTTCGTTCATTACTCATTGACCATTGTTGAACGTTGGCCAACGGCTACAATGCCGTTTGGCCAACGTTCAATTTCTCTCCCATTTTAAAAAATTCATCCATTCTTCATATATAAATACCTACTAATTTTTTTCATTTTTACTATAACAAATTTCTAATTCTCTCTCAATTTTCTCTCTTGATTTCTAGCAATATCAGATTATAATTATTTTATTATTTTGCTATCAACAACATCAAGTTGGAGAAAGTTCAAGCGTTCAATTCATCAATTTACGGTTGCTTAATTACTTGTTTGTCTCCGATAATTTGGTATAATCGTTCTATCTCTTACTTTTAATTAGTATATTGTTTGTTGAATATCTTTTTGTATTAATTTTTGCGTATTTAATATTTATTAATTTAATTTATAAAATGGATAAAGTAAAACGACTTGGTAAAAGTGTTAAAAATTTATGTCCCGGAAGTAGTAGTGGTAGTAAGAAAAAAATCACTTCTGGTAGAGGTAGTACAAGCGGTAGAAATAATTATTCTCGTGTGCCTCCACCATCACCTAGTGAGATAGGAGAACGAGATATTCCTGTGGGTGCACATGATATGAATTATTTTGAGGCACAAGAAAATTATGGAATTGAAGAAGAAAATGAAGTTGACGTAAGTGTACATAATAATAATAATGATGATGATGATGGTGATGATGATGAACCCACTAGTCCCGTTATTGATAATGCTCAATCTCGTACTCCTAATCTTCCTCCACGGCCTAGAAAGCCCCGTAAATTAACTAGTGTTGCATGGGAATTTTATACTAAATTAGAAGGAACAACTCTTGTTGAATGCAATCTTTGTCATAGTCAATATCAGCATAAGACCGGGGGTAATGCTGGGGGAACGGGTCAATTGATGAGACATTTGAGAATCGAGCATGTAGGTTGGGAACAACTTTTAAAAGAAGGTGGGGCTGCTGGAACACATAGACAAACTAAAATGAACCCACATACCGGTAAATTAGTTGGGGCGTATAATAAAAAGAAAGACCGTGAAGAGTTAGCGAAAATGATAGCATTGGGTTGTTTGCCTTTCACGTTTGCTTCTTCTGATGCTTTTGTTCATTACATACAATCTATTTATAACCCAATGTTTACCGGTATTCCTAAAAGTACTTGTCGATCAGATATTTTTAGACTACATGGACAATATGCATTTTATTTACGTTGGTTATTAACAAATCTTCCATGTAGAGTTTCTCTTACTTCTGATCTTGGTCGTGCGGTTAATAAAAATGATTATTTAACAATTACTTGTCATTGGATAGATAGTAATTTTTTCATGCAAAAACGTATTTTGGCATTTCGATATGATGAAGATCGTAGGCATACTGCGGATTTTATTTCTAAATCTATCTCAGTGGTTACAGATTATTATGGTCTTAATGAAAAAGTTTTATGTATGGCTTTTGATAATGCATCTAACAACACCGCTGCTATTGATGATTTAAAAATTATGCTTACTCCTCCGTGTGTAGAAATTTTTCATGTTAGGTGTGCTTGTCATATATACAATCTAATTGTAAAAGATGGTCTTGATTTTTTTGAACCTGTGATTGAAAAAATTAGGCATGCAGTTGGCTTTATTCAAGGAAATAATAGAAAGCTTAGACTTACTGAATTTAAAAGAAAATGTAAGGACAATAATCTTAGACCAAGATTAATGCCTGAAGAAATAGACACTAGGTGGAATTCTACTTTTAATTTTTTAAATACTTGCTATATTTATAAAGTTCCTATTACTACGACTTTTAACCAATATGCTAGCGAATTTCCTGAACTTATGTTACAAGAAGCCGATTGGAGAAAAATTAAAGATGTTGTTGATTTTTTAAACTCATTTTATTTAGCTACTGTTGAATTTTCCGGTGCTTATTATCCTACTGCTTCTAATATTTTAGCTTATATAGCCGATCTCTCTATATTGCTTAGTGAATATAAGCTTAAAAGAGGTTACTCGGAAGCTATCACTAAAATGATCGAAAAATTCAAAAAATATTTTTTTCCGATTCCACCTATTTACTTAGTTGGTGCTATTTTAAATCCATGTATGAAATTTGTTAATATGTGTGAATTTGTTGGTATGATTTATAAAAATTTAGAAATTAAGAATGATGAAGTACCTTTATATCTGATGCTACTATTAATGCGAATATTTACATGGAAAATTTATTTAATCATTATGTTACCTTAGTTAATAATGCTACACCGACTCATAATGCTCCTTTATCTCATCCTTCGGACGAACCATCATCTTCCAAAAGACAGGCACAAGGTGTGCCTGCTTATGGTGTAACTAATTTATCTGTTTGGTCAAGATTACAGCCTACAGCGCAAGGAAGCATAAATCGCGATGAGCTTAATTTATATTTGAGATCACCCGTGGAGGACTATAAAAATCAAACTCCAACACTGGAGTGGTGGAAGAACAATCAAAGACAATATCCCGTACTTTCAACATTGGCTAGAGATGTGTTAAATGTTCCAATGTCAACCGTTGCATCAGAGAGCGCATTTAATCAAGGAAGGCAGCAGCTCGGAGACAATCGACACTCATTAGGAAGCAATGCCATGAATGTTTTAGTTTGCCTCAGAGATTGGATTAGAGCGGAGCGAAGAAATCAAGGAATGACAATTGAACCGGATGAAGAAGAACCACTTGAAGAAATAATGTCAATTGGAGATCCTTCAACACAATCAAGTCCAGCACATGGAGTTGTTGATTTTGAAAATTATGATCCCATTCCTGCCCATGTTAATACGGAAGAATTAGAGAAAATGATTCGAAATATGTAGATTTCTCAATTTATCTATTAAATTTTCATTTTCTAGTTTTACTGTTTTAGTTTATTAAGTTGGAGAAAAGTATTTGTAACCTTTGAATTTCAACTTTATTTTTCAATCAATATATTTTTAATAAAGTCAAAGGCTCATTGAGTCTTTGCATTTTTAATTTTTTTCTCTCATAAAATTTAAATTTTAATTCTTGTCTATCATCTATTTTATATATATTTTATATATATTTGTATAATTAGTATATATTTGTTATATATCATATGAATATCATATTGTGAATATTCTATATGAATATTCTATATATATCACATGTATATCATATTGTGAATATTCTATATACATCATATGTATATCATATTGTGTATTCTATATGAATATTCTATATATATATGTATATCATATTTTGAATATGATATATACATCACAAGTATATCATATTGTGAATATTCTATATGCATCACAAGTATATCATATTGTGAATATTCTATATGCATCACAAGTATATCATATTGTGAATATTCTATATGCATCACAAGTATATCATATTGTGAATATTCTATATGCATCACAAGTATATCATATTGTGAATATTCTATATGCATCACAAGTATATCATATTCTGTATATTCTATATGCATCACAAGTATATCATATTGTGAATATTCTATATGCATCACAAGTATATCATATTGTGAATATTCTATATGCATCACAAGTATATCATATTGTGAATATTCTATATGCATCACAAGTATATCATATTGTGAATATTCTATATGCATCACAAGTATATCATATTATATGTATATTCTATATGCATCACAAGTATATCATATTGTGAATATTCTATATGCATCACAAGTATATCATATTGTTAATATTCTATATGCATCACAAGTATATCATATTGTTAATATTCTATATGCATCACAAGTATATCATATTGTTAATATTCTATATGCATCACAAGTATATCATATTGTTAATATTCTATATGCATCACAAGTATATCATATTATATGAATATTCTATATGCATCACAAGTATATCATATTGTGAATATTCTATATGCATCACAAGTATATCATATTGTGAATATTCTATATGCATCACAAGTATATCATATTGTGAATATTCTATATGCATCACAAGTATATCATATTATATGTATATTCTATATGCATCACAAGTATATCATATTATATGAATATTCTATATGCATCACCTGTATATCGTATTGTGAATATTCTATATGCATCACAAGTATATCATATTGTGAATATTCTATATGCATCACAAGTATATCATATTAGTGAATATTCTATATGCATCACAAGTATATCATATTGTTAATATTCTATATGCATCACAAGTATATCATATTGTTAATATTCTATATGCATCACAAGTATATCATATTGTTAATATTCTATATGCATCACAAGTATATCATATAGTGAATATTCTATATGCATCACAAGTATATCGTATTGTGAATATTCTATATGCATCACAAGTATATCATATAGTGAATATTCTAGATACATCACAAGTATATCATATTGTGAATATTCTATATGCATCACAAGTATATCATATTGTGAATATTCTATATGCATCACAAGTATATCATATAGTGAATATTCTATATGCATCACAAGTATATCATATAGTAAATATTCTATATGCATCACAAGTATATCATATTGTGAATATTCGATATGCATCACAAGTATATCATATTGTGAATATTTTATATATATCATATGTATATCACTATATTACATGATTAGAACTCAATTTTTAAATTTAAAATAAATAAAAAAGGTGGAGTGTTTGGAATGTAGTATTATTTATAGATGGAGAATATTTTGAGAAGATAGGAAGTTTTGAAATTTGAATTTCAAAATTCAAATTTTAAATTTCAACTTTGAAAATTGAAATTTCAACTTTCAATGAATTAAAATTTGAACTTTAACTTTGAAATTTGAAGTTTGGAGTGTTTGGATTTAGAAATTTAAATTTTAAATTTTTGAATTTCAAATTTCATATTTTCAAATTACATGATTATAAAATATAAAATATTACTACACTAGTACACTACATTATTATAAAATATAAATATATAATTCAAATTTGAAATTTGAAATTTAAAACGATTAAAATTATATCACACTTTAAAATTGATAACACTACATTATATGATTAGAACTCAATTTTTAAATTAAAAATTAAAAAAAAAAAAGGTGAAACCCATGGACCGGCCCCCAAACCCGGCCCATGAAGGCCCACTTAATTGGACCGGACCGGCCCGTGAAACCCGGTCCAAAAATGGGTGACGGGCCTGGGCTGGGCTGGCTGAGCATTTTGCTCAACACAGCCCGGACCGGCCCATTTATTTTGGACCCGGACCGGCCCAGTCCGTGAAACCGGTGGGCTGCTAGTTTAGTGGGCCGGTCTGACCCGGACCGGCCCGTTTGACACCTTTAGACTTAATGATGGAAGAAGAAAAAAATCGATATACTTGTATACACTATTTATACAATATCGATACACGTTTCTACACTATTTATACAATATTGATACACTTTTGTGCACTATACAATATCGATACACGTTTATACATCATTTATATAATTTTAATACATTACATAACTTTTATACAATATCGACACACGTTTATACACCGTTTATACAATTTTGATACATTACATAACTTTTATACACTATCGATACATTACATATACATGTGGCTATTTTTTTAGTATTTTTTTTGTGGCTAGTTCATTTTTGAGCTATTTTCTTGAAAAGAAAACTTAATTATATTTATTATAAACTAATTAAGTTATTGTACATCTATTTGAAATTGTCCCTATCATTAATCAAGATGTTAGACCGAAGCCCAACATTTCATTCCCATATCTTGAGCCCAACATTTCATTCTCATATCTTGAGTCAACCCCTTTCTTTGCCCAGCAGAAACAGAAGAAAAAATAACTTGGGCCAAAGCCAAGATAAATAAAGATCAACAGCCCAATTTCTATTTAAACGAATAGAAAATTGGGAAAAGGACATGGGCTAACTTTTTTCAAAATTAATGGTCCATATTTGAATCATTGGATATTGTATGACCAGTCGACCAAAAAAAATTCTGAGTAATGACCATTTTAATTTGGGCCCATTCAGGCCTTTTATTTAGGAGAAAAGTACACTAAATGAACCAAATATTAAAATATTTACATCCAAATGCCCTTTCCCAAACTAATTTTGAAAATATTCATGCGCCAGTAATTAATTACTCGCATTACCCCCTAGAGTTTTGGGCTAAAATTATCCCTCATCTATTAGAGTAGGTTCATTTTGGTCCCTCAAATATAATCCTGAGCATATTTAGTCCCTTAACTTTACTAAAGTGAAGCACTTTTGGTCTTCCTAACATAATAATGTTAAAAATTAACAGAAAGGATAATTTTCTAACGGTGTAAATTTGACAGTGTTATCTCTTTCTTAATTGATATACATTTTCTTTCTTTCTTTCTTGTCTTCTTAATTTTTTAGGATTAATATAGTAGTAGCTATTTATATTTGAAGACAATACTTTAGAACACAATAATCTGCCCACTCGAAAAAAATAACCATTTTCTTAATTGCAGTAACAAAATGGTCTTAAAGTCAGTGCGTAGCTAGTAATTTGGTGAAGGGTGTGCGGATTTCTTTTTAATTGTGTTTAAGAGCGTGTAAAATTAAATATATATTCATAATAGCTAACACTTAACATCTATGAGTTTGTATTTTACAAGTCACGTGGGTTGCCACATGGGTTTAACACTATTATTTTTAAACGGATTTTGTTAGGGAGATCAAAAGTGCTCCATTTTAGTAAAATTAAGGGACTAAATATGCTCAAAGTTATATTTGAAGGACCAAAATGAACCTACTCTAATACTTAAGGGACTATTTTAGCCCCAAACTCTTACCCCCTACACTTAATTGGCGGCTGAATGCCCCATTAATTTTGATAACAAATTGGCGCATTAAATGCTGCAGTGGGTCATTTTTGTTCTTTTTAGTTTTCTTCCTTTTTTGGAGGACATGGTGGTCCCCTTTCCCCTTTACTTTTATCTTTTAAATTAAAATAATAGTTATTTTTTTTATTTAACTCTTTTTTATTTCTATATTTTTAATTAATTAGTAATTAATTAATTTAGTAGTAGTACAAATTAGTAATTAAATATAATAATTAGTTATTTTTTAATTAATAAAAATATAGTAATTAGTTAATTTTTTATATACTATTAAAATATAAAATAAATAATTAATTAGACTATGATAAAAAGTAATTAAAAATAATATTAAATTTACTGATTTATTTAATAAAATTTAAATTAGTAGAAATATATATTTTTATTTTTGATTAGATTATCTTCTTTTTTATTACTTCTTTTAAAAAATAAAATAAAATATAAAGATAAAGATATTATCTAACTATTTTTAGATTAATCAAAATATATATATATAAGAAAATCCAACAATAAATAAAGGACAGAAGCATACCTCAATGATATTATGTCAGTATATAGATATATTGTGATGGTATCATGGAGGTCTCACTGAAGGACTAAAACTGACATCAATGATACCACGACAATATATAGATATATGGTGATGGTATCACAATGATACCATTATAGTATATGAAGATACTGTGATGATATAATGAAGAATTGAAAAGTGTCTTATCAAAGGACTGAAGTAGTCCTCCACGATACCATGTCAGTATATAGATATATTGTGATAGTACACTGAGTTGTGACTTGTGTCTCATTGAAAAACTAAAACAGTTATCCATGATATGGATAACGTGCCAATATATAGATATATTGTGATGGTATCATAGAGGACTAAGGATTGTCTCATTGATGGATGATACCATATAAATATACTGTGATGATATCATTGAGGCCTGAAGCAAACTTCAATGATACCATAATAGTATATGAATATATTGTGATGGTATCATGAATGATTGAGAAGTGTCTTATTGAAGGACTGAAATAGTCCTCCATGATACCATGTCAATATATAGATATATTGTGATAGTAGACTGAGTAGTGTCTCATTGAAGGACTAAAACAGTTATCCATGATACCATGCCAATATATAGATATGTTGTGATGGTATCATAGAGAACTGAGGACTATCTCATTGATATATGATACCATTACAGTATATAAATATACTGTGATAGTATATTAAGGAGTGTCTCATTGAAGGACTAAACAGCCCTCTATGATACCATGTCAGTATATAGATATACTATGCTGGTATCATAGAGGTCTCACTAAGGACTGAAGCAGACATCAATTATACCACGACAATATATAGATATATTGTGATGGTATCATTGAGGCTTGAAGCAAACCTCAATGATACAATGATAGTATATGAATATACTGTGATGGTATCAGGAAGAATTGAGAAGTGCCTTATTTAAGGGCTGAAGTAATCCCTCCGATACCATGATAGTATATCAATATACTATGATGATATCATGGAGGACTGAGAAGCGTCTCGTTGAAGGATTGAAGCAGTCCTTCGCGATACTATGTTAGTATCTAGATATACTATGATGGTATATTAAGGAGTATCTCAATGAAGGATTGAAGCAATTCTCCGTGATACTATGCCAGCATATAGATATATTGTGATGGTATCATGAAGGACCGAAAAGTGCCAGACTGAAGGACGGAAGCAGATCTAATAAGTGTGAATGAAATTAGATTGTAAAAAAAAATAAAAAATAGAATAAAAAAAATAAAACAAAAAAGGAGCTAAAATTGAGTATAAAATTAGATTATGGTAAAAAAAGTATAATATGATTTGAGAAAAAATAGACAAATGAACGAAAAAGGAGAAAAAAAATAAAAGAATAAAGAAATAAATGAAAAAATAAAGAATAGAAAAAATAAAAAATATAGACGAATGTTTACTATATTAGTTATCTCTTGTTGTTATATACAAAAAAAAAGAATAAAGAAAAAGAGCAAAAAAATCATGAAGAAAAATAGATTATGGAAGAAAAAAAATAAAAATTAGAAAAGGAACAAGAAATAAAAAAAATTGAAAAAAAAACCACAAAAAAAGAGCCAAAATTAATTATGATGATGAAGAAAATAAAAAATAACATGATTTGTGAACGAAATAAATAAACAATAAAGAAAAAAAAAATACGAAGAAAAAATGAGAAAAAAGAAGGGGAGTAGAAAGGAAAAAAATAAAAAGAAGTAGAGAAACAAAAAATAAATAACCAAAAAATTAGAAAAAAAGAGAGTCAAAACTTAGCTTGAATTGGATTATGGTGTAAAAAAATTATAATTTGAGGGGGAAAAAAGAAACATAAAAAAAGAAAAAAGAAAAAAATGAGAAAAGATGAAAATATATAAAAAACGAGAAAAGAAGAAAATATTAAAAAAAATGAGAAAAGAAGGAAAAAGAAAAGAGATTAAAAAAACGAGAAAAAAGGAGAAAAGAAGGAAAAAGAAAAGAAGTACAAAAATTTAAAAGAAAAAGAATGAAAAAGGAGCTAAGTGACTATAAAAGCTACAAAAGAAGGGGGCATTTTCTATAATTAGTTAGGAGGTATTTTTTGTAAGAAGTTATTTAGTTGTAAATAATTTGCTCCTATAGGACATGCATGTATTTTTCCCTTTATTTAATTCGATTGATGAACCCAATTTTACAGCAGCCTTTGTTGACTTATTTTTTGCCTTTCTTCCCACTTTTTTTTTGGTTGTTTATGTTTACTTTTTTTTATTGTTTTTTTTTCTCTTTTGTTTTCTCTTTTTTCTTTTTGTTGTTGTTTTTTGGTTGATTTATTTTATTTTATTTTTTACCATAAAAAGTGTATAATAAATGTATTAGTATATAATATTTTATTTTCTTGGCAAGTTTTAATTAAGATAAACTTTTAAAAATTTATAGGTTACGTTTCATACAATGTCCAGAACTTTCACACTCTCTATTTTTTTGAGTTGATTGTATAAAAAATTATTATTTTATTTCTTATGATTTTTATAGAAAATGTATAATTACTGTATCAAATATGTATTCGTATAATTTTTCTATATAAACTGTATATGATGTGTATAGAAAATGTATAGGTATTATATAAGATTTCTATAGCAACTATATAATTGTTGTAATATAATATGTATCTGAATAATTATTTCAGCTAAATGTTATATATGATGTGTATAAGAACTGTATAATTGTTATATAGAATATGTATTTGTATATGATGTGTATAGAAATTGCATCATTGTTGTATAGAATATGCATATGCATATGATGTGTATAGGAATTGTATCATTGTTGTATAGAATATGTATATGTATAGGATGTGTATAGAAATTGTATCAATATGTATTGTATTGTATATATGTATCAACACTTTAAGAGAAAATGCATCAAGACTTCCCTAAAGTTGATCGATATTTGTAAGTAGACACTTAAAGTTTGCGGAGGTCCTATTACCCCACGAAACTATTTTGAAATAGCATATATACCTCCTTTTTTGGACATTCCAATTATTAAAAAAAAAGTGCAATCACGCACCAATTATTATTTGCCACGTGTCAAATTTATTTAATTTTTTAATTTCTATTTTTATTTATGTTTTTTCTTATTTTATTTTCTTTATTTCTTTTTTTCTTTGCCTTTTCTCCTTTCTTCTTCTTCAAATCGAAAGAGATGCAATTGAATCTTGATCTAGCAACAGTAAATTCAAGAATCCATTCATCAACCCAAACATTTTCTCTGCTTTCTCCTTCTTGTCTCCTAATTCCATTTTCAACCCAGCTTTCCTCACAACCACCCCTCTCCCACTAATCGACATCGACGACAACGGCGAAACTCCGGCGCCACCATTATCGTCGTCGATGGCTTCCAACAGTGCCTTCTGAATCTTCTCCAAATATTTCATTTTCTCAATCTTCTTACCGTTAGAATTATTGACAAAAAATTTCTTCACGAAGAACTCGCCTTAGATCTTGAGATAAAATCAAAATTTTGAAAACATCATCAATTAATTTATCTTCTTTTCATACAACTTCAACAAAATTCAAAATGAAAACTTTGAAAAGAATCAATAAATTTTTCAAAAATAAATAAATTAAATGATGTCTTCTAATTATCTTTAAAACGAATGGATTTTACAAAGTTATTTATAATGAGAAGATTTTCAGATAGAATTTTGAAATTGAAAAAAGTCAAAGTAATAATAGTAAAAAATGGATGGGTGAGTGGGTGTCTGTGTTGGGGGAGGGGGGGGGGGGAGTTGTGCAGATATGGTGATAGAAACAAAGAAGAAAGAAAAGAAAATGAACAAGAAAAAACAATTAAAATAATATTTTAAAAATAGGAAAATACATTTTATAAAAATAAACTTATAAAAATAAAGTTATAATTACTATTTTTTTTTGTTCCTCATGCTCTTTATAGAGAGTGAATACACTCTCTTACTAGTTGGTCAAAAAAGAATGTAATTATACTAGTTCAAAATTGTTTAGGGGGGTGATAGGACCCCCGCAAAGTTCAAGTGTCTTCTTCCAAATGTCGACCAACTTTAGGAGGGTCCTTATGTATTTTCTCATACTTTAAAATACTCATATATGTATTGCATTGTATTGTATTGAATATGTATTTTATTGTATCAACATGTATCAATACATACGGAGGTTGTATTAATACATTAAGGGGTCGTTTGGTTGAAAATAAGTTATCCTGGAATTAATTATCCTGGGATTAGCTATCCCAGGATAAGTTAATCACCATGTATATGGGATAACTTATCCCATCACTATGGTATAAATGGTGGGATAATTTATCCCAAACTTGGTAACCAAACAAGACACCAAAAAATTTAACCCAGTACTATTTATTTTATCACATGACTATTTGTGTTTATCCTTCACACCAAACGACCCCTAAAAGAAGAAACAAAGATATAGTTATCTAATACATATATTTGATATCAAAAGTATGTGTATTTGGTATCAAATATACTAAATACATTTTTTTTTGTATTTAGAAAAGAAAAAAAGTTGTGAAAAAAGAATTTGATTTTTTTTTAAAAATAGAAGAGCATAATATATATTTTTTAAAGAAAAGAGCAACCAAAAAAAAATACAGCAAAAAAGAACAAAAAATAAGCTACAACGAGAACGAGAAAAAAAAAAAAAAAAAAAAGAGGCAAAAGTTTTTTTTTTTTTTTTTTAACTTATTAGCATCCCTTTGAATTGGGCTTTGGGCCTGTTTTTGCGCAGAATGTGGCGCCTATAATAGCTGGACGCGTGGCTATTAAATAAAATTCAAATTTTGAGGCTATTTTGATGGAATTTATTTTGGTCGAACGGTCATCTTTGTCCTTATTCTTAAAAAATTAGGATTGGACCATACACCGACCAATTTTCGTCAAAAGAACATAAAAGGGGGAAGTGCACATATTCTCGATTCTGAAATCGCCATTTAATTATTTTTGCAGTTCACTCACTATGGGCAAAAAGTCATATAATCGCCTCTGAAACTTAATAACTTCAGATATTCGCATTTGAAACTTGATAAGATTCTTATAAAATAAATACATACCCAAATATATCATAACTAAAGATTTTTTCATAAATATTTAAAATATTAAAAAAAGGTAATAAAGAATATATTTTTCTTAAACTCCAATTTAAATCAGATATTCTGAATACTCGTGGTGTTTAAGAATCTCAAATTTAGGCTCATAAAACTTTGATACAGGATAAAGGACAATCTTGAACAATCTGAGTGTTACAACTTAGACATGCAATTCTATCTCATAATATCAGCGCTTGGACATGCGATTTCATCTCATAATTTTAATTCATGAGATGAAATCCCCAATTCTAAAAAAAAAATTGATTTGAAATATAAAATCGTGATTTTAACTTTTCGTAAGTACAAAATTTCACTAATAAATTTATATTTTGTACAAAAAAAATTCCTAAATTTAATTTAATATTTATGTAGTAATTTTTCCGTCTAAATTTATAAATTACTACGAGTATGTTCTTTTTTCGGCTAAATAAAAAAATAAATTTTATTTAAAAATATTTTTCTCCGTCTAAATCTAAAAATTAGTACGAGTATATCTATATCTATCAATCATATTTTATCAATTATTTATTTTAGATGTAAATAAAATTTGTAAGTTGGTATTACTCTTACCAACCTTTGCAAGCATTTACATTGCGTCTCGTAATTATTGAACTTTTTTGTACTTGACTTTGGCATCAACAATTGGCATCAACTTTTGCCAAATATTTATATCGATAATAAAATATGTATAAGTTTGCAACCATTTACTTTTACCAACCTTTTACTAATCATATTTACTTCTAATCATCTTATATTTATCAACTCATACTTCAATCCATTTGATCAATCAAGGGGCAATACTATCATCTTTAACACACGAGTTTAATATTCTTCACTCTTTCAAATTTTTATTTCTATGAAAGTGTGTTGTAGTGTTTTTTATTTGGTTCATCAGTTTTAGGAATAAGTTGTATTTACGAATTAGGTACAATAAATAACTATGCAATTCTATCAGAAATTGAGAATTTTGCTTCAATAAATTGAAAAAGCATTCTGCAAATGTTGTTGATGTAAATATAAGCAATAAATAAGCATATCGCAATGTATGTAATTTTTTAAGGGGCATGCCTATGCCAAAAGAATTACTTATTTAAGAATAGAGAGAGCATTCTCAAAACTCGCTTTCTAATAGAAATTTTTATTTTTTCAAAAGAGTACAATGCACATAACTTGTCAAGATGATCTTTGAATTTCAGACTGATTGCGCCTCCGCCAGTTAATAGAGTAAATATAAAGTAAAATTTTAATAAATTTTATTATGCTCGTGTAAGACAAGTTTCAGTGTTATGTAATCAAAGTGAACATAGTGAATGGGACTTGTTATCATATTATTGTTATATTATAAAATCGTAAAAGAATGAATAAATCACATGGTTCAAATTTTGAAAAATAGTCGGACGAAGACATATCAATATTCATCGAAGTCCTACATAACGATGTGAGAAAATGTACTTTTAATGATTCTATAATCAACGATTTACGCCGAAAGGTAATCATCGATGAATTCTGGACTAGGACTGATAAGAAAAATAGTTATGATAAAAATCACATAAAGACCAAATATAGAGAATTAAAGAAAGATCTAAAAGATTTCAAGGATCTACTTTAGTTAAAGGACTACAAAATATTGTTGTTGATTTTCTAAATATGAAAGGTCCTACTTCAGTCAAGCAAGAATATTGTTGATGCTAATCTTTCAAATACAAAAGGATTTTTAGATTGATATAAAGTATTGCACTATCATTTGAAGGATTACAAAGAGAGTGAAAGAGAGCTTCAAAACGCTAAAGAACTGTTTAACTTTAGGTATTCATCTCTATGCAATGTGATTGAATGAACTTTTGGAGCTTGAAAAAATATATTCAGAATACTGAACAAGGCATGAACCATAATAATATTGACACACAAGTGACAATTGTCATAGCTTGTGCACTGCTACATAATTTTTTATGAGAATATCAAAGGAGTGATGAAATATTCACAAAATATGAATATGATGATATAGTTGCTAGTGATATTGACCAGCAAACGTCCCAAACTAACAGTATTGATTCATCTTCTCGATCATCTAATCAAAAAATACATGTTCAATGTGAGGAGATTGTCCATACCATATGGGAGGAATAATTATATTAAAGACTAAAGAGCAGTACACTACAACTCATGTTCAATTTTACTTTTATGAAACTAAAATTTGATCAATAAATGCTGTAATTTTTTAGAATAACTTTGTGATATTGTATTATGTTTTGTTATAAATTTGTGTTCATTTAATACGATTGTATAAGAATTGAGAAAATTTTGATAGTTTTCACAACTTATGAGGCTTTTATGTTTATGAAAAAAATATAACTTAAGAAATTCAAATTGCGTATCCAAATAAAACTTCAACTTCATCTCATATGATTTCATATTGCATGGACAAAATTGACACTAAGTATATTCCAGCCCTTTGAGCTAATTGATTGATCATAAACTGAATCGAGTAGACGTTTAACCATTTGAGTTATGAATTAAAAATACAAAATATTACACACATGTTCTTTAATGGTAGTCACGTCTAGGGATATTAATTCACTAGTTAGTTTAGATTGGTTATTGATCAAAATCAAAATCAAACCAATTTAGTCGATTTTTAAATTTCTAGTAAACCAAATCAAATAAAAAAATAATTGTTGATTTGGTTCTTGTTGGTTTAGTTCAGTTTGTTTTTTATTTTCTCGGTTTATGATCCTAACTAATGATAAATTGATAATCGTATAAGAAATAATAATGACCAAAAGGCTTGCCTAGATGTAAGATCTAATAACGTCACTCAAGGATGCATGTTGTTACGTGAGTAAGGAAAAAAGATATTCTCTCTCCTGTTTTGACTATATACTAATATAGTGTCAATATTTTAAGGCCTAAAATTTGTCAAACACTTTTGGGTTAAAAAGTGCCAATTCTATTTCGGACTTGTATTTATGTGTCAAATCCTCTTATAACTTAGACACCTAAAGACTAAAGTGTGACTTAAAGTTGAGAGTTGTTGGATTTGGGATAAAGTATTGAGCTTGAGTAATTATATTAGGATAAATTACCTAAAGAACTAAACATCCCTACCATATCTACTATTCCTCTCATCAGTTTATTTTAATTACTTAATATACCACATCTTATCAGAAACCTCCTTCTTTATATCAGATACATCACCAAAGCAGTTTCCTTCTTCAATGGAGTAAATTACGCTCCTCCCAAATTCAAATCACGGTTAATCTATCTTCCCCCTCTTCCTTCTCTTATTTTTTTCCTCTGCTAAAAGTAAAATCACCGCCGCCTCCACCACTAAGAGTGTGACGCTTTTTCTATCGCCGTCATGGGCTTTGGCGGCGCCACCACCCTGTCCTTACCGAAATAAATTCTTTTTGCTAGATGTACATCATCTTTAACTGATTTCATAAATTCCTCAGCCATTGAATCTATCTATAAGTTCTGGTAGCAGAGAAGTTGGAAATTATGGTAATTGAGAGTTGCAGAGTAGGGTTAAAGTGGGGAATAAGTAGATCGGAAGAATATTTTTTCGACGATAACTGACCAGTCGATGAGGGTAGGGATCTCCATACTCCAATTGCACATATAGTCCAAGCCGGAAAGTTTTTCGGCCAGATTTATGTTTTTTCTTATTCTGCATCATTTTCTTCTTCTTTTTTTAAGCATGTATCTATACACAAATACATGTATCAAAAGTTTTGATGGGTCAACTTGATTCTAGATACATGTATCTTGAATTCACTGTATGAAATTTATATTGGATACATCAAATTAATACTGAATTTACTGTGTTTCGGATATGATGTATAAAATTGGTACTGGATACATCCCAGATACATGTAGCAAAAGTATCTGTGCACATAAATTTATATTGGATACATCAAATTAATACTGAATGTATTTTGGATATAATGTATGAAATTGGTATTGAATACATCAAATTAATACCAGATACATATAAACATATACATGAAATTAATATTAGACACATATAAATAGATATATGAAATTTATACAAGATACATATAAACATATACATGAAATTAATAATTGATACATATCAAAATATACATGAAATTAGTACTAGATACATATAAAATGATACATTAGATGAAAAGTAATCAAATTACATAACCAAGATATACATGTTTCCATCTTATATTAATAAAATTAATGAATTTTATTATTTTTTAAAAATAATAAAATAAAATTAATTAAACACATATATATACCTTGATTTTTGCTTTATATTAAAGGATTTGATTAATTAAAATTTTCATAATTAGTTGTCTATGTATCTGAGATATATACCATCAACGTGAAATATGCATATATCCAAAATCATGAAAAGTGATAAAAATATAATTAGGTAAACTAGTGTCTTAATGAGTAATGGGGTTCTAAAGATGTGAGTTTTATGTAAAATGCCCATTATATTATGTTAAAGTTAAGTTCATGATTAAAATGTAATAAAATAATTATATTTTATTGATATATAAATCATTATAAAATTTATATATATAATTTATCAGTTCAGTTTGATTATTTTTTTATTTTTTATTTAGTAAAATCAAAATCAAATCAAATAGTAACGATTTTTAAAATTCAAAACCAAATCAATCAAATGTTGATTTTTTAATTGATTTGATTTGATTTGTAATTTTGTTTAATTTCTTACCAAACTGTGAACATTCACGTCAGCATTAAATGTTGACTAAAGGTATTAATGATAAATAGTTGGGGGGGGGGGGGGGGGGATGTATAAAGGAGAGTGGGAGAGCATGTGAGAGTGATATACACAGCCAAAGTTAAAGTCTACATTATGAAAAGGGTAATGGAGACTTTTCACACGATTTTATGAAAAAAATTCATGATGTAAAAACTTTTCCCTTTGCTGAAATTAGTATAGGAGAGACAAATCGGGTAAGTAGTTTGCTTTCATGGGATATTTTATGCACTTTTTCCTAAAAAAGATTACACAGAAAAGAGATTGGGCCCAATTGATAATTATTACAGATTTTGGACTAAAGCCCAAGACTAGTATTATTACTTCCTATTTTGTATTGCACATTAACATTTTACTTGAAATTCTTTGGGGAAAGGACACCCATAACCATTCGGTCATACTATTTCCATCAAAATGATTATTTTCAAAGTTAAGTCATTGAGTGGTCATTTGGCCAGATTATTTTCAATTTGTAGCCTTTGGGTATAGATATGTATAAAAACTGTATAATTATTGTATAGAATATATATATGTATAATAGTTTTATAGAAATTGTATAAGATTTTTATAGAATCTGTATAATTATTGTATAGAATATGTATATTGAATAAGATTTCTATAGAAATTGTATAGGATGTGTATAGAAAATGTTTAATTATTGTATAGAATATGTATATGTATATGATGTGTATAGAAATTGTATCGTTGTTATATAGAATATGTATCTGTATAGGATGTGTATAGAAATTGTATCAATATGTATTAGGTATATATGTATTGTATTGTATATATGTATCAATACTTTAGAATACTCAGATATGTATTGTATTGTATCCAGATACATGAATCAAATATGCATTGATATATTTTTCTTTAATTGTAGGAAAAAATACGTTAATTAATAAGTAATATGCATTTATAAATATAATTAGTGCATTGACTTTTTCTTGTTCAAACTATTTTCATCATATTGAAAAAATAAATTAAAAAAGAGCAAACAATTAGAAGAATAGAATTTTTTTAAAAAAAGAGCAGCAGGAAAAAGTTAAACAAAGAGCAACGAAAAAACAATAACAGAAGAAAAAGAAAATAAACCAGCAAAAAAAAAAATGAAGCAAGAAAAGTCAATAAAGGCTGCCATATTTGGGAAATGAGGTAATTGAGTTGGAAATTTAAAAGGGGCCCACATTTAAAAGGCTAAAAGATGTCTTTGAAGTATCTTGGGCCATCCGGTGTCAATATTTTCACCCGGATGGTTATTTTTGTCCTTGTCCCATTCTTTTTACTTAACTTTCATAGATCTCAAAGCAGAGACAATACTTAGAGTCGCTAAGGGTGTGTTCGGTATGAATAAAAAAAAATCATGGAAATGTTTTCAAGGAAAATAAGTGAATTTCTTACTTATTTTTTTGTGTTCAGTAGGTAAGCAATAAATATTATCCTAAAAGCATTTAGATATAATTAACATAAATACTATGATAGGTGCGCTGGGAGGCAGGGGTGTGAAATGGTAGGGACGAGGGCTATGAGAGTGAGAGTAAAAATGAGGTGTGTTAGAGGGTGAGGATAACATAATCAAGGAGATATGTCACTAGTGGAGCTTGGTTTTCTTACTTTCATTATGTAAGTCATTTCCCTCAATTTTAAAAAGTTTGTTCTCTTAAAAAAAATATTTGATCAATCGAACATGAGAAAATTGGAAAAATATTTTTACAGCGGACAAACACCCTAAATCATTTTACACAAATTTAGGTTCTGCAATGCAATGACATTAAGGCCGATACAAACTTACTAGTTGTTGTGAGTTTTCCATAAAAACTTCTTAACTTCGTTTAACATCTTTGCCAACTATTTTATCAAAGGTCATAGATTAAACAATGGAATAATTTCGAATATATACAATAAACTAATTAGTTTACAATAAATATAGTCATATTTTTAATTTCAAGAAAATCACGGTCAAACCGTGGCTAAATGGCACACTTTTTTTTATTTTGGTAACTAATAGTTTTATTAATTTTATTAATCACCAAAGAAAATTCATATATATCTTCTCGAACGTTATGTATGCAATGTATATGTAATGTATCAATATTGTATAAATAGTTATGTAGTGTATATGTAATGTATCAATGTTGTATCGCGTGTATATTTGATGTATACTTAATGAATATATAATGTATCGATATTGTATAAATGGTGTTAAATGTGTATATATGATATATAAGTATGTATCAAAAATGTACAATAAAAAATGGTTGCAAATATATGTAATGTATTGATCATGTATAAATCATGTATATATGATGTATAACTATTTGTACATATAGATATGCAAGGTGTTATAATCACTTTGAAAAAAAGAAAGTTATTAAATCATAAATTTATGTTTCCCTTCTCTAATTTAGTTCAAGGACTTGCATTGTTTTAATGACGGCCTCTAGACGTCTTATGTATTTCTTATTTTTAGTCCAATATTTTATATAATAAAAATCAAGGTTTCAAATTACAGTATAGACAGGAAAGATACTATTCTAGAAAATTTCTTTCATCTATTTAAATTTTAATGTGCAAAATCATGTGATATTTAGTGGAAAAGGAATGATGAAGAAATGCAAATTTAAGTTTGAATTGTGGAAGTAGAGGCGTAAAGCCCGTCATTAAAACAATGCAAGAAAGCATGGCCTAATTTCAAATGCAACAGCCACTAAAAGAACTTGATTTGTAATTTCTTTCAATCTCGTCCAACTCCAAATCTCCTCTAAACAGTCCCAAATTTTAGATATGAACTCCTCTCAATATTTCAAGCTTTTTGGCATACAATTCACTCGAAACGATTCACGTTTGCGATACGTCATTTTTTTAAAAAAAAAAGGAAAAGCAACGAAGAAGAAGAAAGAGGGAGGAAGAAGAAGAAGGGAGGACGAAGAAGAAGAAGGAGGAGAAGAAAGAGGAGGACGGATGAAGAAGAACAAGAAGAGAAGAAGGACGGAGGAAGAAGAACAAGAAGAGAAATGCCGAGTGGATGTGTCCGAAATGTACAAATTTATATATTTTGGCTATTTCGGGTAATTTATGGTAAGTTAGGGTAAGTTGGGCCAATTTGGGTGTAAATAAGTTTGATGAGCTGACATTCTACCTATTTTTCCCTTAAACAATTTCAAAATGGCGCAACTTTCTCAAAGTAAAGAAATCCATAACAAATTTTGGAATATAAAGTTTTTAATAGGGTTTTTACGAAAATGTATCACTGCCAAAAGTAATTAGCCGCATGTATACAACATGTATATGTCATATATACGCAATGTATATGTAATGTATGTGCATGTATACTGCAAGAAAAAATAGCCGCGTGTATATTGATGGTCACTTCGAGTAAGAACTTTGGCCAAATAACTATTTTAGGTAGTAAATTATAAATGAGCTATTTTTTTCTGTAAAAAAATTAACACAATAGTCATTTTGTCTAATTTTTCCGTTTTAATAGGGATGTTCTCAAAGTTTGGGGCTTCAAAATAAATTCCAAAGCCCAAGTTATTTTCAAAATTAAGATGATGCACACTTTGGGCTGTTAAAATGAATTTGGGGCCCAATAATTCAGACATGTTTGGTTGGCTAGGGGTCCAATGCCCAAAATTTGATTGAATGACTTAAAGAGAGCTTGTATTTGGGGAAATTTCATATATATATATATATAATAAAGTAAATAGTTTGCAATAAATATAGCCACATTTTTTAACATAAAAAATAGCTTAAAAATGTAACAGCAATAAAAAAAATTACAATAAAAATGGCTGCATGTATATATAAAGTATCGATATTGTATAAATAGTTGTGTAATGTATCAATATTCTATAAATGATGTATAAACGTGTATATATGATGTATAACTATTTATCAGAAATATATATACATCTATATATACTATTTATATAAGAGTGAAGTATCAAAAACACACCTAAACTATCATCTTTTTTTGAGTTTCATACCTAAGCTATTGGAAGTGTGAGTTTTATACCTGAACTACCACTCATTAGTTTGAGAAACACAACTCAACGTTAACTAGACCAAGTGTTTGCATACAAACACATTTAGGTGCATGTGACTATTAAATTTCTGATGATGCGACATATTTTTTTATTCTTTTAGCTGACACGTCATTTTTTTAGAAAAAATCAATTGATTTTACCCTAAACTCTTTCCTTCTTCTTCATCATTTCTCAACACATTGAATATTTAATTTTTAATCTAATACTAATAATTTCTTTAATTTTTTTCAAAGTGAGAAAAATTTCCACGCGAAGTGTCACGTGGCAAAAAATTTTAAATAAAAAAGAGAGTGTAGTACACACACCATCGCATATTAATTGAGGTGTGTTTCTCAAATTAATGAGTGATAATTTAGATATGAAACTCAATAAAAAGGGATAATTTAAATCTGTTTTTGATACTGTACTCTTTATATAATATTTGTACACTAGATTGCATTAAAAAAAAGGGAGTTTTGGACACAAGCCCACTAATACATCAGTAAATATATACAGAAGGGACAATTTCATACATCATTTTGATGTCTCACCCATATCAGATTCTCCGAAATATACTAACTTTTAGAAAACTTGAGACACATCTATTGATTTTTGTAAGAGTTTTTAAGTTGGCGCTTGGCCATAAATATTATTCACAATATTTTAGAATACGTTTTTACTTTATTGCAGAATGCTTGTTTGGCCATGAAAATTAAAAACATATTTCGGAATATGTTTTTACAATTTTTAGTTTTTTGAAAAACACCTCTTGAGGTGTATTCACTATTTTTATATTCAATTTTTCGTCTTACTTTATTTTTAAATACTACACCAACTCAATAGTCTAAAATATTTTTTAAAAATACTATGACTAAACACAACTCCAACTCTTTTTTCAACTTTAAAGTGAATACTCCCTCCGTCCATCTTTACTTGTCCATTATTAGCTTTGCACACTTGTTAAGAAACTATAAATAGAGAGGTAATTTTATCATATCACCCTTTGAATATAATAAAATGACTATAATTAATGATAAGTGTAAATTAGGAACTAAGTGTAAAATTATCTCTTGATTTTATAAACTGCACAAGTAATGTTGAACATCTATTTTTAGTATAGTGGACAAGTAAAGATGGACGGAGAAAGTACCAAATAAAGTGAATACGTTTTTTGATTTTTATGGCCAAACGGATCTAAAAGTTCGACACATACCCTTTGACTTTTTTAAGAGTCCGAGTAACATAGGAGTGGCCCAAGATAGTGAACCTATCCATGTCTGACAAAGCTTTGTTCAGCTTCTTGAACTTTGATGAAACTGGACCAAGGTGAGGAGTTCATGAACAGATCAAGAACTGTGTCATTTTTGCAGATATTGAAGAGTGTGATATGCAGGTTCAAGATGTGTAGACCTTGGGTTTTTGCATAAACTGGCTCAAGATTTGGATAGTACTAGAAAGATCTTTTTTTTGAGATCCATAAGAACCCCCTCAGGTACATGAATAATTTCCATATCTAAGAAATAATTTGCAGTCTCCAAATCTTTGATTCTGAATTCTGTATTGAGGAAACCCTTTAATTCATCTACAAAGGTCAAGTCTTTAGGTACTCTTGTTACTGTTCTTGCTGTTCATGTTGACGACATTCTATTGACGGGGAACAATCAAGAATTTGCTCAATACAGAATTAAAGGGATTTCCTTTTTGATTAACATAAACAGCAAGAAGAGTAACAAGAGTACCTAAAGACTTGACCTTTGTAGCTGGAGCAATTTTTCCCCTGTCAATACCCGAGTTAGCTCCTTAGCTTTAGATTAGCCTTTTGTTATAGAGGTAACAATGTCTTGGTACTTTTCTATGCTCTGTAATTTATGCATATGAAGGAAAAAGTATAACCTCGAGTTCCCAATGCAGCTGATAAACGGGCATACCATTGCATCGATACCTGCTTAAGTCCGTAAAGGGACTTATGCAGTCTACAAACATGTGAGGGGGAAGGAGGAGATAGTCCCGGAGGGAATCACATGAAGACTTCTTCATCTAAGTCCCCATGGAGGAAGGCGTTGTTGACGTCAAGTTGACACAGTGGCCAGTTGGTGTTTCACAGCAACACTGATAACACAACGAATGGTCATCATTTTTACCACATGTGAGTAAGTCTTAGTATAGTCGATCCCCTCTTGTTGTATATTCCCCCTTATTACAAGACGTGCCTTTAATCTTTCCAAACTACCATCGGATTTAAGTTTGACTTTATAAATCCATTTGCAGGGCAGAGGCTTCTTTCCTGCAGGCAAAGAGACAACTTCACAAGTGGAATTGGATTCTAGATCCTGGATTTCCTGTTCCATAGCAGGCTGCCAGCCAGGGTGTTCTGTTGCTTCATGGTAAAATTTTGGTCCTTTGATAGCAATAATTGAATCACTCACTTCTTATTGTAAGTGCTTAAAAAAAGAATATAGGCCCCGTTTGGCCATGAAAACCAAATACCAAATTGGAGTTGGAGTTGGACTTGTGTTTGGCCATGAATATAAATTGGAGTTGTTTTTAAATTTTTGTGAGAGAAGTGGGAGTAAAAAAAGTGAAAACAAATTTTACTTGTTTAAGTTGAATTCCGGAATTTGCCAAAATTTTATGGCCAAACACCTTTTCCGGAATTCAACTCCAGAAAAAAGCTAAGTTTTCCATGGCCAAACGCCCACTAAGGAAAAGAACCAAGTGAAAAATATGAAGGGTTAGAATTTCTTTTTTTTTAAAAGAAGGGTTAGGAGACATCACAATAAAAGCAATATCACAAATGAAATCAGAGAAATGAATAGGAAGAACACACTCCCTGGTTGATCTGCGCAGTCCTTCTGCCTGAGGTAACACATGAATGGTAGAAGGAGTAGGGGAGGTTGTTTGAGATTGACTGGTGGCTGGAGTGGAAGGAGAGTAGCTAGGAGAAGGACTAGAAACAGACTCAGAATGTGGTGATAAAGGGGTAGAAGAAATGTCTTGGGTAGATGAGAGCGGTGTATAGACATGAGACTTTGTGGATAGAGATTCATTTGATTGAAAAAATCCTGGGAATAACTTAGACATAGGTTCAGATTTGGTGAAAGGAAAAATAGATTCAATGAACTTGACATTTCTACTTGCTGGAACTTGTCTAGATTGAAGATTTAGGACCTTATATACCTTTTCCCCAAAAGGATAGCCTAGAAAGATGCCTGGGAAAGCTCTTGGAGCAAGTTTATCCCTATTGTTAGAGAGAGTAAACACAAAACAAAGACAACCAAAGGGTTTGAGTTGGGAATAAGTGGGAATTTGCTTGAACAACCTTTCATGAGGAGAATGTTTCCCAACACCTTAGAAGGAAATAAGTTTATTAAATTGTGGCAGTAAGAAGAGTTTCACCAGACATACAAATATGGCAACAGAAGAATATCCTTTTCTTATGAATGAGAGTTAACAGAGGGTGCTATATATAGCACTTAGAGTAGGTACGTGTTCTAACAAGAGAGGAGGATGTAAATACAATTACAGTTGTATAGTACAATGGATAAGAACAATTCAAACTACGTTGTTTTATGAAATAGAAACAACTACTATCTCTGATATTCTCCCTGCTTGTCTGATGTTGAAGATTTATGTTCTGTTTCATCTTCGATGCTGTGAATACTAGGAGATAGTTTCTGCGGAAGCACTCCTAATCGATTTCAAAACAAGATGAACTTATCTCCTGTTAGGGGCTTGTGAATCCATCAGCAATTTGTTGGGAAGCAGGTACAAAATTCACATCGACCTGACCAGCAACAACCTTTTTCTCTGGTAAAATGAAGATCTAGCTCCAAGTGCTTAGTTTTTGATCCGAGGACTGGATTTGAAGCTAATGCTATTGTGCTAGTGTTATCACACCAAATTACTGGTTTGAACTGAGATTGGACACCAAGTTCTGAGATTAAGGCTTTGATCCAGAGAACTTCTCGAATGACATCTGCCAAGCTGCGATATTCAGCCTCCGCCGTGGATCGCGTTACGACATGTTATTTCGTAGAGCTCCATGCTACCAGATTTCCTCCTAAAAACACTCAGTAGCCCGTAGTTGATCGGCGATCATCTACTGAGCTACCCCAATCTGCATCTGAAAATCTGTTAGCATTTGATGTCCTGCTGGAGAGTAGAGTAGACCATAGTCCATCGAACCTCTGAGGTAACATAAGAATCGTTTAACAGCTTTCCAGTGTTTGTCAATTTTGTAAGAACTAGCTAACCTTGTTGACAGTAAATGCAATATCTGGCCGGGTGAAGCCCACGTACTGAAGAGCTCCAACAATGCTCCGATATTCTTTCAGGTGTTCATGAGCAACCCCATCAGTAAGAGACAATGGTGGATGTCCAACCATTGGTGTAGAAGTGGAGTGTGACCCAAACATGTTTGCCTTGAGTAGAATCTCGGTGATATACTTCTTTTAATTAAGAAGAAGTTGGTTGCCAATTCTATGGATTTCAATTCCAAGAAAAATGGAAAGTAATCCTAGATCCTTAAGTGAGAACTTCAAATGAAGATGCTCAATCAGTTCTTCAATGAAGCAATCATTGTTGCTTGTGATTATGATGTCATCAACGTAGACTACTAGATATGTGAAACTAGTAGGAGAGTTTAGGTAGAACAAAGCTGGATCAGCCACAAATTCTTTGAACCCAATTTTTCAATAATAAAGTCACGGAGCTTTTCAAACCAAGCACGAGGGGCTTGCTTAGGACCATTAAGTGCTTTGTGAAGTTTACATACCAATGGTCGTCCTTTTGAATCTGTTTGCTCAAAGCCAGGAGGTTGTTTCATAAACACCTCCTCCTTAAGGTCTCCCTTGAGAAAAGCGTTGTTTATATCAACTTGCCGAATCTGCCAGTTGTTGGTAACTGCTGTTGAAATGATTATTCGAACTGTAATCCTTGCTGCTACTGAACTAAATGTGTCAAGACAGTCATATCCAAAGGTTTGGGAGTACCCTTTTGCAACCAATCGCGCTTTGTACCTGGAAACAGTCCCATCAGGATTTTTCTCGAGTCTAAACCACCATTTGCAGCCTATTGCTTTCCGAGATGAAGGGAGAGGAACCAAACTCCAAGTTCCATTGCTGATCAAAGCTTGAACCTCAACATAAACTGCTTTTGTCCACTTATCATTTAACATTGCTTCATGGATGGACACATGCTCAACTGAAGTGAGGTCAATGCTGTAAGCCTTGGGTTTGTAAAGACCAGCTTTGGATCTTGTTAGCATAGGGTGTGTGTTGACTATTGTTTCAATTGCATGTCTTGTATCAGGAGCAGGGCCCCAAAGCTCAACCTCAATAAGTTCAAGTGGCTCAGTATAAACAATATGCGAATTCTTGAAAGGTAACTTGTGCATTTTCCCTATTTGACAAGCAGTACATGATTCAAATATGATAGACTTTGAAAAGGAAGCATTACAATCTTTCAAAGAATGATGAACTACATCAGGGGAGGGGTTCCCTAATCTTCTATGCCGGACATCATAAGAGTCTTTGGACGAAACTAAATGACAAGAGGAAAAAAACTATTGCAAGCAGAAGCTGAATGTGAAGCAAAACTGAAAGTTGGCTTGAGATGAGCTGCTGAATTTGAGGAAAACTTCTGAAATGAGGAGAGATGCAAAGGGTAGAGACCATCATACTCATGTGCTTGAAAGAGCATCTCCCTGGTGACCAGATCTTTCACAGAACAATGAGAGGGAAAAAATTCAAACATTGCATTATTGCCCCTTGTGAATTTTGAAACAGACAAAAGAATTTTGAAACAGACAATAAGTTCTTTGTAACTTTTGGAGCAAACAATATATTTGACAAGAGAAGAGGTTTAGAATTTGTAAGAAGAGAGGATTGCCCTATATGAGTAAAGGGAAGAGAGTTTCCATTACCTATTGTAATGATGCCTGAGCCTGTGTAGTGAGAGGCATTGTTCACATTGGTTGGATCATTCGTAATATGGTGAGTGGCTCCAGAGTCTGGGTACCAGGCATTGTCATTGACGATTGTAGGAGTGGCGATGTGAGCCTGTGGAGTGAGCTGTGAGGTTGGAAAGCCAGTACCATTACTGAAATTCTGAGAACCAGCCAGATTGTTGGGAGTAAATGGAGGTGGGATGGAGATCTGGGAGTAGGCAAATCTAGGTGGTGAATATGTTTGTGTAGGGGTGCCAGAAGGGGGATTGAATGGAGAAGGTCCTGGTTGGTAGTGAGGAGAAGGATAAGCATGTGAAGGTTGTTGAAGTTGTGGTGGTGGAAGAGGTTGTCCAGGGATAGGACCAGTGAAGCCAGGGTCAAACCTATAGAAACATCGATTAACAAGATGTCCGAATCTCCCACATAACTGACATTGATGCCTAGTGCCTCTCCCACGCCCTTTTCCTTGGAAAGGAGAACGTGCAGTAGGTTGTGGAGAACTTTGGTTACTTGGAGGCTGATACGGAGGTAGGCCATGAAGTGAAGGTGTTGTAGAAATGGGAGTTGCCTGGTTGGTGACAAGGTTAGCAGAGGCAGAGAGATGAATAAGACTATCTTGTTGTCGAGCCTCTGCATCAAGTAGCACACTGGTCACTTGTTGAACAGTAAAAGGAAGTTGACTAGCAGTGATCACAGCAATCACTGGCTCATACTCAGGTGTAAGTCCAGTAAGAATGGTAGCAAGGTGAATCGAATTAGAAACTCGTTAACCACAACTTGCCAACGAGTCACAAAGAGAATTTGATGCCAGAGAGATATTCACGCATACTTTTGTTGCCTTTACGTTGTCCCTTAAGCATACTGTAAAGATGCATAATTCTAGTGGTGGTTTGTGTATCAAAGATTTGGGCGAGTGTTTTCCAAATGGTAGCAGAGGTTGTCAAACCAACAAGGGAAGGGAGGAGACTCGGACTGACTGAAACGAGTAGCCAAGAGGCAAGAGCACTATCTTGCTGCTAGTAGATAAGGAACTCAGGATTTGGGGACTCTTTTCTGTCCTCAACAATGGTGGCTGAAGGAACAACGAAAGAGTCATTCAAAAGGTAGTGGAGATTGTGACTCCTGATTGTGAGTGAAATCTGTTGTTTCCATAACAGGTAGTTATCTTCAGTGAGTTGAAGACTCACCTTCTTAGTGGAGAACAATGGAGATGTAAGAAGAGTGGAAGAAAACCCAGGAGGGGTTGTCTTAGTAGCAGATCCAGTACTAGAGGAAGTTGACATGTTGAAATATCAAGAAAAAGATTGATAGTAAAGGAGTAAAGTAAGAATCAAAGGCAGAAAATAGAAAGCTTGCAGCAGATCAGTAATGTAAAAGCTAGTAAATGAATAAGTAGGAATCAAAAGCAAAAAAATGGAAAGCTTGCACTAGAGTAATGAAAAAAGCTTGCAAAGGAGTAAAGTAAGAGTCAAAGACAAAAATGGAAAGTTGCAGCAGAGTAATTGGAAAAAAAGCTTGCAACAGAGTAATAGGATAAACCCTAAGAGACTGATGGATCGAGACTTTGTCTGCTAGACAGAAAGCTCTGATACCATTTTAACCTAAATAAAGTGGACACACAAATATGACAACAGAAGAATATCCTTTTCTTATGAATGAGTGAGTATTACAGAGGGTGTTATATATAGCACTTAGAGTAGGTTAGTGTCCTATCAAGAGAGGAGGATGTAAATACAATTACAGCTGTATAGTACAATTGGATAAGAACAATTCAAACTACGTCTTTTTATGAAATAGAAACAACTACTATCTCTGATAACCCCAATATTTGGAAGGTAGGTGAGATTGGTACAAAAGAGCTCTACAAACTTCAAGAAGGTGTTTGTGCTTTCTCTATGCCACCCCATTCTGTTATGGGGTAGCCACACAAGTGGGTTGGTGAACAATTCCATGAGAAATGAAAAAATCTGATGACAAAACACCTGAACCTAGTTCATATAGGCATTATCTGATCTGATGGTTTTTACTTTCTTGTCAAATTATAGGCATATAGTTCATATAGGCAAGTTTATCCCTATTGGTAGAGAGAGTAAACACAAAACAAAGATAACCAAAGGGTATGAGTTGAGAATAAGTGAGAATTTGCTTGAACAACCTTTCATGAGGAGTAATGTCTCCCAACACCTTAGAAGGAAATAAGTTTATTAAATGTGTGGCAGTAAGAAGAGTTTCACCCCAATATTTGGAAGGTAGGTGAGATTGGTACAAAAGAGCTCTACAAACTTCAAGAAGGTGTTTGTGCTTTCTCTCTGCTACCCCATTCTGTTGTGGGGTAGCCACACAAGTGGTTTAGTGAACAATTCCATGAGAGATGAAAAAATCTGATGGCAAAACACCTGAACCTAGTTCATATAGGCATTATCTGATCTGATGGTTTTTACTTTCTTGTCAAATTGTCTTTCAACATAGGCTAGAAAAGATTGTAAAACTGGAAAAGGATTTGATTTGGTAGAAAGCAAAAATGTCCAAGTAGTTCTAGAGTAGTCATCTACGATAGTGAGAAAGTTCTTTTCCCCTTTGTAGGTTTGTGTCTTGTAGGGACCCCAAGTATCCATATGTATTAGATCAAAACACTCTTTGGAGGAAATTTGGCTAGGAGAAAAAGGTAATTTTGTGTTTTCTTGCCACTGGGCAAATGTCACAGGGAAAAACATGCTTCTTTGTATCTGAAATGTGTAGTTCCTTAATGTGTCTCATAGAATTGTAAGGTAAATGTCCTAGTCTATTATGCCAAAGTTTCTGAGAGTCAAAAATTCCTGAAGAAATGTTCATAGCATTTATAGATTGATCAATACAAACCATTGGACTCTCAACAGTTTCTGTAGGTAAAGACTCAACTGTGGACAACTGGACATTACATGTTTGGACTGAACATGACACTTAGGAGAAAATAAAGAAGACTGAAAACTAGAAGACTCAATGGACTTGGTAGATTTCAAACTTGAGCTTGATGTGTCATCCTTTAGCAGAAAAAGACCTGTAACAGCATCACCAAAAAACAGATTCTTGTTGAGAGAAAGTTCCTGTAGAAAACAACCATTTTAGTAAACAAAATGCCAAGGTCAGTCTGTTCCACAAATTGGCTGACTGAAAGAAGATTGTGTCTAAAAGTAGGAACAAACAACACATTCTGAAGTTGCAAGTGAGTAGTGAGAGAGACTGTTCCTATACAATTGACAGAAACTTTGTATCTATCAGGAAGCGTAACCGAAATAGGATTAGGGAGAAACCTTATGTGATGTAGCAAGGATTTATCATAAGTCATGTTGAGAAGCCCCTGAATCTGCGATCCAGGGGTTAGAGTTCAGAACAGTGAAACATGAGGAGTAAGTATGTAAAGCAAAAGCAATACCAGCCATGTTAGCAGCGTGATTTTCAGGGCCTAATGCTTGAGATTTTCCACTTTGAACAGATTGAAACATTTGAATCAGTTCTTCACACTGATTCTTGGTGAATCCCTGTGAGTTCACAAGTTCTGACATAGTCCTCATACTTACTGTTTTCCCTGAATTCTCATTCATCCTGTTTACCTCTTCATGTCCATCGTTGATTCTATTTGATGTTGTACCTACTGCATTAGCTTTGGGATTGTTATAGTGCTTCTTTGTTTTGTTTGTGAATTAAAAATCAGCAGGGTACCCAATCAGCCTATAACAATTTGCTCTAACATGGTTAGTTTTCTTACAGTAGGTACAATGGAGATTATTTCATTGCACTCCACTTTGGAAATTTCCTGCTGTGGCCTGAGTGTTTCTCTTGTATTGAGTAACATTTCTTTGTTCATTCCATTTTGCTGCATTGGATGCTGCAGAATCTGAAAATAACATGTTTCCGGAATGTATTCCCCTTTGAGACTCTTCATGCAAAATGATAGAATAGGCCTGATTCGTAGAGGGGTTTCATCATCAAAATATTCCCTCTACAACCTGAATACATTTCATTTAGTCCCATCAAAAATTGCATGACTGCATCAACTTCATATCTTCATTCATCTTATGGTTGAGTGTTTTAGCACCACACTTATAATCACAACCACAAGTCATAAAGGTATTCAAAACCCTCATCTGATCCCATAGCTTCTTCAGTTTGTTAAAATATCCAGCTACATAGTAGCTTGGAGTCCAGTAATCGAGAGGGTTGAAGAGAGCTAGCAGGTTGGCAGAAGAGATACTTATACAACAGGGAAAAAGAAGTGCTTATTAAGAGTTCTCTTTCGAGCATGCCCACTTACATCATGTCTCTACTACAAGCTCCGGCTGGTGTTATTGGAAAGTTAGAAAAGCTTCAAGGGGACTTTCTCTGGGATGGTCCAAGAGGGGAAAAGAAGTTCCACTTAGTTAATTGGCGTTCTGTCACCACACCAAAGTTTTGGGGAGGGCTTGGTGTCAAAGACTTGAGTGTCTTTAACAAGGCTTTACTGGGAAAATGGCTATGGAGATTCGGGGTAAAGGGGAACGCTTTTTGGAGGGAGGTGATAGCAGAGAAGTTTGGGGTTCTGGAAGGGGGGTGTCGGACTAAAAATATTTCTGTACCTTAAGGGTGCAGTATGTGGAGGAACATTTTAAAAGGATGGGATGAGTTTAATGAAGATTCTTCTTTTAGGGTGGGTGATGGGAGTAGGGTGGATTTTTGGGGTCACAGGTGGTGTGGAGAAAACATCTTAAGAATCACTTTCCCTAATATGTATAACATCTCTTGTCAAAAGAAGATGTCAGTCCATCGGTTATGGAGTTGGAGTATGCAAGGGGGAGAAGTTCTTTGGGATTTGAGGCTCAGGAGAAATCTACAAGACTGGGAGGTTGGAGAATTTCAAAATTTGACTGGATTGCTTCACCAACAAAAAGTTTTTATGGATACTGCTGATTTATGGAGATGGAGGACAGGAGGAAGTGGTGTTTTCTCAGTTAAATCTTTTTATGAGAAACTCCTATCTAGGGAGGACTTGACTTTTCGATATTGATCCCCAGGATACCTCGAAAAGTTTGTTTCTTCACTTGGTCTGTAAGGGGGGTAATCTTGACGGCGGAGAATTTGAGGAAAAGGAAGACCACTTGCGTCAGTTGGTGTTTCATGTGTAAAGAATCTGGAGAAGACGTAAACTACCTTTTATTACATTATCGGTTAGCATTTTCTTTCTGGAGAGAATTACTGAGATGGTTTGGAGTTGAGTGGGTGGTGTCGGGCTCTGTGAAAGATGCTATGGTTAATTGGGCTCTTAGAAGACGGAAAAGAAGAAGCAGAGAATGGGACGTTGCTCCCTTGGCACTCATGTGGACCGTATGGAGAGGGAGGAATAGGAGAGCTTTTGAGGGTGTAGAAAAAGATTTTGCTTTTTTGAGAAATAGTCTCTTTGCTCTTATTTCCTTTTGGTGCACCCATGAAGTTCCTATAGGTTTAGAGGATTGGGTGGCTTTTGTAGAAAACCAAGTTCTATTGTGAGGTTCTCTACCTTTTGGTATACTTCTTGTATACGAGCATTTTTACGCCCTATTAATATAAATATTATTACTTGATCAAAAAAAATCATTCCACAGTTCTGAAGCAGTGAAACAGTACATGTCACTTTCTGATATCTCTTTGCTCAGGGAATTCAGCAACCAAGCAATGACCCATGTCATTGCATCTTCTCCATTGATCAAATAGAGGTGAGTCCTATTGTGGTATAGCTACCTTATCGTCAATAAAACAAAGTTTATTTTTGGCTGAGAGTGAGATTAAAACCCGTCTTTTCCAGTTTCCATATCCATATCCATCAAAAGTTATATCAATGAGGTTGTTTCCAGGTGAATCTGATGGAGTCGAGTAGTAGGGATGACTTAAATCTATGCCATCATTGGGTTTCTTGTTTGAAGAAGAAGGTTTCTCAGATGGGAGTTCAGTCGTCATTTTGTGGTAGCACTACTGTGAAGAAATGAAAGAAACAGCAGCTGAAGAGAGAGAAAACGAGAAGATGAAGAGTTTCCCTTAGATTTGATCTGATACCATCACCATGAAAGAATTTCAAAGAAACCTGAAGAACAGATGGGGAAAATATTTTCTGTATTTCTTCTCTGAATCATAACTGTACAGCCTGCTGTTTATTTATACCATTATGCTAAGGACTAAAAATAAAAAAATAGGTGTCACCACCTCTAGCAAACTGTTCTAGAAGAGTCTAAAAAAAGAATCTTATCTACAAGGTGCCATTTATATTATGAGATGCTGTACACTGTTGTTGTGGTGTGGATGAGAAAGTTTGGGCCTGTTTCTGAGTGTGCTCTGCTAAAATTTCTGATAGAACATGAGCCCAAAGGGAGAAGGCCAAAGGAGATGTGTAGAGGCCCAACTCCCAAGATATTGAACCTATCCGTGTCTGAATTCCTTCCTTTACTCCGACAAAGCTTTGTTCAAAGTGAGCCTGCATGACTTTGTCTTATAGAATATTCACTGAAGATCCTTATTTAGGAAGTTTAACATTGTTTTGGGATGGAGTAAAAAGGGAAGATGGATATCGATTTTGCAGGGAGGTTTTACTATTGATTATTTGAAGATTCAACTTGTCTGCATCTTTGTGCTAATGTATTCAAACAACTCTTACTTTGCTGTTTCAAGATAAAGCTAATGTTTAGGTGGACACCAGCGTTATTTTTGGACTAGCATTTTAAAAATTATTCTTATGGATCAATTAGCCAGAAAACTTTATTGGAGAAGTTAAGTTTATCGGAGAAGTTGAGTTACCATCTTCTTTCTTACGTGCTGATCTGGAGTTCCTGTTGTCCACTTACATTACAGGACAACCTGTCTGCCATTGATATCCTTTCTGCATGCGATCTTGTTAACTATTTTGGTAAAATGGATCTGTGGTTCTGGTGTTGGGCAAATCGCTCTTCATCCTATTCTTGTCAGGAAGGTCTGCTTGTGGATATCTTCAAGAGTTTGAAGCATGAATTTATTTCTTACTACATGCTTCGCTGGGTTTAACATCAGTAGCTCTTTATGGTTTTGGGAATATCAGAGATGAACGCTTGAATAGAATGTTTCAAGTATTGTTTCTAGTTCCTTTTCATATCTGTCTGGCTGCTTGATATGAACAGATTTTGATTGTGTTTCTTTTAGTACTTGAAGAGACCACATGCCGTGCAATGGATGCAACCTGAGGCTCAGGAAGGGTGCCAAGTGTCAGACTGGTTCAACATTTTCGTACTTCACCAAAATAGGTTGGTTTAGATCTGATGATAATAATTGAATATCTCTCTGCTTAACCTATTCAAGATCTGTGCTAAGTTTTAGTAGAACGATTGAAAATTTTGTTCCAGCAATACAGCTGTTCTGGTTTCTCGCCACATTTTCCAGAGTAAAGAAAAATCCAGAAAATGCAATAAATGAGCATTTCCTGCCTCGGTTTCTGGATTTTATTGTGTGGGGTTACGGACATGAATGTTTAGTGGATCCTCAGGTGCTAGTTATTCTGAAGCTTCTTGATTTCTGTACTCGCTCCTTAAATTACTTTCCCTTCCTGTGAAGTAGGTTTCAGTTGAAGCTTATCTTTATTACAGGAGGTTCCAGGTATGGGTTTTCACATTACTCAGCCAGGTTCTTCTGTTGCAACATCACTGATTGAGGGTGAATCAAGACAAAAACATGGACTTCTATTAGAAATTAAGGTTGTACTTCATGAATTCCATCTTTAATTCTTTTCTTTCTGTGCTGGTCATGCTTTTGTATTTAAGTAATAGTTTCTACTTTACTTGGGGAAATCAATATCGTCCAACAAAGATACCTCTGAACTCAGTCATCCTTTTGAATATACTGAAGTAGCTTCTTTTTATCCACCGGATCCTCTATATACTGAGGTAGCTTCCTTTTGTAACTACGTCCCTACACAAAGGATATATTTCAAATTCCTTCTTTATTATGGTGCATGGTACAGGTTGTGCTGAAGGATGAACCTGTTATTGATCCTAATGATCACAGTTCGATTCTTGAACATTTGGATAAAGTAGTATGTATATTCCTCGTTCTTCAATCCTTTGCTTTTGTTCAGTATATTATATGATGAACCTTTTGCACGCTTGTTGTTTTCTGTTCCTTCAATTGAGAAGTTTATGACCGTGATTGCGTTTTAACCATTTCTGATTGCGATAGGTCAGAAAGCTGATAGAAATATCTAGTCAAAAGGCTAATAATGTATCTGTTGTAAAGCTCCCCTTAGTTCGAGTAAAGGTGGCTTTCTTATGTGACGTGTTTCACTTTTTATTCGTTGCCCTCTCCTTTATTTATTTTAGTGCCAAATTCATGTTCCTTTGTGGATGACTAATCTGACAGGTAGACTACTCTGGGTTTATGACTATAAATCCTCAAAGGTTTGGACAAAAATATGTGGGAAAGGTACTTTCTTACACTTATTCCTAGATCACGGTTCTAATCGCTTTTATAGATCCTGCTGTCCCTCTAGAGAGATGCATGCAAGACTGTTCCTGACATTTTCGAATTTATAGGTTGCCAATCCGCAGGATATTCTTATATTCTCAAAATCTTCAAAAAAGATTGGCAAGGAAGGAATTTACTGTTTTCTTGGGGGTGATGAATCTATTTACATTTGTTCGCCATGTAAGTTTCGGCCACCAGTCTCGCCTTTTCCATGGTTTTTCACCTGTGAGTGTATTTTGTGTTTCACAAATAATGGCTTAGCTCTTCCTAAGTGATCGTATGATCATTTTGTTGGAAAAATCTGATTGTTGCCCATAACTTGAACAAATCTAATGCATTTATATCATGGAGACTCTGGACATCTTGGGTTTGATACTTTATTAACATTAGTTCTACCGAAACTATATCTCAAGTTATCCATCTTAGACTGTCATAAGATAATTTCCAATTTGTCATGAAGGGAACTTATATCATCTTTATACTGTTGAATCATATAATGTCCCACTTGGATATGTGCACTTGAGTTGTATGTGTGCTTAAAGCAAGTAAGCAAGCAACAAGTGAGAACTAAGAAAGAGCAACATAGAGAGTTGCTAGAGTGAGTGCAAGAAAAATTGAGTGTAAGAATTGTAAGACCGAAACGGGTCTTCACTTTGCAATAATAAATTCAAGTTGTGAGCAACCAATTTGTGCCCACAAAAAATATTCAACAGATAACCTGAGAGAATGCTTCCTGAGATGGTCTGGTTATCTTCTACATAGACCTACAAATGCATAGATCTAATAGGTGTGACAATCTAATGATTGAATGTGCTAAAAGGAGATGTTGTAAACCTAAAATCAACACTGGGGAAGTTGGCTCAAGAGACGTACAATCTCTAGGATTCCGTGCAGACTTAACTAAGAGCTAAACATGATAAAAGAAAAAGATCTATATAGGTTAATGCCAATCAGTTGAGAAGAAAACTTAGTCGTTACTTCCTCCGTTTCAATTTGTTTATCTTACTATCCGTTTTAGTGCGTTGCAATAAGAATGCCGTTTCAGTAATGGCCAAACAAATTTGAGGAGGGAGATGGGTTAGACAGGCATATATGGAAGCAAGTGGAACAAGGGGTGGGGGGTGGGGGCTTATTTTATTGATGTGGGATGAGAGGTTCTTGGAAGGGCGAAGTCCTGGAGATAGGAATGTACTCTATCACCTATAAGTTTGAATCACAACTTCAGACTTTCGAGTGCCACATCACAGAAGTATATGCTCCCAATTGTTATAAAGAAAGAAGAATGGTTTGGGATGAAGTGGGGCTTGTGAGGAGACAGATGGTAGGGCCTTAGGCCATTTGTGGGGACTTCAATGTCACTAGATATATCTCTGAGAAGAAGAACTGTACAAACAGAACCAGGGGGGTGAAGGAGTTTTCAACTTTGCTGCTTCTAGGCCAATTAAGTATTGAGCATCTGGTGCTTGTCCTCCCAACTTCCCATACCTTCCATTAAATTGGCTACATCTTACTGCATGAGTGCCCTAATGACACACTCTTTGATTTATTGTCCAGTTTTACACTAGATTCCTAGGTATATAATTTCATCAAATATCACACATCTACTTACTATGGATTAGTCTCAGTTCATTTCTGAATTTGAGTCAAATCCAGCATGTTGACAGTGTGTTTCACAACAAAAGTCATTCTTTCCATATCTGCCAATAAGTCAAAATAATTAAGAGAAACAAATGAAATGCTTCAAAAAATTAGCAAATCTTAAGGTAAAAATACTTGATCTACCTATCCTTATCATTCTCAAAAAAAAAATAAAAAAATATTTACTTATCCTTATTGATGTTTCATGATTTACACGTGTATTCTTCTCTAAGTGCCAAATGGAGTACAACTTTGTTGTCAGATATGGTGAATAGACTTTTACATACCTAAGAGATGCCACTATGCCTGAAATTGGAGAAAGTAGACTCTTGCTTCTAAGTTCTAACCAGGACATGTTTTATGTACTCTTGGAATTCCTCAAATAGTTGTCTCCTAGAAGAAAATTTTGCATTGCCCTCCTTCGAAAAGGTCAATTGTTGTAATCTCCGAATATTTGGGAGGAGCGATGTTATGTGCAATTACTTAATTTTGTTTTGGAAAGAGTAACATTCTATAGGTCACGACTTACTAGTACTTGAATCCAAACAGAACAGAAAAAAGGGTAATTGTCCATTAAATGTCGCATGTGATTCACATCTAAATAGTGTCTTGTGCTTTTTTACTTTCGTTGTGTTAGTACAAAAATTTAGTGTTTTAGCTCATTGATCTCTGGTTCTTATGTCTGAAAATTGATATATCTGAAGCTAAAGTTGTTTCTTGAAGTTCTGTAACATTGAGGGATCCTGGCCCAACAATGCTCTCCAACAAATATTTTTTAGCTCTTGGTGAGGTGCAAAAGGAATGTTACCCTCCATAGCATATCCACACATCTTTCCCATCACTGATTTGTGAATGTTCAGGGAATTTTTTTTTCCTTGTAAAACTTATTGCCCAAGTTTTCTGGAGTATTTGATTAATATGCAAGGGACTGTACAGTTCAGATGATAGACTTAGTCTTAGTCTGCTTTTCTCAGGATATGGTGCCTCCCAAAGATCCCTATATCAAGGTGAGATGCTCGATGACATTGGTAATGTTGTCCTCAGCGACCAATTAGCCAACCTTGGTCGTCATGCAATTCAGGTGATTTTCGAATACAACATAGTGTTTTGTGTTAGAAATAAATGCATCCACCTTTTTCTCAAACTTCTATTCCCTAGACTACAAAAAGTGAGTGTATTCTGAGAGAGTTCATTGCTCTTGGGTGAACAAAGACCTTATGTAGAACACAACTTACTTGTCCTGTACATTAAAAGTCTTCCCTGGAACATGATCAGTAAGAACTAAAAGGAAATAGTGGTTTCCTATAATTGTTACTCTCTACCGAAAGAACTAATACACATTGTAGAGCATTTATTACCAAAACAAAAACTTGACAGGTGGGGAACTTTTTTGAATTGAGTTTGAAAAAAAAAAAGGTTATAGCAAGAAATGTGGATTGAGTCTAAGTTCTGCAGGAAGAGGGGACTTCATTTTTTCATCTTTCCTAACACACTAGTAGACTTCAACCATGTTCATACATGGCCTGATCAATTCACACTTTGCTTGAAGTGTTGGGTTGTGACTCGACTCGTCAAAGCTGTAAATTTACAATTTAAAGTGTCGACAAGGCATCAACATAATCTAACAAAGCCAAGATGAAGTGAAATACGCCTATTCGATGGAATAAGAACCTCAACATATCCACAAGTTTTGGAGTAACAGTCAATAGTCTATCAAAAGCAGAATATCCCTGTTCGAAGGAGGATTTAAGGCAGTATTGTCTATCAAAAGCAGAGTATCCCTGTTCGATGGAGGATTTAAAGCAGTATAGTCTATCAAAAGCAGAGTATCCAATTGCTAGCTCTATTTACTAGCGATAGTCTGATGGAAACCTCTATCTTTGCTGAAGACAATGATTGCATAAGCGTTGCTAATTTCAGTAGAGATCATTTCTGAACTTCAGTCTTGGAACCTTTGCAGATCAATTGGCTACAAAAAACATTTTAGTTTTGTTAATTCTCAAGGCTAACTGGAACCATAGCAAGTCCACTACAGAAACCAGACCAGTGACTGCAGCAGACTAATCATTTTGTATCAGTGCATAGGGTAGCTATTATAGAAGAGAAAAAGAGGATTAGAAAGGATGGAGGAACACAAGAAATGAGTTCACCTTGTGACTACTGGTCTGAAACCTCAGAGAATGATACTACTGTACTGGTGCCAGCAGAGATGACAAATCCTTTGTTGGTACAACAATTTGGTGCATATTTGACCTGCCAAGCTTATGGGATTAGTAAAACAGGGGTGTCCTACTGGAATGCCCAGAAGTCTGAGCAAAGATTAATTAGTTAGAGATGATAAGACTTCCAATGAATTTTAGCACTCGACCAATTGTAGTGCACCAGCATATCCCACAAGGTTGTCCATACCTCGGTATTTTATCGGTTGAGGTTTAGGTTGCTTAAAGTAGCAGTTGATTTATTATTGAAAACCATTTCCTAGTTCTGTGGTATAAGCAGATCTTGCCCTACTGTTTATTGCTTTTGAAATTAAAATCACTAAGTAGTTCTATGTCATTTGGTTGGGAACAAGTTATCCCAAACATGGCAACCAAACAAGATATTAAAAAGTTATCCCCTAGACTATTTTTTTATCCCTCACACCAAACGACCCCTAGGTGTTTTCTTTTGCTTTAGGTAGGGTTTCATTTCTTTCTCTTCACATTCTTTTCCAAATTTAGGTAACCAAAATTAAAGCTAGAAAGACCACACTTTTAAGGGTTTCAGTTCTAATATCCCGTTCTGAAATCTGTAAAGTTCCAAACAATGAGTCAATGCAAAGCTTCTAACAAAGAATAAAGCGAAAAATAATTTGACATCTTATCAGAATTTTAAAGATCTTCAGCTACTGTTGAGTTGTATATTGTGTTCGGAGGAAAATCTCACTGCCAATTGTATGGAGGGAGCCAAAAAGTTTACCTAGATTGAAGACCCCCATTAAGTGTATGCAAGTGAACCGAGGAACTTATCAACAACCCAGCATGTAATGCAACAAAAACAATGATTTGGATTTCAGCTAGTTTTCCCTCAGTAAAAGTTTTCAGTGCATTCAAGTGATATATGCAAAACAGCCATCAATGAACTGGTTAAAAAGGCAAAATTATTTTTGTTCATGACTGCTAGATTTGCAATATGCACTCCAAGGTTACATAATCATGGGAAGCAATCAGCAGCACAAGGTAAAACTAGAAACGAATAAGATATCCGAAATCATAAAGGGCTTCTGGTGTTGATTTGAATAGGACCTCATCAGGATCTTATAATCTAACTATTTGGGCCACTTATGTACTTTTTGCTAAAAATTCTTGGTTTACAAGGAATTACTTAGACTACAAAACCTATCAATATTTTAACACATAGATTACTGTCAAAGACGCTGTAGTATTTTTTATAAATAAAATGTGGTTTAGTTGATTTTACAGAATGGTGGTGCCAAATGCGAACTTTACTCCATGGAAATTCTACTACCTCAAAGTACGAGGAGGAAGAAAAAAACATACTATTAGTGAAGGAAGGAAAAAATGTGGTTAATTCTCACCCAGGTGAAGGCATGCACCAAAAGTGGGAAATTGAAGCTCATCAATGTACACAAATTAGTGAGTGAACAAAGAAGCACTTCGATGTGGTTTACAACAATTTGAAATATAAGTACAATTTCTTTTCCATGACAGGATCTTATTCATAAAATTAAATGAAATAAAGGAATGCTACTGTATGTTCTAAGACATATTTACTCCTCCAGATGAATAGAGCAGGAAAAAGAAGAAATTTCACTAACCAGCATGCAGATTTAGTTAGCAACTTCAGGTTAATCAATGAGCTAACTTTAAGCTAAACCCTTTTTTAGGATTTAGCAATTCACATGGTTTAATTCGTACAAAGAATCAGTGCAGGTAGAAGTTTAGTCACCAGATGATAATCGGACAATGGAAAAGTATCTCAAATTTCAAATTGCATAGTACTAAAGTAATGTACACGTGAGATTTAAAGCTTGCGTCATATAAGCTAAAAAAACCAAAAATTGTTTGATTTAAAGATTATGGGCTGAATGGTTTATGATACACTAATACCTGTAGTTACAGTTGCCACAATAATTCAAATCAATCAGAACAATTTCCGGCTAAAAAACACGGACTTAACCCTAATCAAATGAAGGCCTGGTTTTTCCAATTACTTGAATAATGATTCAGATAAAAAGAATATATGAAGAACACCAAAACAGAAACCATAAATTTCGTGAAAGAATATATGAAGAACACCAAAAAAGAAACCATAAATCAGTACACAAAATTGAAAATCAAATAAATCTTTATCCTCATCCTAGAAAAAGGACTAATCACTATCCTGAATAGGCATTTGAGGACATTATCCTTTTACATTGAGGTAAAGGCAAGTCATTAGGATACTTGCCTTACTATTACGTGGAATTTGCCAGAAGCAGTCAATCAAGGAACAAAGCTTAAAAGGTTGACGTTGAGGCAACATTCAATAAGAACAGAAAGTAATACCTGGTAAATCTTATGGTAGAATACCTCTAGCCATCTTAGCTCTGCATCTGGATGGGAAAACTCAACCTGTTTCACACAGCAGAGTAGTAATCAAGTAAAACTAATGCTAGAGAAGCATCAGCAAAGCAGAAATCTTATGCTACACTCAGCTGGGGACGAAAGAGGAAGGATACAAGGAGGCAAGTAAAGAGGAGAGGCTTCCAAGAAACAAAAAAGAATTCTGGACAGAAAGACTCAAAAGACATTAGGGTAATCATGAGACTAATTGACAATTTAGAAGCAACGTGAAATAGTGGAGGTATAATTATCTTGTGGGGCAAGAAGAAGTGAACCTATAGGGAGAAAACAAACAGTTTCATGTTTGTTTAAAGTGAAAATACAAACTTCTTTTGTTCCTTCACTAGAGTTTATATACCATGTTGAGTTCATAGAGTTGTTGCATATGGATTGTGTAAGGGCATCTAAAAGGGTTTATAAAGATCTTGGGTTACTCCACCCATTGCCTAAGGTGTTTCGGTTAGATTCTCAAATTATCTCAGATGGTACCAAAACCAAAAACCCGAGGCTAATGTTAGGTTAACTTATGTTGGGTCACCCATATTATGTTGCTACACGGTCCAAAGGCCACAAATGGTTAAGCCTAATTTCCTTGATTTGCAAAATATATGCATTGCAAAGGCCACAAAGCCTGATTATCCAATGAATTTTAGCACTCACCCGATTGTAGTGCACCAGCATATCTACAAGGTTGTCCACAGCTCGGTATTTTATTGATTGAAGTTCAGGTAGCTTAGAGTAGAAGTTTTGGGATGTGAGCCTAATTACAGAGGGATCATCCAACTCGAGTTTTTGAACATACAGCTCTAAACAGAAACCCTCCTCCTTGGGTTTATCTAAAGATCGGAAGTGAACGACCTGCGAAACATAGTAGTATCAGAAATCTGATGACTGCCAAAAGAACAATAAAGTCACAGACATACACTACAACATATCAAGATTTCTTGAAGTAGAGCATGACAATAATAGAACAAAACACTTCGGGAAAACAAGTTGATTTGCAAACCATCCCATAGGTTCCATGTGGTATAAGCAGGTCTTGCCTTACTGTTTATTGCTTTGAAATTAAAATCACTAAGTAGATACACTAGGTGTTTTCTTTTGCTTTAGGTAGGGTTTCATTTCTTTCTCTTCACATTCTATTCCAAATTTAGGTAACCAAAATTAAAGCTAGAAAGACCAAACTTTTAAGGGTTTCTGTTCTAATATTCCGATCTGAAATCTGTAAAGTTCCAGACAATGAGTCAATTCAAAGCTACTAACAAAGAATAAAGCTAAAATATTTTGCCATCTTATCAGAATTTTAAGGATCTTCAGCTACTGTGAGTTGAATATTGTGTTCGGGGGAAAATCTCAATGCCAATATGGAGGGAGTATTGTTCATAGCTGCTAGATTTGCAATATGCACTCCAAGGTTGCATAATCATGGGAAGCAACACAAGGTAAAACTAGAAACGAATAAGATATCCGAAATCATAAAGGGCTTAAGGTGTTGATTTGAATAGGACCTCATCAGGATCTTAAGATCCTATATAATCAAACTATTTGGGCCACTTATGTTCTTTTTGCTTAAAATTCTTGGTTCACAGGGAGTTACTTAGACTACAATGCCTATAAATATTTAACACGTAGATTACTGTCAAAGACACTGTAGTAATTTCTGATACCGCATATCTTCTTTTGCAGCAGTATAAACTTGACAAACAGCAGAAATTCAATTTTGGTCATTAGTTCCTAAACATTATGCAAAAATCATATGAATACTACTTCCACAAGACTGCTTGATAATCAAATGAATACAACGCACACAAAATCATAGGTGTTATACATGATGCACAAAATAATTGCCTGAGTGGACAGCATACACTTACTAAATAAACTCTTAGAACTCTAACATTCTAACGTTTATGTGCTTAGCATTCTACAATCCCTCTTACACTCAAACTGGAAAAAACAACTTGAGTTTGCTTATTTTGTAAAGACAAACAAACATACATTTGCCAAGAACATTTGCCAACAAAATCTGGAAAAAAAAAGTTGCCAGGAAAATATCGCCGAGAAAAGATATTTGCCATTAGAACTATCTTCAAAAGGAGACATGGTACCATAAAAACAGTCACAGAAGAAAAAAGAGTGGTACACTATAACAGTCACCGAAAAAAGGAATGAAAAGAAGCCAAAAAGCTTTGGATGGGCAAGAGCATGGCCGAAGCTACTTAAATCTCTACCACAATCATAGAGGTTTTAATACCATATGAGAAAAGGAGAGAGACAGAGATATTTTATTGAATAATTAATGATTCAGTACAAACTAACACCTAACACCTTTTCATTGGTGTTGAACACAATAGACATAGATACAACCTAAGAACTTAACTCTAACACAACGAGATAGCGAGATTGTTCTTCTTGCTTTTATTTTTTGTATTTTGAATATAACGATACTTGTAAGTCTAACGGAACTTAACATAATCAATTTCGATTTGGTAATATAACTTCAAGTTTGAGACCATAATTAATTTCTAAATAACTTCTAGCTTCACAGGAATTCTTTATTTTTTCAACAACTGTGAAAGATTATTTGTGGACAGCATAGCATATTTTTCATAGACTTGTGCCCCAGCACATGAACTGGACCCAAGGAGTGAAGGCAAGGAGTGTACAGTATATCTAAAGATGTTCTAGGAACAAACCTCATAAGGAGCATAGCCAGCCATTTCACCTAGTTTGCTTAAGATTTCAGTAGGCTCACTGATTCCCTTCAGTAAGAGTCTTCCGGCATACCTGTGAACATGAAAAACAGGTCATGGATTGCCAAAACAACAGCCAGGTAAAGGTAAAAATGAAGAAGGTAATTTCTGATACCGCATATCTTCTTTCTCAGGATCATAAAGCTTGACAAACAGCAGAGGATCAACTTTGGTTATTAGTTCCTAAACATTATGCAGAAATCATATGAATAACTACCAGTCCAAAAAAGAGAATATGATAATAAGCACTATAAGATTCATTTTAATACCTGGAAATGATAGTCGGGGGGCCGAACAAGAGAAAAAACAGTGAGTACCAACTGTAAGTAAAACAATAACTAAGTCATATAGGAGTTCGGGAACGGAAACGTCAAGTTGCAAATTAAGTACTCAGGGGGGTAACGAGTGGAAAATTAGTAGCCTAGAGACCTTTTAAAGTAATTTGACATTTAATGTGATAATTTTGAAGCTACTGTTTGAGATCTATTTTTCCAGAAACATCACATTAGGGTTAAAAGTATAGGAACAGATGTCCAATATCATCAATGTTACTTAGAGAATTTTGCATGAGAACATAAACCGTAATCTAATTAACTCCGATGAAAATATACCTGAAAACGACGGCGGCACCAGACGTCCGCCGTAACTCCTCCTCCTACTTCACTGACGGATATAGCACTAGCATTATCTCGAAAACCGCTCTCGTCTTCTCCAACTCAAAACCCTTCTTCGTCTTCTCCAACTCGAAGCCCTTCGCTTCGTCTTCTCCGACCTACTTCTCCTGAAAACCCTAAATCTCCATGCTATGCCTACTCTTAAAATTGTCGACTACGACAATATTACAGAGGAACTCCGAGACACACTGTTGGAGTTCCTCTGTGTGTCTCCAACAGTGTGTCTCGGAGTTCCTCTGTAATATTGTAGCATGAAGATTTAGGGTTTTCAGCAGAAGTAGGTCGGAGAAGACGAAGCGAAGGGCTTCGAGTTGGAGAAGACGAAGAAGGGTTTTGAGTTGGAGAAGACGAGAGGGGTTTTCGAGATTTTGGGATTATGAACGGAAAATGTGACTTAAATATTGGTATTTCCTTCAAGACGGCAATTAATCATAACCGTGTGAAAAAGTGATTATAAAAAAAGGTTTGGGGGGGGGGGGGGGGGGGGGGGGGGGGGCGGGTGTATTTAATTATTTTATCTCACGATAAATTATTTCTTCATATTTGCGGTAAGTTATCCAAGACGTTGTAACCAAACAAGAGATTCACAGTTATTAAAAATTTATCCCACGACTATTTTTCTCTTATCCATCACGACAAGCGTGCTCTAAGTAATCCTTCCGTCTCAAAATAAGTCTCAGGATGTTTTTCCAACTATACTCTTTGGGGTCGTTTGATTGTGGGATTAGTTATTTCACCAGGTATATGGGATAACTTATCCCATTACTATGGTATAAATAATTTCGGGACTAACTAATATCTTCAACCAAATGCATGATAAAATAATCTTCTATTTTATCAATGCAATGTCTATCTACACTACCGCGACCTTTCTAACTGCTATCAATGTTGCCCTATGCCATCACGATATTTCTAAGGATGACGCTTTCAACATGATTTTGTTTTTCCATGTCCTTAATTAGCAAGAATTCTTTTCAACGAGAGATAAGCATTACTAATTTGTGTATTTGTCCTTCAACCAAACTACCCGGGGAAAATGGGGATCTATAGCCTATTACAATTTTTTTTGTTTGTTTTATGATCGTTTTACAAGATATTTTTTATTTTTACACATAAGAGATCTAAAAAGACCACTTACTTTAATTTCAAATTGTAAATGATTTTTTTACCACATTTCCTCGACTACCCCTTTAGTGGCATTAATAATTATGGAATTTCATCAAAGCCATATGACACGTGGGCACCTAAGAGAATTTCATACTTGCGAAAAGGGCGGGAAATGGAGACGGTTAGGTGTGAAATCAAAGTTCCGAAAAAGACGGTCCCACCACTATGAGTATCTTATTTTTTGCACCTAATTTAACTGCAGATATTACACCATATAACTTATTCCTTAGTCACAAAATAATACACTACTATATTTATATTACTAGAATTACAAATATTTATAGTAACTTTTCTTTCAATATCAATATTTTAGTTTTGAAATATTAAATTAATTCTTAGCTCCGACTATCAATTAAAATGACTGGAAAAAAAATAAGACACAACAAGTATTTTAGGACGAAGGGAGCCACTACAAGAAAACTAGTCCTTGGCAACGGGAATTCTAAATATTGATGTAGATATTACAAGAATTACAATTTATAGTACTTTTTGTGTTATTTTTCAAATATCCTAATTTTGAAATATTAATAAATTATAATATTGTAATCTAATAATGTATTTTATGGAAAACTATAAGGATGAACTAGAAAAATTATTAAATAATGAATTAAGTCTAATAATAATTTAACCACTCACATGTCAAATTTATATATTTATATATAAAAAAATTGGATTGCTTCCATTTGTTAGGATGAAAATTACAATATAATTGGCTTCTTAAATTCTACATGGTTCTGTAAGACAATCTTAGTGCTAGCCTCACCTTAGATTAGGCGCGTCTCAATCATATTTAGTCCTAAAGCCAAAGGGCCCTTAACTTAATTAATTTTTTATATATATTTTTTAAAATTTATTTTTCTAGGTTTTTATTTGAGACACAAAAATACTAATAATTATTTATAGTCAATATTTTCTAGTTATTATTTTTCAATTGACAATATAGCTAATCCATTCAATCCCTTTAAGACATTATTGATCTTAGGTAAGACTTTATCAATTTTAATTTTGAGAAACTTCTTTCGGCGGAGGCAATCATAACCGGAACTGACAACATTATTCTATAAGCAATATAGGCATTTAGAAAGAAATAGAGTCATTGTATCTGATTGAGTATATCGATCACAGTATTATCTTCTACATATCTAAATCATCAATGTCAGAGTGACTATTATGCATTAGGAAATATTCAAGATTAAGACAATGTTTTTTCAGATTTCCATCATCTAGTAATCTCAATTTTTGACCACTAAATAGAAAACAAAAAATATTGTCATACGCTTTGAATTAATTGATCAATCTATTTTGAAGCAAATGAGACGAGGACACAATATATGGCCTTGAGATACTTTCCAGCCGATAATAGAAAGTATTGCTATGCAGTTGATGTGATTCCCAGAAACAGGTACCTTGTAAGAGCAACTTTTCTGTATGGGAACTTTGATAACAACAATGTCTACCCAAAGTTTGACATCTCACTTGGGGCAACTCATTGGGCTACAATAGTTATTTCTGATGCTAATACAGTGGAGTACCAAGAGTTAATATTTCTAGCCAAGGAACCTTCCGTAAGTGTCTGTTTATCCAATGCAACCACTGGGCTGCCCTTCATTTCTACACTTGAGCTTCGACATTTTAATGGTTCAATATATATGAATGAATATGAGAATGATTTTTTCATGAGCGTCTCTGCAAGGATAAATTTTGGTGCAGAGAGTGATGATCCTGTCAGGTATATTTCAGTTCTTCAGTTACTGTATCAGCTTCCAAATCGTTGTTCTTGTACATTGTTAGAATATGATAGCTTTTGACATTTTTGAATTGAAATAAACAGGCTTAGGCTCTGTCCCTAGCATGCTCTTCTTCTGGCTTATCGTTTTTGTTCGATTTCCGAAATTTTAATCTCCCCTTAATGTCCTTATTCTCCTAGGTACCCTGATGACCCATTCGATAGAATGTGGGAGTCTGACACCATAAAAAAAGCCAATTACCTTGTTGATGTTGCTGCTGGTACTGAAAGAGTTTCAACCAAAATGCCAATTGATGTGAACACTGTAAATGGTGAGATGCCTCCTCAGAAAGCAATGCAGACTGCTGTAGTAGGACGAAATGGCTCGTTAACTTATCGTCTGAATCTTGATGGTTTCCCTGGTTTTGGTTGGGCATTTACTTATTTTGCTGAAATTGAGGATTTGGATCCCAGTGATAGTAGGAAATTCCGGTTGGTCCTCCCTGGAGTTCCTGAGATCAGCAAGCCTATTGTTAATATCCAAGAGAATGCCCATGGAAAATATCGTTTATATGAGCCAGGCTATTTCAACTTATCCTTACCCTTTGTGTTATCTTTTCGTTTCGGAAAGACATCTGACTCCACCATGGGGCCTCTCTTGAATGCTATGGAAGTAAACAGATATATGAAGAGAACTGATGGCTCTTTAGACGGTAAAACCATGTCTTTGAACATTATTGAAATGTGGTTCGTTGAAATGATGATCTGCAGTTTATTTCATTAGAAGGATTTTTTCTGTTATAATGAGCACCTTTGTTCTTTAGTTTCAAAATAACTAGGACTCTTTGCATGTGTTGCAGGACCAGTTATTTCCAGTTTAGTCTCGCACTACTCTTCTGCCAATTGGACAAACGAAGGTGGTGACCCATGCTTACCGGTCCCATGGACCTGGATCCGTTGTGACTCAGATATCAGACCAAGAAAACATCAATGTAGAGTTCATTACTTTAGCTTCTTTATGCGTGTCATGTGTTCCACTTTCTGCACTTCAGTTATGGAAGAATTCTTTTATGTAACTTTCTAGTTTTCTCTATTCACGTCTTTCTCGGAACCTGAAGCAATAAGCTAATCTTTCATTACTGTTCACCTTTGGCAGTAAATTGTCTGGGCAAAATTTGACTGGAAATATTCCGTCGGAGTTGACAAAGTTGAATGCCTTAGTTGAGCTGTAAGTCATAATATCGTTATGTTAAATGTTGCACCTGCTGAGGTTCCTTTCTTCCTTTTCCACTACTGTATAATCAATATGCACCCATGTTTGTAATGCAGCTGGCTGGATGGGGAATTCACTGACTGGTCCAATACCCGATTTTAGTGGATGTCCTAACTTACAGATAATGTGAATCAAACTGACTTTTTAAATTCATCTTTTTCATCTCTTCTTTTAAACACATTAAGTGGTGAATCTTATTATTATGCTTCTTGCAGACATCTTGAGAACAATCAGTTGAATGGACAGCTTCCTTCCACCTTAGAAGACCTAGCAAATTTGAAAGAACTGTAAGCGGCAGAATTATCTTTGTGACTAATTGTACAATTAGTTGCAGGATTTACTCAAGCATGTTAAGCTGTAGATGCTATTCAACTATGAGTTCATGCATAGGGTGATATGCTTAACTTTCATATTAAGCTTCTGCTCATCAGAATAAGAGTCTAGCATAACCCTGATTGAGCTGCAGATGTCTTGTACCGTCATAGAAACTGTCTTTTGAGTTTGAGTTTACTTTTTTATTGCTAGAGAAATTAAATTCTTAAATATTGTATTGAGATGGGTCTAAGTAGCGTGACATGGATAGTGAAGATTCATACCGACCCCAACTAGCTTGTGATTAAGGTGTACTTGTTGATGCCTAAACCTTTTCATTTCATCTACCAAGGTGTATCAATAGGGAGATCATGGTAGAGACTCAATCTCCTTTCTTTATGAAAGCAGATGATCTTAACACAAGTTGGCTTGTGAAAATACTCGTATGTTAAATCCTCTGCGCTTGGTTGTGGATCTTATTTCAGTTACTTTAATGGTTCTTACTGTGCATTCACTGTGTCTTCAGTCTCTACTAGGCTCGACTCACTGCTTTACATTTTCTACGTCGAAGTTACAAGTCTTAAGTTCCTCTGATAATCATGCTGCCTTTCTAAATTGTTTTCTCTCTTCTGTTTCTTTACTAAATCTGCTGAAATATTCTGCATTCTCCTCAGCTATACTGGAAACACTAATCTTCGCGAAGGGGAAAGCAGTCACAGCCGTAAGAATATCATTATAGGATCATCAGTTGGGGTTTCCGCTCTTCTTCTTGCTACGATTGCTGTTAAGATAGTGGTAGAAGGAGTAGGATGAAAGAATGAAGTTAGTTAGTTAGTTGTACAGCTGGCATTCTGTTGCAATCTGTTATAACAGAATTGCCATTAGGCAATGTGTAAGTCGGTTAGCCTAGACTATAAGTAGTTAGTTAGGCAGCTAGATATTTTCTAATTCAATTCATTCTATACTCTCCTCTGTAGATGTGTAGTTCTATCAATACAATGGTGGTTCTATTTACTCTCTCTGCTTTAGCTTCTACTGCATCATTATGTGATCACAACTCCACTTGTTCATGGAGTTTTAACATGGTATCACAACTCCACTTGTTGCCATCGGATAATTCTGGAAACGTGATAATCTCAATCCAGCTCAATGGATCTGAGAATTACTCGATATGGAGCAGAGCCATGAAGATAGCACTACGAGCTAAATGCAAACTAGGATTCATTGATGGAACGTGCTCGAGAAATCTGTATACAAATGATCTAATCGAGGAATGGGAACGTGTGAATGCAATAGTCCTCACATGGATGAATACAATTTCGAAGGAGCTTGTCAATGGAATAGTTTATGCGAACGATGCTCATGCTGTATGGATGGATCTTCAAGAGCGTTTTAACAAGGTAAATGGATCTAGGATCTACAATCTTCATAGAGAGATAGCTACAATTTCTCAAGGTGTGTTTGACATATCTACTTATCATTCACGACTACGCTTGTTGTGGGATGAGTATTGCTCACTAATTCCAGCACTCTGTGGCTGTGCTGAGTCAAGGAATTTCAAAATGCATCTGGAACAACAGAAATTGTTCCAATTTATGATGGGATTGAATGATTCATATAGTGCAATCAGGAGTCAGATCTTGCTCATGTCACCATCTCTTACTGTTGGACAAGCCTACGCAATGCTAGTCCATGAGGAGAGTCAGAGGAAAATATGTGAGTCTAGTTCATCATCAGGAAGTGAACTCCATGAGAGCACGACCTTAATGAGCATTCATGATGATCAGCAGAGATTCAAGAGATTCAATCAGTATGGTAGTAACAGTTACAACAACAATTTGTTCTGTAATCTCTGTAAAAGGAAGGGACATAATGAGAGCATATGCTATAGGATAATAGGTTATCCTCTTGGTTACAAGGGAAAGAAGAAGCCATTGTACAGACAAGGCAACACTAATGATAATGTTTGGGAGAGACAGCCTAGACAAGCTAATATGACTGTGTATGACTACATTGCAGAGAAGGAGGATTTTGCTAGAGATGTTGTTGATCCAAGTGGTCATGAAGGTGCTTACAAGGTGCAACATCAGCCAAAAGCAAACATGGCAGCAACTCAGAGACAACAACATCAGAAAGTTGATACTGATGCTGCTGGCAAGTATGGCAACAGAGGACAAAACTACTTTACTGATGAACAATACAACCAGATAATGCACCTACTTGATAAGGGGAAATGAGTGGATTCAGCAGGTAATGCTAATGTTAATTCCACTTATTTGCAGAATTATAATGATTCCTGGATAATTGACACTGGAGCAGCAGACCATATGACCAATAATCTAAATTTGCTCAACAATGTGGCTGCTGCATATGATATTTTGAAGAGTAATGTTCATCTTCCAAATGGTAAGACTGTTCCCGTTAATTACCAAGGGAAATGTGATATATTAGGTGGTTATACCATTGGGAATGTGCTCTATGTACCTGATTTCAAGTACAATTTGTTGTCAGTTTAAAAAATAACTGAGGAACTGCAATGCTCAGTTCTTTTCTTCCCTTATTTCTGTGTATTCCAGGACCTCTACACTAGGAATGTGAGGGGGATTGGTAGAGAAGAAGGTGGCCTTTACCTCTTGCTTCCTAAGGGTTCTGAGGTGAAAGATGATAAAGACATGAGGGTTAGTAGCTATTTTGCAAAAAAGCTTACAGAAGACATACAGATTTGGCACAAGAGACTTGGCCATGTCCCAGCTGGAGTCATGAAGAAGCTAGATTTTCTGAAAAATAAAGTTTCCTTTTGTAGTTTTAACAATTGTACTATCTGTCCCTTAGCTAGACAGACAAGGAAACCTTTTCCCACTAGTAGTTCTAAATCAGATGCCCCATTTCATTTGCTGCACATAGACATCTGGGGACCTTATAGAGTTCCTACTCTACAAGGTCATAGATACTTCCTTACTATTGTAGATGATCATTCCAAGATGATCTGGATTTATCTGATGAAATTGAAAAGTGATTCTCTTGTTTTGATAAAGTCTTTTGTCCAAATGGTGAGTGTTCAATTTGGCAAGCAAGTAAGAATGATAAGGACTGATAATGGTGCTGAGTTCTTTAGCAAAGAATGCACTGATTTCCTAGTTAATAGTGGTATTGGGCATCAAAGTAGCTATCCACACACTCCACAACAAAATGGAGTGGTGGAAAGAAGTCACATGCACATATTGGAGGTGGCAAGAGCTATTAGGTTCCAAGGTAACATTCCACTTCATTTCTAGGGATATTGTGCACTGACAGCAGTGTATATCATCGATAGATTTCCCTCTAGTGTTCTAAATGGGAAGTCTTCATATGAGGTCTTGCATGGTAACACACCATCCCTTTCTCATCTTAATGTCCTTGGTTGTTTGTGCTTTGCTACTGTCACAGAGAAACTAGACAAATTCTCACCTAGAGCAATACCAGCAGTTCATATGGGCTACTTTTGTACACAGAAGGCATATAGGTTGTATGACCTTAAGTCCAAGAGATTTTTTGTTAGTCGAGATGTCACCTTTAAAGAGAATGTATTTCCCTTCATGTTGCTGCAGAAAAATAACATCTCTAGTCCTACTTTTCTGGACTTAGAAGACTATCCTGATGATCTATTCACTCAGGATCCTACTTTTGATGATCACAACATCAATGTTGGTCCACCTGCAGCACCTGTGATCCCTTTGCCCACTGCCTCAGATCATGCAACTACATCATCCATGACACCTCCAGTGGCTCCTATTGTCACACCTCAGCCTAGATGATCTAGTAGAGGCTCTAAACCTCCCACTTGGATGCAGGACTTTATTTGTCCCTCCAAGGCTAACACAACTTGTTCTTATCCACTTGCTAACTATCTGAGTTATGCTGCTCTTTCTTCCAAATGCCAATCTTATCTTGATGCTGTTTCCTGTGATGTTGAGCCTAAGTCCTTTGAAGAGGCTCTTAAGGATCCTAGATGGGTTGCTTCTATGAAGACAGAGGTTGATGCTTTAGTTCAGAACCAAACTTGGGAGGTAGTACCTGTCCCTAAAGACAAGACTCCCATAGGTTGTAGATGGGTCCATAAGATCAAATATAAGTCCAATGGTGAGATTGAGAGGTTCAAGGCCAGACTTGTTGCCAAAGGTTACAACCAGCAAAAAGGCTTGGATTATCAAGAAACCTTTTCTCTTGTGGTTAAGATGGTGACTGTGAGAGCTGTAATTGCCTTGGCTGCCATGAAGAATTGTCCCTTGTTTCAAATGGATGTTTATAATGCCTTCTTGCAAGGTGATCTTGAAGAGGAGGTTTACATGCACCTGCCACCAGGATTTGCTAGTCAAGGGGGGAAGAATGCATGCTGTAGACTACTCAAATCCCTTTATGGACTCAAGCAAGCATCCAGACAGTGGAATCTAAAGCTCACAAATGCCTTAGTATCTGCAGGTTTTGTCCAAAGTCAGCAGGATCATTCCTTGTTTGTGATAAGACAACATAGCAAGCAAGTTTTCAAGCAAGTTTTCATCCTTGTCTATATAGATGATCTACTCATTACAGGGGATGATCAGAAACTCATACAAAAGGCCAAGGATATACTGCACAAAGCCTTCAAGATCAAGGATCTTGGACCCTTGAAATACTTCTTGGGAATAGAAGTATGCAGATCACAAAAGGGAATTTTATTGTGCCAAAGAAAGTACACTCTAGAGCTTATAGCTGAGTTGGGGTTAACAGGCCTGCTATAACACCTCTTGAGCAGAGCCAGAAGCTAACAAGCTTGGAGTATGATCAGAATTGTGGCTCACAAGAAGATCCACCATTGAGTGATGTGAAGAGCTATCAAAGATTGATAGGAAAACTACTATACCTGACACTAACTAGGCCAGATATTGCCTATAGTGTTCAGACTTTGAGCCAATTTATGCATACACCTAAAAAATCTCACTTGGAGGCAGCACATAGAGTGGGCACACCTTCCTTGACAGCATAATGCGATGCTGATTGGGCAAGCTCTAATATCATGGAAATCAAAGAAGCAGAATACAGTGGCTAGAAGTTCAGCAGAGTCTGAGTATAGAAGTATGGCTTTAACAGTGTCTGAACTGATCTGTCTGTTGGGATTGTTTAGGTGCCTAGGAGTTGAAATTCTTACACCTATTGAACTATTTACAGACAGTAAAGCAGCTATGCAAATAACAAACAATCCTGTGTTTCATGAGAGAACAAAGCACATAGAGATTGATTGCCATTTCATAAGAGAAAAGGTGCAACAAAGATTGATACATCCTAAGTATGTGTTAACTAATGAACAAGAGGCAGATCTGTTGACAAAGGGACTTAGAAGTCCTCAGCACTATCATCAGTTATCCAAGCTAGGAGTTCTAAATATCTTTTCACCACCTAGCTTGGAGGAGGGTGTTGAGATAGTGGTAGAAGGAGTAGGATGAAAGAATGAAGTTAGTTAGTTAGTTGTACAACTGGCGTTCTGTTGCAATCTGTTATAACAGAATTGCCATTAGGCAATGTGTAAGTCGGTTAGCCTAGACTATAAGTAGTTAGTTAGGCAGCTAGATATTTTCTAATTCAATTCATTCTATACTCTCCTCTGTAGATCTGTAGTTCTATCAATACAATGGTGGTTCTATTTACTCTCTCTGCTTTAGCTTCTACTGCATCATTATGTGATCACAACACCACTTGTTCATGGAGTTTTAACAATTGCCTCTTGCATACTACTGCGAAAAGGAAAAAAAAGCTCTCCTAAGCAAGGTCTGGTGCAATACTTAATTATGTCATATTCATTATGCATAAAAGAATTTGGTGGGACTCACATTATCTTTCTGCTTTTATTTTAGGCCACCTTGAGCTAAAGTTACCTCCTAAAAGGTTTGTCTCTTCCTTGGGAGATGCTGCAACAGAAGCGGCACACTGCTTTACGTTAGCTGAACTTGAAGAAGCGACCAGGAACTTTGAAAGAAAGGTTGGATCAGGGGGATTTAGAGTTGTATACTATGGGAAATTAAAGGACGGGAATGAAATTGCTGTCAAAGTTCTTACAAATAATTCCTTTTAGGGGAGGTGAGAGTTCTCAAATGAGGTAAATAGGTGGATGTTCCTATTATGCTCTAGAGGCTTGTCATTATGTTACATTTTAAGACACTTCAAGTGTCACGCTCCGAGACCAGGCCCTGGACGTAATGGGCAACCCATACCAATGAGGCCCGAGAAGACCCCTTAGCATAACATCGTGAGCACATTCAATAAAACATTTGCGAAAGAAAGACCTATTTGAGAAAATCATCGAAAAATATATTTCAAGAGTTTACCAAGTGTTGAGAACAAAATATTTAAACAACATCTACATAGATCTACGAAGCCTCTAACATAAAAATGGAACATCAATGCTGGGACATGACCCCTGCAATACCATAACTGAAAATCAGAGTTCAAATAAAGATATAAATCGCCTTTCGAAAGATGGAAGGCTCACCACTTGTTGACGTTGTCCCAAATAATTCTAATGCTGCACCGTACCATGAGAAAGTGGTTTGGGAACCTACATCATGAAATGATGTAGCGTCCGAGGACGATAAGTACGATGAGTACTGGTATGCAACCCAGGGGAAGGGACATCACAGTTTATAAAGCAAGTCGAAATACCACATAGATCATAACATAGAAAATGAGGCAATTCCAAATCAACAAGTAAAACACTAATATATACATTATTTCTGGACTAGATGGTATCACCGATATTTAGTTTCCCACGAACTATGTGGGTCCGACTATCGCTCGATCGGCTGAGCCTCCAATCCAAGTTTTCCGCAAGGATCGGAACATCATATCATAATCACCTCATGACTGCATACATCTGAACAAATCAAGCGTACAGTAAGGAGCCCCGTTCAACTCAGAGGGAAGATCCCCGTTCGACTCATACCCGTGTCAGCAAAACACGGTTTCAAATGTGAAGCCCCATTCGACTCACACCATCTTGGCTAACCATCTAATCCTCTTAAGCCCATATTTTAACATTTCAAACATTTCACAAAACATTCATTTGGGACTCTTAACATTCTTAAGGCATTTATAACTTTGGTATCATCATACCAAGACTTGCAAGCCATACATATCATGCCATAAACATTTCATAAATTCGTACATCATTAGTCCCATCATTTAAAAGATTTAAACACATTTACCATATCCCTCAAAGGTTGAAGATTTCATAATTCATAAACAACACTTTCAAAACCGAGGGATGTAGAAATCCTTTTCCCTTTTCATCAAAAGCCAAGATTTAACTAGTAAAATAATTTACAAAAGAATCATGACTTTAGATCTGCCGCAAAAGCTTTTCATAATAATAGGGTTTCGTATTACCAATAATAATCTTCAAATCTCAAGGAAATTCATAACCAAAGAGTAATTTCATAAGCATGGGTTTGCAAACTTTATAGAAATCTTCCTTTCGAAAACTATTTAACAACCCACATTCAAAACTCGTATAAAACCGCTTTCATAGTCAAGAAATCAACCCATAATAGATTTAGTTGAAAGAGGATTGTTCAACATACCTTTTGACGGAGAGAAATTTATGAAACGCTTGAGTTTGACCATAGGAACCTTGAACCCTATGTGTTCTTGCTTCTTGACTTGGAGAGGATGAGAAGAGAGGAAAGTAGCGTATGAAAATTCTGATGGGGAGAAGGGTTTTTAATCAATTAAGGCTAAGGAAAAGGTTTAAGGGACGAAATTGCCCTTCAAGGGCTTTTACAGGCCCAAAAATGCACTAAGGGGAGGGCTGCAGGGATCGCACGCTAAGGAGGACGCTTTGCATACCCAGCAGCGTGCACTGCCTTGCCTGTGCACGTAGACGCACGCGCTCGCGCACGCTTTTGGCCTCGCTTCGCTGTCTCATCTTGTACAAAATTGCCTTGGGACGCTAGCTTACTTGCTTTGCAAGCCCATAGACGAGCACCACTCAACACTTTAAAAATTCAAGAGATGCGGAATGTAACAACTACATACTTAGAACGGTTTTAAGTCTTAGTCCAAAAAACTTGGGGTGTTACAATATCTCCCCCTTGGGATCATTCATCCTCGAATGATGGGTAGGGACTTATTGAGGCTACACAAGTAAGGAAGTAAAGGCTATAACTTCACATTAAGAATTCTCTTTTGAACAAAGATAGAGAGACATCAAGAGGCGGTCTATGACAACATCAAGCAAAATCATGTGAGTAGGAATCGTGAGACATATGAGACTTGGCATAGACATGATCTAGGACATACGCTTTACAGAACATGATCATACTAATGTAAGGCATGAAATTTTGGAAATCATAAGCATGGATTGAGATTGATACATGGCATGAAATAAGGTCTTGCTAGACGTATGAATAGAAGTATCCCCACCTTAAATGATATGGATAATAATCCTTAGATTTAGCAACACTTTTCAACTATATAACCTCCTCTGAATACTACACATCACCACTTACGACTTGAAATTCTCACACTGGTGCATATAGCTACTAAAGTCTACATCTAACATCTTTCTTTCACCCTGTTCAAGCCTAACTCAAGGGCATAAAGTGTTACATCTAATGTGATCCTACTAGTCTGAATTACGAGATTCTATATGCCAAACCCTTATAGGAACATTCTTCCCTAAATATGATCAGCCCTTAGGTTTATTCTAAACTCGTCAAAGTCTCTTTTGACATCTAGATTTATCCTCCAAGAATACTACCTCTCCCTATCACCTTAATTAATCAAGCTCAAGCTTTAACAAAAAGTCACTTGCCACACGAAGCAATTGTCCACAAGTATCCAACATCACATTTAAGCCTATTACTATATTCTCTTCCCGACTTATATGTAGCTAAATTATTGATGTGCCATCATTTTACGGCACTTTCGACCCCTTTTAACTAAGAACAATCATACGTTTTCAAGCAACCATCGTCGTTTTTGATGTTTTTATGTTGTATTTTTAGGAAAAGGAGACAAACATGGAAACGGAAGGAAATACGGGCAAAACGACATTCTGGATAAGAGTGATGGTCCGAGTGACGGACCGTCAAGCTAGTGACGGACCGTCAAGCCCAAGCCATCAAGATGGGGCAGCACCACTACCTAGTGGTGACGGCCACCGTGACGGGCCATCAAGGTGGTGACGGTCCGTCACCCAAACCGTCAAGTTGAGACAGTACGTTACGCGGATTCCGAACGTTTTTGGGTTTACTTCCTGGACTCCTATAAATACCCTATGTTAGGTTTATTTTAGAGGTTGTCGAATATTATTCTTTAGTTGGCGGACACATTGTTCACCAAATAGTTTTAGAAGAGTTTTTAGTCGAACTTGGAGAGCAAGCAACACATTTTCTCCTTCTTGAATTCATGTTCTTGAGTTGTTCTTGGGATCTTGTTTTCTTGTTCTTGGATAATTGAAGATTGTTTTCATTATATTGTAAGAATCTTTTCTCTTTATTATGATTATGACTTTCTTCTCTTCTTCTTCTAGCATGATTAACTAAAACTCCCACAACTAGGGTTGTGGGAGCCATGGCTAAAGTAGCAATATAGATTTCGGGTAGCGTTGGGTTCAATATATATGTTGTCACGTTGTTAATCATTCACTATGTAACGTTTTCTAGTGGTTGCAAACATTAGAACATGCCTAGGTTTAATTTGCTTGTGTAAAGAGATTAAAACCGGGAAACTTGGTTAACTACGAGGATTCGAGACTACCAACTCTCGTCTTATGATTAATGCTGTAACTAGATTAATCTACTTGATGTTTAGGATTGAAATCTAAAAGTGCACCTTTTCAAGTTCGAGAGAATTGAAAAGTAAATTCATCTATTTGGTTGAGAAACGTTTAGATGATACCATTAATTCAATCACATCGTGACATACATATAGAAAGAACCCTGCTACGCCTAAAATCGATTGTTACCACGCCATGGTGAACACTTCCCTAGTTCATTCTCTCATATTGATTTAAACTCATACGTTTATTATTTGCTTTGTTACATATTGATCACACACAAACCCCCCCTTTTTTACCGAAAACTATTGACTATTAGTCATCTACTTCACTAAAGACTTAAACTTTCACCATATTCTCTGTGGGATCGACCCCAACCTTTGTTGGGTTCTATATTTGACAACGATCGCTTACGCTTCTTAATTGGAGTGGTACTTTGAGCGTTATCAAATTTTGGCGCCGTTGCCGGGGACTACGGTTGTTTGTTAAGTCCGGTGTGTTTATTTGACTCTTAGTCATACTTTCCTGCTTTTACGTTTAGTTGTTGTTTTTGTTTTGACAGGGTACAGAGTTGTGCATGCCAAGTACCCGGCGCTCGGGTGAATCAACATTACCTTACGATCCCGAGCTTGCTAGAACATTAAGGCGGAATATGGCCGCATAACTAGAGGCAGCAAGGCTCGCTGCAGAACTGCAGGCCCAACAAAATCTGAACGCTGATGGTCTGTAGGACGATGTTATGCTGAATGATGAGGATATCGACTTGGATGGAGTTGGCGCTACGGGCGCCATTGCTCTTCCACCGCTAGCGCCCGGAGCCAAGTTCAACATCACTAGCACGATGATCCAGCTGTTGAACTTGAGAGGAGTGTTCCGCGGTGCCGCTGGGGATGATCCAAACCAGCACCTGATAAATTTCGTGGGGATCTGCAAGTCATTCGAGTTGCCTGGAGTGAGTCAGACAACGATCAGGCTCAGGTTGTTTCCGTTGTCTCTGTCTGATGAGGCAGCGTTATAGTTGACAGAGTTGACCCCCGACTCTATCACAACTTGGGGAGAGTTGAAAGGAGCTTTCCTAGAAAGGTTCTTTCCTCCCTCTAGGATGATACAGTTGAGGGATGAGATTAGCAATTTCAGGCAGCAACCTCACGAAGCTTTACATGAGACTTGGTTACGGTTTAAGAAGAAGCTGACACAATGCCCTAACCACCAGTTGAACGACGAATTTTTGATGCAGACATTCTATAGGGCACTGAATTCGGCTACCAAGCCGACATTAGATAACGCAGCAGGTGGAGCGTTTATGGGTCGCACTTTTGCCGATGCCACAGCTATCTTGGACAGGCTCACCAAAACCAACAGGGCCTGGCATACACGAGATTCAGAGGTAGCGGCCAGCACTTATGCCGTGGGTATGTCAGTGGAACGGTGCAGAAAAGAGGAGGAGCGCGACCAAGACATGGCGCACCTGAAAACGCAGTTGGACCTACTTACAAAGCACTTGTTTTCAGGAAGTATGGAGAAGGTGAAAGCTGTGGATTCCCAAGGTAGAGCAGCAGGTTGTGAATCTGATGAAGAGGCGAACTATTTGGGGGGTTTCCAGGCCAATGGACAAGGAAACCAAGGTCGGACCTATCAGAAGGACAACTACTATGAGAAAGCTGGTTACAGAGATCGCGATCAAGGAAACTGGAGGAATAACACTGACAGAGGTGGCTTGTATATACCACCTGGTAATCGAGACAAAGCTAGCAATGAGGCAGGGACGTCCAAGCTAGAAAACATGATGGCGAAGATGCTGCTGAAGGTAGAATCGACTGACTCTGGGGTGAAGGAGATAAGGACTGAGTTATCGGCCATGAGTCAAATAGTGAAGGCGCATTCCACTTCGATCAAACAATTAGAGCAGCAAGTGGGACAAATCTCGGCATCTCTGAACCAAAGGAAGACAGGTACCTTGCCGAGCGACACTACTCATCCGAGGAATGACGCAAGCTGTATGGCGATCACCACGAGAAGGGGAAAAATATTACCGGAATCACATCCGGTAATTCAAACTCAAGTTGAGGGTGATGGCGCCAACGACAAGGAGGTTGAGGAGGCTACTCAAAAGCCCGCGGAGAAAAGAAAGGAAGCCGAGAAGCTTCCAACTATGATGCCTCGACCACCACCTCCGTTCCCGCAACGATTGAAGAAGAAAGCGGACGATAGTAAGTTCCTGAACTTCATGACCATGCTCAAGCAGATATCAATAAACATCCCACTGGTGGAAGCTCTTGAACAAATGCCCGGTTATGCAAAGTTCATGAAGGACTTGATTACCAAGAAAAGGTCGATAAGCGTGGAACTAGAAGACAACCTCCACCACTGCAGTGCTATCTCCTCAAGATCGTTGGTAGACAAAAAGGAAGATCCAGGTGCATTTACTGTTCCCTGCACTATTGGGAAACTCAATTTTGGGAGAGCATTATGTGATCTTGGTGCTAGCATCAACTTGATGCCGCTGGCAGTGTACAAGCAGTTGGGCTTGGGAGCGCCCAAACCAACGAACATGAGGGTGGTAATGGCTGACCGTTCAGTAAAGCGACCTGTGGGAATATTGTCCGACGTGCTAGTCAAGGTTGGTAAGCTTATATTCCCTGCTGACTTTGTGATCTTGGATTGCGAAGTGGATTTTGAAGTTCCCATAATCTTGGGATGACCATTGCTAGCCACGGCACGAGTATTGGTTGACATGGAAAGAAACGAACTGACCTTCAGGCTAAACAATGAAGTTGTCAAGTTCGAGGTGACCCAATTGATGAAGCGACCAAGAGACATGGAGGTCGTCTCAGTGATAAATGTGGTTGATGAAGCTCCTGCGGATGTGCATCTTGAGGAGAAGTGTTTGGTTGAGACTCTAGCTGTTGTGAGAAGGATGCTGCGAGAAGAGAAACCTGTCGAGGAATGCGGTGAAAATAGATCAAGGAAACGAAAACACCACAAAAGAATCTGCAAAGAAAGAGCAAAGAAGTTATCGCGACTAGCTGCGGAGCCGATAAAAGAGGAAGATGGAACGCAACGTGAAGTTGTCACGTGCACACACTCCATCGAGTTTTCCTGCTTTGGAAACCTTGGCGGTCTCCAACATCATGTCAGAATCTGAGTCATATGGACTTCACAGGTATTCCTTTCTCTCACAGTGTTTAGTTTTCATATGTATGCATTGGGGACAATGCATGAGTCTAAGTTGAGGGTGTTGGTATACCTGTGAGTCATACACCACCGAGGGTTTTTGTTGCCGTGTTTCTTTTCCCTCCGATGTGCTATCTAGTAGAACCGGCATATTTAGGTTGTTAGTTTAAATTTTGTTAGTTTTTTTTTGAAGTGTCTATAGCAAGGTGATGAGCATGGCGTTTGTTTGGACTAAAAAGAAGCCCCTTTAAAAATTTTCTGGTTTTGTACTTATGTTGAAACGATTGACTGTCTGGATCCTTGAATGTCATTGTATGGTTATGATTAGAATGAGTATGCTTAAGCCGAACGGTTGTTTGATAGTTGGTAGTGATATAGTTTCTTGGTGCCAAGTGTGCGTGAGATTATTGTTATAAATTCTTACTCTGTGCATGCATCTAGAACTTGCCCGGTCTATTTGGTTAAAGTTTGAAGTTGGTTGCTTAGGAAAGGATCACAGGCCCTTTTTGTGTGCAGTCCACTTAACCTATAAGACCGTCCAAATGCAAATAATTCCTTTGATCCCTGTTTGAGACATAATTGACCTTGTTCTTTCAATAACCTGTCACCGGTCCTGTTTAACTTTGAATCCCTATTTTGGCCCTGGTCCTTCCTTGGACATCGTGCACCTCAACCCAGGCAATCAGCCTAAGTTGAGGGTGGCTACTATAGAGGTAAACCCTGTTTTGGCCCTGGTCCTTCCTAGGACATCGTGCACCTCAACGCAGGCAATCAGCCTAAGTTGAGGGTGGCTACTATAGAGGTGAATGAGAAGAAAAAGAGAATAGAGAAGATTGGTTGTGAATAGAATGAAAAGTCGGGTGTGTGCCTAAGAAAAGAAAAAAAAAAGAAATAAAAAGAATTGTCAAAATAAAGAGGCCGCACTTGTAGCTAGAAAGAAGAAAATACAAAGGTGAATAAGGATGGACGAAAGTAAGTGAAAGTTATGTGGTAATATGATATCAATGATTCCAAGGAGGGCTTAGTCACTAACCCCTAAATGTATCATACCTACACCTGAAGCCTCATTACAAGCTAATACAAGTCCTGTAGTGATCCTGAGCGGCTTTCTGAAGAACTGAAATAGAATAGTAAGGGCAAGCCTATGGTATCGCATGTGCATTGTTTGAAATCGTTTGTGAGTGTGAGCGCCTTACCTAGTCCTAAATCGTGTGTGTGGGACTTCTTTGTGGTGAGGGCACCAAGATTTCTGTATTGTCTATTGATTGTTAGGATAGCTGCGCGTGTGTATGTAGAATGTTCTATCATATCAGAATGACATGTTTGGATCCTTGCAAGTTAGTGTTTCATACATTTGTGTGCTATGAGGGAGCTTGATCTAAAATTGAATAAGTTTTTGAATGCCCATGAGTTGCTAAAGACACGAGTTGTTTTCTTAGTTGAGTCATTTTATTATTTTATGTTATGTTGCTTGAGGACAAGCGAACGTCTAAGTTGAGGGTGTTGATGTGCCGCCATTTTACGGCACTTTCGACCCCTTTTAACTAAGAACAATCGTACGTTTTCAAGCAACCGTAGTCGTTTTTGATGTTTTTATGTTGTATTTTTAGGAAAGGGAGACAAACATGGAAACGGAAGGAAATACGGGCAAAACGACGTTCTGGATAAGAGTGACGGTCCGAGTGACGGACCGTCAAGCTAGTGACGGACCGTCAAGCCCAAGCCGTCAAGATGGGGCAGCACCACTGCCTAGTGGTGACGGCCACCGTGACGGGCAGTCAAGGTGGTGACGGTCCGTCACCCAAACCGTCAAGTTGAGATAGTGCGTTACGCGGATTCTGAACGTTTTTGGGTTTACTTCCTGGACTCCTATAAATACCCTATGTTAGGTTTATTTTAGAGGTTGTCGAATATTATTCTTTAGTTGGCGGACACATTGTTCACCAAATAGTTTTAGAAGAGTTTTTAGTCGAACTTGGAGAGCAAGCAACACTTTTTCTCCTTCTTGAATTCGTGTTCTTGAGTTGTTCTTGGGATCTTGTTTTCTTGTTCTTGGATAATTGAAGATTGTTTTCATTATATTGTAAGAATCTTTTCTCTTTATTATGATTATGACTTTCTTCTCTTCTTCTTCTAGCATGATTAACTAAAACTCCCACAACTAGGGTTGTGGGAGCCATGGCTAAAGTAGCAATATAGATTCCGAGTAGCGTTGGGTTCAATATATATGTTGTCACGTTGTTAATCATTCATTATGTAACGTTTTCTAGTGGTTGCAAACATTAGAACATGCCTAGGTTTAATTTGCTTGAGTAAAGAGATTAAAACCGGGAAACTTGGTTAACTACGAGGATTCGAGACTACCAACTCTCGTCTTATGATTAATGCTGTAACTAGATTAATCTACTTGATGTTTAGGATTGAAATCTAAAAGCGCACCTTTTCAAGTTCGAGAGAATTGAAAAGTAAATTCGTCTATTTGGTTGAGAAACGTTTAGATGATACCATTAATTCAATCACATCGTGACATACATATAGAAAGAACCCTGCTACGCCTAAAATCGATTGTTACCACGCCATGGTGAACACTTCCCTAGTTCATTCTCTCATATTGATTTAAACTCATACGTTTATTATTTGCTTTGTTACATATTGATCACACACAAACCCCCCTTTTTTTACCGGAAACTATTGACTATTAGTCATCTACTTCACTAAAGACTTAAACTTTCACCATATTCTCTGTGGGATCGACCCTAACCTTTGTTGGGTTCTATATTTGACAACGATCGCTTACGCTTCTTAATTGGAGTGGTACTTTGAGCGTTATCAACTATCAAAGAATTCTCTCAAGCAACACCACAATCAATAATTCTCGATTTTTTTTTCAAGGAGACACGTCATATATTCCCATCTAACTATTTCACATAATTCATTCTCATCTCGCATCTCATTCACACTTAGCAACTTAGATGACACAATTGCACCATAGCCACCACTAAAAGGGAAAACCCACTACCTTCCATCTAGACCACTACTTAGCTTCCTTTACTGACAGTTGCCCCCACATAAGCTAAACATTACTGAAGGAATAGATTGAGAGCATGAAATGCATGACATGCAAATAGAGGCCTAACTCTTGACCACAAACATAGAGTATGAACCGAATATCTTTAACAAGAGTATGAGCATTGGGGATACATGGATGTTCTTTAGTCTTGACTTATACTTAGTGTGACCTTGTCATGCAAGATGAGATCTGGGGAATTTGGTGCGATGAGCATGGGTACTTTATATTTTGAACATACAAGATGTGAACTGAAGGTTTTTCTGCGCATAGACATGCCATAACCTTCCATAACCATCAAGGGTGGACGTACACAGGGCTTAGAGAAAGGAAATCAAAAGCACGAATCTTTCAAGAAGTCTGATCTGAGCATGTACATGATGTAGCATGATTTCAATAGCCATTTTGGGCATATCATGAATCTTGAATTTTATAGGACTGAGCATAGTGTGAGATATGGGTTCATGGATCATGAGCATTGTAACATAAACCTTGGATCCCTAGAACCTTAGAGAAAGATTTACACCGTTGAGAGACGCTATCGCTTCCATTTCAAAATACAGAGCATTGGCAAGAGATTACATAGAAAAATTCGACCCTCAGACATAGGCATGATTCAAAGGCATAAGACATGGGTAGAGTGTCCTCTTAAGCTGAAGTGTAAGGAATATGCTAGAATAATAACGGGTCACTTTGGCACGCATCATAACTCCCTTCTGGAACTCCTCACCACTAGAAACTCAAGATTTCCTTGGTTCAACACCTCATTATCTCCCCCTTAGCGCAAAGGTCACTATCTTAGGCCTGTGAACCTATGTTGTAAAAAGATCTATGAGTACAACACTCGGCGCTGTGGGGTATCACTATACACATGAATACCATTCCCATCCAGATATTACACTTGGAAAAATTACCAACTCCTCTCTAAGCCAATCCCTTTAGAGACACCATTCTTAACTTACTCCAACCTCTATAGTCGAAATATCAAAGCTTAGCTTTGTTGAGCGCACACATCTACGCTCTCTAATACTTAAAAATCTACTCTTCATTCCTTAGTCTACTAGCGTTTGTCTAACCTCATATCCTCCCAATTCAACGAATCTTAAAATTATACTAAGAGATTCAACGTCCCTTTAGATCCACGATTCCCTCAATTCCATCCTAATGGGCACCAAATAATTACTACCTAGCCTCTTTCATATAAGGAAACTCAAGAACACAAATCAGGAGCAACTAACACTTAACAACTTACAACCTCATCTAACAACTCATTACCTCAGGTACAACTTGTTTTTATAAGTTTAGGGCTCTTATTCGTCTAATGACTTAGCCACAATTCACTGCTTCAACGCTAGTTCTCATGAATATATCATGCTTACACATTCAAACCTTCCCTAAGTTATCAACAATAGCCCTCTCACGCACCATGTCAAGCCTACTAGATCAGTCTCATAAAAGTAATATTATCATTCCCAACTATCACTTTTTCTACTTCGTAAACCATCCACAACTCAACCTTAGTGTCTAGCACTAGGTAAGGTTAACATCAAAACTTAGCATGCTATTCAGGCTTACAACTACCAGATAGAAATCAAGAAACACTAATCCACCACAACTTTGACAGAGTGATCGATCTTAACTCATTCTTCAATATACTATGGCTTACAAGCCAAATCTCATTCACAATATTACCACTGCACCTTAACATTCATAACACATCTTCTCACCTACTATAATGGCTCACAATTACTAGATAAGGTTCAAGAAACTCTGTCCTACTAAAACCACATGATAAGGATAGTCGATCTTAATCTTACAATATAACCCAGTAAGCCCATCAACACGCCATTCCTTCTCATATCACGTCTACTTATCCATGCATACACTTAAACTACCTTCATAGTTCTGTATGCATCACTAAGTCTCCATCTCCAATTTTTTCAAATTGTAGTCTAAATTTATAACTTCGTAACCACCCTATCCTTACGCTCACAACTTATAATTGGTCTAGACTACACTAGTCAGCCATCATTAGCTTCTTCCCTATTTTAAAAAAAAAATCAACAACATCTTAACTAACCACTCTTCGTCTGCCACTCTCCATAAAATTTGCTAATCTTGCCACGCTAGAACTCATACCATACGGGTATACCACCTCTATCACTCACTTAGTGGGTACAAAACTCTAGCTGCCTTCTTTGATCATTCACTGCCTGCTATTGACACCCAATTTTGACCCCCCTATACCTCTCTCGGGCTGTTATTTTACTAGTCTTTATTATTTTAAAGCTTAATTTTTCTCGCGTATTGCTTTTATTTACTAAATAAATCACGTGTTTTATCATCGTCTTGACACTTTTTAAATTCGTATACAATTTATAAATATATAATTTATTTCTTAATTATTACTATTTTATCATAAATTTCGTATAATATTACATGTCATTAATTTTATGAATAATATATATACGTAATTTATTTATAATTTTCAATAATATATATGTTTTGATAATTATCATTAATTATTTTATCTACTAAATTATATATGTAGTATTTCGTTTATTAATTATCGTTAATTAATATTTTATTTTATTCATAATCACCCTTTATATATATATATATCGAGAGAGAGCATGTTAATTAAATAGCTGTCCAAATTCAATCTCCTTCCCAATTTATTTAAATTCTAGCCCCTTTTTAGCCAATTTCTTTAAATTCTAGCCTAATTTTAAACTAATTTGGCCCATTTTTAAATCCCAAATCCAATTTCGTAACCCATCAACCGACCCGGATCCGACCCGCGATGAGATCAAATCTCAGCCATTGATCTAATGTGATCAACGGCCGAGATTAAATCTCACCCCCTCTTTCCTTTCTTAATCACTCATACCCCTAAAACCTATTTCATTTCCCCCCTCCACCAGCCGCCACTCACCCTAAATCCTCTCTTTCCCATCGTTGACCAGCGGCGGTCAACGCTACTCCGCCAGCTGCCGAGCCTTCGACGAACCCCATCGTCGTGGCCTCTCCGACCTCCACTGCCTGCCACCTCTCTCTCTTCTCTCTCGGCTTCTCCGCCTCTCTTCTCCTCCAGCCACCCACTTATTTCCCTTCAACCTCCACCATGCCGCCGTCCTCCCCATCTCCGGCAGAACCCACAGCCGGCCGCCTTGGTCGGCTGACCTTCCACACTCCTCTCTCCCCCGTTTCTCCGACGGAAACCCCCATAAATGGCCACCTGATGCCACCCTCAAACCCTCCTCCTTATCCCCCCACTTCTCTTTCTCTCTCCTCATCTCCGACCGGCCAACCACCATCTTCTTCCACCAAAACCCCACCCACAACGGCGAAATACCACCAAAACCAGCCGCCACCGGGTTTGTTGTTTCCTTCTCTCTGGCGAACTTCAAGTTTCTTTGACAAAGGAATATTGGGAGCAGCCCCGTCGATGTTATGGCAGAGTATGCACTGGTTTAACGGTTCTCAAAGCTAATGCTTCATCTTGGTCTGTGTCAGCTTTGGGATACTAACAGATTATCACGAATCCATTCTGAGTTTGGTCCTTTCATGATTCAATTTCATCTCCTTTTTCTTGATTTTTAGATGTGAAATTAGCAAATTTTGATTGAGAATTTTTTTTTTGAATCTTTTGATTTTGTGTTAATTATCCATTGTAGAAAATCTCAATTTTACAAACTATTATCTTTAGCCTGATTCTGGGAACCTAATTCTGGGTTGCTCTGTTGTGTATACAATCTCTAAACATGCTTTTGGTTGCTGTTTCATACTTGTGTATGAGTGTGTGATAATTTTGAGGCTTGACCCTTTGGTAATTTGATCCTTATTCGAACAATTCCAGCATGTTCTTTCTCCTCTAATTGATCCCGTTTCCTTATCTGAATCTAAATAGTTTTGATTCTTGATTGTTCTTGATTGATTCTTCCTCCGTATTGTAACAACTTTAGTACTCGGCTAAATATGGTAAAATGTTGATTTGTCTTACCATCTAATTGATTCAATTGCTTGATTCTGGGAAAAATTTGTGGTAAATTTGCCTTGGTTTTGCAATTGAAGAGACTGATTTCTTTTTGAAAAGGAAAGTATGTCTCTTGCTTATGTTATTATGAGATAATTTTAGTACTCACGTTTTATGGTAAATTAGGCTTGATTTTCTACTAACTGATACTACTAATATGCTTAAGGAAAGGATTTCCTTTAATTGATTTTAAAATATTCTTTTTCCCTATTCTTGCTAGCAACGGGACACTATATAAACAGTCCCATCTTTTCACTAAGACAGACTTTAGACTTTACAGACACTACTACTCATATTTTTAACTTTTCTTCTTGGTTGATAAGGGCTACTTATTTCTAATTGTGAAGGCTTTGAATATTTTTTGTTATTTGCGGATAATTGGTTAGTGTTTTATCGATGCAGATTTCAATTCATATGCATGTTTACCTTTAGTTTGGAATATGTATCCATCTGTGTTTAGCCATGATTGTTCTGTGATTTTTTTATAAAAGCATGTCTATAGGATGTCAATTTAGAACTTATATTTCTGTTTGCATTAAACCACTGTTAGCATGAACTTGTTAGTTGGCTTATGTTGTTTGACTTGTTGGTTTATGTGATTACCTTTGCTTCTGGCTTGGTTTTGTTTTCGTTGTATTTTGTGGAATACGGAGGTCTTAATGTATTCCCATGCCTCGACATAAGCACTACCTAGAATCCTTGAGATTCTCAAGAACTCTGACATGTCGAGGGTAGTTTCATGGGTCATACTAGGATCTTCCAAATCCTATGCTATATTTAACAGGTTTTCTATTAGAAGATGATTACACAGTGAAGAGTTGCCCGAGATTTGGGAGTCTCCAAAGCTTAGATCTGTCTTATTTTATTTTCTCATTCATTCATTGGTCTGTAATAATTATTGTATAAACTTTGATAATAAATGAAATACTTTAGGGGTTGCTATGGGGGAGGGGCAAACTATCTGCTATCTGTTATTCAAAACGTGTTTAATAAAATTAACGTAGAAACATGACTATAGGTATTAATTCAATTTCAGTTTTAAATCAGTTTCGTCACTTTAAACCAGACTTATGTGATTAATATATGTTTCAACTTAAGTCAGATATCATGCTTATAAGATTCAAATTTATTTCGGCATATTAATTCAATTTCAGCACGTTTAATTTGCTTATAGGATTTAAATAGATTTCCCCAGTATGTTGAATTAACTAATTATCATGCTTGATGAACCTTGCAGTTTGTTTACATATAATAATAATACGTAGATATCATGCCTATAAGACTCGTTAATTTTCAGCATGTTTAACATGATAACTTGATTAGAAGTTATGCTTATAGTATTTGAATTAGCATCGTTTGTTTTAACTAGAAATCATGCCTATGAGTTAAAATACGTTTCAACATTTTAATGTAGCTGGCTATCAGTTTTCAGCATATTAAAATAATTAATAGGGTCAAGTCAATTGTCAGCATGTTTGTACACATTAATGTGGCTTAGACACTATGTCATTAGGATTTTAAATTAATTAATCAATCTTTAAATAGTAGGCAACATGTGTAGTAGTTGTAAATGATTGATCATCTAATATGTTTAAACCAGTCCAACACTTAGAAAGCATGCCTATAGGTATAAATCTGCTTTAACTTAGAAACCATGCTTGTAGGATTTAAATCAGTCTTATCATTTTAAAATCATAGATCTTGCCTATAGGTTTGTTAAAAACAGTGTTAGCATGTTAAAATCGCTAGATATCATGCCCATAGGTTTAACTATATAAAATGCTAAATGTGTGAATGAATTGTTTTAACCACCTATCTTTTAATTAAATAAAAGGCCTACTTGAGACCGTTACGTGCTACATGTTTCGAGTCTTTCTTGTTTTATTTGACGCTAAAACTCGAGTCTAATTAGTAATCTTTAGTTTTATTTGTCTAGACCCATATCCAAATAGTAGTCCAATGCCTCTTGGATATTAAGTCGGGACGGGTAGGCATACTAAGGTACGTTAGACTTTTTCATTTCTTTAGTACGCACTTTAGGTTAATAATAATCTTAATAACCAACTTAGGTGGGTAGATAGACGGACATGATGGAAATTGACCCGAGCAGAATACGACAATGTCTTTGAAATTATCTTCGATAAATAAGCCGGGCGCTGATTCGAATAGGTTAAAATTAACCTAAGTTTGTTTCTTTCCATTTGTTTGGGGTAGTTAACTAAGTCACTTAGTAATTAAGTTATCTTCTTTATATCATTGTGTCAATTTTGTTCTCTCACTTATCTCTCTTCTTATTTACTTGTTCATGTATTTTAATTGTAATTTGCGCCTATTTCTTTCTCACTTAGATTTATTAATAATTTAATTAGCCTAACTTATATGTTTCTTTTAAAATAAGATTTTTACTTGAATTTATTAACCGACCTTTGTTTATCACATACTCCCCACATAAATAACGAATCCGGCAGGGACCCACATTTGTGGACCTCGAAAGGTGCCTAACACTTCGAGGTAACTTGAACCCTTACCCGATTCTCTGGTTGCGTAGACTTAATTAAATTAATCGTAGTTAGTTTAGAATGGTGCCCTAACGCGCCTTTAATTCGTTAGGTGGTGACTCTTCACGCTCTCTAATCCTAAAAAGAGAGTTGTCACGTCGATGGCCCGCTTTTCGCGAGAAAAATGGGGCGCGACATGATGACGACTCTGCTGGGGATACTTAGGTTCTAACCATTACGGATATGTTTATGTGGGGTTTTGTATTATTATTTGTTTTATTGTATTGGTGGATAGATTCATTTATTTTTCTCTGTTTTATTAATTTTCACTCTTTATCATTTTTTTCATTTATTTGTGAATGAAATAATTAAAATATGTTTGTCTTTAAAATACTTTTTTTATGCTTAATTGTTTCTTTGAGTTTACTTTCTTAAATATTTTGGAGTCATTTTAGTCTTTTTCTTATAATTTACTTGTTTATTTCCTTAAAAAAAACTTATTTTTTATATTTAATTATTTTTCATGCTTAAATAAATATCTTGTACTGTTTATATTCTCTCATACTCATTTATTAAATTTTTGTCCTTAATATATCGTTTATTAGTTAATTTATCTTGCATGAGAATCCTTTTCCTAAAAGTCTTTTATTTGATGTCCTAATTTTATTAATTATTTTATATATTTAGTATAATTTGTTTCCTTCTACGTACATTTTTTTACCTTATCTCATTTATTTGTCTTCCTGTTTGATTTACTGTACTTTCATGATTAAATCTCTTTTCTTATTTTCTTTATGTGTTTTCACATTATTATTTCATGATTAACTTGTTATTTATTTAATATGACTCATGTTTTCCTTATTTTCTAATCTTTTGTTTATGCACCTACTTACTTGATTATTTTTGCTTTATTCATTTTTTATCGCTTCTCTTAAATTATAATGGGTTATTGTTTTTTTTTATATATATGCTATTTGTTATAAATTTTATGTAATTGTCATTCCGCTTCTATCTTCCTCCACTTGGAATTTCTCTTCTCTTTATTGGAACGGTTGCGTGGTTGCACGGACGTTCATTCTAAGACACCCTTAAGGAAAATGTCTCATGAATCGGTCGATCAGCGGTGCGTCGACAGCCATGAGCTTTTCCACTCTCGAGTTGTCCGCTTGAGGGGACCTGTATCACAAAACCACTCTTGCTCCTAGATCTTGACTGTGTGTCCCTTTACTAAGGAATACACTTCGTGCTGAACCTAGGAATGATATCCTTAGTGTGTTAAGATCGATAGTTGACCTTGTCCTATGTTTAAAGGGGTTCACGATCTTAAAAGGACATTTAATTTTACGCGCTATGTGTTAGTTAAACTGCTACATGTAGGTCAATATTTTACCTATTCGAATTCGGCTCGTCTTAGCTTTTCCTTACTCTTAGAAATCCAAGCTTTTGATGCTGAAAAAAAAATATTTATTTAGATTTAATGTAAATAATTTTATTTGCACCGCATCTTTATCCCTTAGGCCCAAATCATACAATCTTAGGGCCTAATCAAAACTTTTCTCCATTCCGATGTCATGACTTGATCTTGTCTTCTAAAAATCTTCTTTTACAAATCATATCTTAATCCGACTCGTTCCTCAGTAGGATATCCCAGACTTTCTAATCTCTTAGAATAATTCGTCGCTTCTAGGATATCCTTAACTCTTCGCTTTCTACATCTTCTCTGCCAAAATTTTATTTGTTTGGTCAGACTCCGCCGTAAGTTTGACTCTCAACTATAAACATTCGATGTTTGTATAATCTTCCAGCTTTCACAACTTTTAAGTCATATAGAGCCCTCATAACTTTCATTCAATTCTAAATGCGCTTAATCCAGAATGTTTTACTCTCTAACTACAAGATTTTTGTTTTCTTGTGCGTTCCTCCTTTACTAATCATGAGTCTTCTTCTCCTAAGGTTGACTAAAGTTGAACATAAGAGTATATCAAATGGCTAGTCAAGCGATGTTCATCAACCTTGCCAATAGTGAGGTCAAGGATAACACTTTGGGGTCACGCCAAGATAATGCCGCTACATTTGGAGCACGAGCGAGTATGAAAAGTGTTGAAAAGAGAATTGATAGAATTATAGATGTGATATTCGACATTTGCGGCTCGACAGATATGCCACTAGAGTCTCCTATATTGGCAACCTTACCTACACATGTACATGATGTGCAAGGCTGCTCGAGTTTGCATGCACTTGCACTGCAGAAAGTGCTTGATGAATTGATAGAAATGGGTATAGGAAAAGAAAGAGGAAGGGAAGTTCCTGACCATCAAGCAGGGTTCACACAACAACCAGAGGTGAGTAAGTTGGCCAAGTCAGGGGAACAAAACAAGGGTAGTAAAAGGAACTTGAATTTTCTGTTGTATGATGGATCTGGAGATCCTCACTTTCACTTGAGGGCATACCTTGATGAGCTTGCAACTATTGGACAAGGTAATGATATTAAAATGAAGCTTTTTTTTAGGTCATTGACTGGTCCAGCTTTGATTTGGTATGCAGAAATAGACATGAGCGAACAGATGTGTTGGGATAATCTAGTCAAAGATTTTATCGATCAGTTTGATAAGAAGCTAAAGAGAAAATTTATCGAAAAGGATGTAATGCATTACAGAGTTGGTTTGGTTGAGACACAATCCAAATATAAGGGGAAGGCAATCATTGATAAAACAACAAAATCCTCAAAGCCTAAAGTAAGAAAATTTCAAGTCATGACTCGCTTGGATGAGCCGCCTTCGCTCACTTTCAAGATGTTGAGGTCGAATGGAATCTTACAACCTAAGTTTGTTGACTCATATTGCCCTTCAAGCCCCTTATTTGACCCAAACAAGCATTGTGCCTTTCATTCTGGCATGCCAGGTCATGACACGGATGAATGTCGCCAATTGAAAAGAGAAATCCAAAATTTGATAAGCAGTGGAAAGATAGTGAAAAGGCCTCGCCCTCATTGATATGGTATCCATCTCCAGAAATCATCCCAACACCAAATTACACCCAAGCATATTATCCTCAATCCACCACAAAGCCTCGTTTTCAAACTGTTTGGTATCCACCTCCACTTATTCTTCCAACATCAAATTACATTCCAATGTCTTATCCGCAGTCCACCACAACCTACCCTTATGACCAGACTACCATACCAAAGGGGCAAAGTAAAGGAAAGAAAATCAAAAGGGGATTGCGATGTCTTAATTGAGGTTAATCTTTTATGGAGACTCAACAAGTTGGCAACAAGGCATCCAAAGAAGAAGTGTGACTAACAAAGACAACAGCTCTTAGTTTTCAAGACTACCCTTTTCATGTGCTCTTCTTTATCAAGTTTTTTTTTCAAATTCCTTTGTAATATGAACTACGGTTGACCTGATTCCCCTATAAGAGGGATACGTAGGCGCTCATTTAATGAGTTCGGTCTCACCATAATAAAATTTTCTTTTTCCCTATATTATGTATTCGATCCTTTAGAGATGGGACTGACTGATTTAACAAAATGATGAGAAGAAAGCTCTAGTGTTCAACAATAGTCGACCTTGTTCACCTGTGACTCCCTTATATCTCAATGTTGCATCCTAGCATCGTGCCGATCCTTCAAAACTATAAGTTTTATTTCGTGCGAAGCTCAAACCTATACATTTAGATCACTCTTTAAACTCTAACTCTCGTTCGTTTTGAGCATTTTTTCTTATAATATTATTATCGTTATTACTATTTGATGTTTCAAGCTTATGTGTGCTACATGATGATTTTATTTATGTTTAATTTATTTATTTTGATTCAAAGGTTGTCTACCGTTTGAACATCGACTCGATTAAGAATCTCCAATATGACAAATATGCGCAGTATCCGAAAGAAAGCTAGTCTTCTTCCTTCTTGCTCCAGGCAAAATACTTTTTGGACTCTCTCCGTCCCCACTCATACACTCCCTGAACAAACATCTTCAGCTCACATTGATCGTGGTACTTTGCCGAGCATGATAATATCTGACGAAAATAAGAACAACAAGCTAGGTGCATTGCAAAAAAGGATTCATGATTTAGAGGAGAGGGTGGATGAAAAGTTACGCTTTGAAAATGTTTATGACCTGAGGTATAAGAAGTTGTGTCTACATCCAAGAGTTGAATTACCTTTAGGATACAAAGTTTCAAAACTCAACGTGTTTGATGGGCACCTTAAAGATTATTGCAGCAGATTGGTTGGCCTAGGAAATAATGAAGCTCTTTTAATGAGATTATTTATTCAAAGCTTGTCAGGAATAGCCCTCACTTGGTATGTCAAACAAGATTTTGACAAATGGCATACGTGGGAAGATATGGCTCGTGACTTTGTAGAATAACATAAGTTTAACATCAAGGCCGATGCAACAATGTTGGATTTACTCAAAGTGCGAAAATTGAGTCACGAATCTTTTGAGGAATATGTTAAAAGGTGGAGGTTAGAAGCTTCTAAAATACGTCCTCCAATATCTGAAGAAGAGTTGATACAAACTTTCATCAGATCATTAGATGGTATATACTACAAAACATTGTTCTTCACATGTATTCAAAGCTTTGAAAGTTTAATTCGAATTGGAAAAGAATTAGAGTATGGCATTCAGACAGGAAGAGTCATTGATGTTTCCGTAAAACAAACCATTTTTCAAACGTCAAAGAACTCACAGGATGAAAAGGGAAAAAGGGCGTCAACCTCTATACCTCAGACACAATATCATCAAGATGAGGAGATGCATGCTATCTTCGATTCCTATAATGCGCGTTCTGGGTTTCACAAGGTTCTCAAAGTGAATTTTATTGGACCCAATCCAGTTCTCAACATAAGGCTTATCCAATACAATCAAGCTATCATCAATCAAAGAGAATAAGGCCTCGTACCTTCACCCCTTTAACTGAATCTTTGACAGGTATATTTGAAAGATTGGGAGCCCAAGGTGTTGTGCAACCAAAAAGGGGGTGGATTCCTAAATACCCGCCTTCTAACTTTGATCTATCCAAGAATTGTGCTTATCACTCAAACATCCAAGGTTATGATACCGAGGAATGTCCTACACTAAGGTACAAGATTCAGAATTTGATTGAAAAGGGAGAGATAAAAGTGCGACAAGGACCACTAAGAAACATTTAAGATCCCACCACTATGGGTGAAATCTTTGTTCAAGGTGACCCGACAAAGGTAATCCGTAGACATGGGAGAAAGAAGCACAAAATGAATCAAAGAAATTGATAAAAACAAGATCAGCACAAGCAAAGTACCATTGTCCTCTACTCGTTCGCGTTCTAGCTAATAATTTTTTCTTCTTTTATTCACTTTTCTTTGTACTCATGAACTACAATTGACCTGATTTCCATTTGGATACGTAGGCAACTCATTATTGAGCTCGGTCTTAATCTAATAAAATTTTTCTTTTCCCCCCAGCTTCTGAATAGGCTCTTCGCCCAATAAATTCAAATTATTTCGGTCCGCCACAGGATTAATAATGCCAAAATGCAGATTCAAAATTAAGCCATTGATGTTCAAATATGAGACAATCGTTTCTTTTATGCTAACATCTTTCTTTGAGTAAAGCAGAAATACATGCCTCCTTACATGGAAACAGAGTCTGAACTTTTTGCCTAGCAATCTTTCAATTGACAAGGACATGCGAAAAGCATTTTATTTTAAACTAGGGCAGAAATTTTTGAGAAATCTCAAAAATTTCACGAAAATAAAGCGCAACCTCGAATCTAGCACCTCAAATCAAGGACGAGTTGATAAGGTACGCGTCAAACTTGCTCTTTAAAACTTATAATTTTTTTTTAGTACAGGAACAATGCTTCACTCTCTCGATTTCAACGCAAGGCTAAGCTACTCCACCCTTATCAGCTCTTATTGAGTTATACTATTTGTTGAGCTACTGAAATTTATTTATGCTACTTTTGAGCTACTGAAACTTAATCATGCTACTTTTTGATATATTGAAACCTATTCGTACTATATTTTATTAAGCTACTATTGGGCTTCTCGACGAGCCTTAAAATAAGCTACTATTGGGCTTCTCAACGAGCCTTAAAATAAGCTACTATTGGATTTCTCGACGAGCCTTAAAATAAGCTACTATTGAGTTTCTCGATGAACCTTAAAATAAGCTACTATTGAGTTTCTCGATGAACCTTAAAATAAGCTACTATTGGGCTTCTCGACGAGCCTTAAAATAAGCTATTATTGGGCTTCTCGATGAGCCTTAGAATAAGCTACTTGTGGGCTTCTCGACAAGCCTTAAAATAAGCTGCTACTGAAATTCGCGATGATCCTTAAAATAAGTCGATGGTGAACTCCGTGATGAATTTTAAGTTTTGTAGGTTTATCAACAAGTGATCATTCCTCTTAAAAGGTTTAAACTGGGGCAGAATTTTTGAGGTTCCTCAAAAATACTGTGACAACATCAAATAGATAGGCTTGAATACCTTTTCTCGTCATTATTGTTTGCTATAATTACTATGTTTTAATGCACTATTTTGTAATTTCCTATGTTTATTGACTAATTATTTTATCTAGTTATGTCAGAAACTGCAGGTATCGAAACTCCAAAAAAATTAAAAGTGACTGATAGCAATGTCCATTCTCATTTTTCGAAACATACTTCTTTATCCCTACATTCTGCGACTTGTCCAAAATCACATTCATGCTCCATTATGTTACATTACTATAATCTTGTCAACTCGTGCTATCCTCATTCAAAATGAACATCTATCGATCTTCTTTAGGGATCTATTTCATCCTTAAATCTAGAACTACACATGGCCTGATTCTCGTAAGACCCGAGATATGTAGGCGACTTAAAACTGAAGTCTCGGCCACATCATCTTTCACAACTCCCTCTTGTTTCTTTTGATTCCAAAAGAATCGTCCTCTCGGTCGAACAAAATTGGCTACTAAGTCAACGTTCCTTGCCCGGCAATTCATCCTTCATTCCCGAGCAAGGAAGGGGCAGCTGTTGACACCCAATTTTGACCTCCCTATACCTCTCTCGGGCTGTTATTTTACTAGTCTTTATTATTTTAAAGCTTAATTTTCTCGCGTATTGCTTTTATTTACTAAATAAATCACGTGTTTTATCATCGTCTTGACACTTTTTAAATTCGTATACAATTTATAAATATATAATTTATTTCTTAATTATTACTATTTTATCATAAATTTTGCATAATATTACATGTCATTAATTTTATGAATAATATATATATGTAATTTATTTATAATTTTAAATAATATATATGTTTTGATAATTATCATTAATTATTTTATCTACTAAATTATATATGTAGTATTCCGTTTATTAATTATCCTTAATTAATATTTTATTTTATTCATAATTACCATTTATTAATATATATATATATATGTATAGCATGTTATTTAAATAGCGGTCCAAATTCAATCCCCTTTCCAATTTATTTAAATTCTAGCCCCTTTTTAGTCAATTTCTTTCAATTCTAGCCTAAATTTGAACTAATTTGGCCCATTTTTAAATTCCAAATCCAATTCTGTAACCCATCAACCGACCGGGATTCGACTCGCGATGAGATCAAATCTCAGCCATTGATCTAATGTGATCAACGGTCGAGATTAAATATCACCCCCTCTTTCCTTTCTTAATCACCCATACCCCTAAAACCTAATTCATTTTCCCCCTCCACCAGCCGCCACTCACCCCAAATCCCCTCTTTCCCATCGTTGACCAGCGGCGGTCACCGCTACTCTGCCAGCCGCCGAGCCTCCGACGAACCCCATCGCCGCGGCCTCTCCGACCTCCACCGCCCGCTACCTCTCTCTCTTCTCCCTCGGCTTCTCCGCCAACATCAGCTGCTCTGCCTCTCTTCTCCACCAGCCGCCCACTTCTTCCCCTTCAACCTCCACTATGCCACCGTCCTCCCCGTCTCCGGCAGAACCCACAGTCGGCCGCCTTGGCCGGCTGGCCTTCCACACTCCTCTCTCCCTCGTTTCTCCAACGAAAACCCCCATAAGTGGCCACCCGACGCCACCCTCAAACCCTCATCCCTCTCCCCCTACTTCTCTTTCTCTCTCCTCATCTCCGACAGGCCAGCCACCATCTTCTTCCACCAAAACCCCACCCACAACGGCGAAATACCACCAAACCCAGCCGCCACCGGGTTTGTTGTTTCCTTCTCTCTGGCGAACTTCAAGTTTCTTTGACAAAGGAATATTGGGAGCAGCCCGTCGATGTTATGGCAGAGTATGCACTGGTTTAATGGTTCTTAAAGTTAATGCTTCATCTTGGTCTGTGTCAGCTTTGGGATACTAACAGATTATCACGAATCCATTCCGGGTTTGGTCCTTTCATGATTCAATTTCATCTCCTTTTTCTTGATTTTTAGATGTGAAATTAGCAAATTTTGATTGAGAATTTGTGTTTGAATTTATGATTTTCTGTGTTAATTATCCATTGTAGAAAATCTCGATTTTACAAATTATTATCTTTAGCCTGATTCTGGGAACCTAATTCTGGGTTGCTCTGTTGTGTATACAATCCCTAAACATGCATTTTCTGTATGAGTGTGTGATAATTTTGAGGCTTGACCCTTTGGTAATTTGACCCTTATTCGAACAATTCCAGCATGTTCTTGCTCCTCTAATTGATCCCGTTTCCTTATCTGAATCGAAATGATTTTGATTCTTGATTGTTCTTGATTGATTCTTCTTCCTTATTGTAACAACTTTAGTACTCGGTGTCGCGCCCGATTTTGAACTGGCCAAAATATGCTTGCAACATCCGGCTCTTCTACCTGGTTTTGAAAAAGGGTTTAGAGTCGCCACCTAAATTTTAGGAAACTTAGGAAACCATTTTTTTTTGTAAAACTCTGTTTTGGTCTTTCGAAAAACTTTTGAGATTCTGAGTAAGGGTTTTGGTTACTCGAAGGGAAGGTGTTAGGCACCCCTCAGAGCCTATCCGAAGATAGTCCTTAAACTCAATTTAGAAATATATCTGGGAAAAAACTAAATGTCCATTATTTGCTAAAAAGGGGTGATAAAAAACATGTTTTATTAATTTAAAGAAAACTCAAAGTATATGACACATACTACCACAATATGTAAAAAAATATAAAATATGCTTATGGTAAAAAAGATGAAACGTATCTACGTACATGACGAAATATATGAAAGTTTAATAGCAATACTTTTATCATTAAAATATGTAGAACCCTATGATTTATAAGAATATATACTTGAAAGGCTAAAAAAGAAGATATTGTTTATACAAATATATTTTTGTAAAGTAAAAAAAAAAATGTAGTTCTTAGAGTTTGAGAAAGTTTATGACATATTTATTAAAAGAAAATAAAGATGACGTATGTATATTTAAAATATAGGAAATCATGTGAAAAGTTTATCATTTAAAGGATTTGGATAAGTAAAAAATGTAGGAAATAAGTATACCGGTAGTAGAGAAAAACATAAAGAAAATTATATTTATTTCATAAATATATTTCATGTAAGAGAGAATTTGAAGACTTGAGTAGAGAATGAAAATTATTTGTTTCATATAAAGAAGACTTTTATTTGTAAAGTGAAAAAATAAACATACATTGAATATGAAAGAAAGTATTATATACGTGAACGTAATTGTTATAAAATAATATATGTATAATTTACGTAAGAGGATTGGTAAGTAAAATATAAATATATACCTTGTAGTAGATAGCATATGACATATATGCCTTGCATTTTGAGGCCTTTAAGAGATCTGAAATCTCAAAATAGATATAGAGTATAACCCAAATATTTGTAAAATATTGGTGTTAGAATAAGATAATACATGAGTTATAAATGAATACGAAAATGGCTTGCCCAGATTTAGATAAAGAATTCTATAGTTTAAGGCCTAAGAATGATTAGATATTCGCTTGAAATATATTGAATCGCTAATTAATGTTTTTGAAAAATCTACCGCGAGTTATTTAAACAAGTTTTCCTTGAAACAAAGCCTAAATTAATTAATCCTAAAAAATCTGCTATATTTATTATTATTACTACTATTTTTGAAAGTGTTTAACCACTAATTTTAAAGTATTTAAAAAGGGAAACCCAAAACATTTGCCTAAAACTAAAAGAGTGAAGGAAACTTACTTTCAGAATTTTAAACTAAATAAAGTAATCCATGAAACTATAAGCCGAAGAATAAATGTTAATCAAAATCACAAAGAAAAACACATATCCAAATATACAAGGTTAGTTATTTCAAGTAAGCATAAGGGAAAGCAATAAAATAAAAAAAGAAGGTAAAGGACTAGATACGCCGAGTTCCTTTGGAGGAACTAAATTTTTAAAGAACGACTCTGAGCACCGCGATAGCTCCTAATAGCTGCTCGACCCAAATATATTGGGCCGAAAGTGAGTTTCAATTGAGAACTCCAGCTCTCCGGTTGTTTCATGTAACACAAAAAAAGTGATAAGGATTAGTAACTTGCATAACAAAGTTTACAAAAATATAGAAATATGCCAAACTCAATAATAAAGTGATAAGGAAAACAAACATGCTATTCGGTAAATACACAAGCATATATGAAAGACGACATGTAACCATATTTTGTTTCATTTTTTATAAACAAAACGATCTTGGGTAAAACAAAACAACTTCAACACTAATCGATCATTAGAAAACAAAGTACACAATAAAGTAGCTATATAAATCTTTATTATTTTTTATTTCAATTAAAGAAAGTAGTTATGAATAAATCACTTCAAAAAGATAACACTAGTAACCGGAAGATTAAAGGGGAACCAAACTACTACGTTGGCTTATAATGAATTCCTTAAGTTAATATTTTTTTCGAAATTGACCCTGAGTTAAAATCAAAATAATGAAAATATGGGCAGCCCTCTTTTCCCAACAATGCACACTGATTTAACCACTTTTTACTAGGATTAAGGCGCAAACAAGACCACAATATTAACAAAACGCTAAAAATATATAATCATAATATGTACATTCCTATCCTAAACAACATTTTCGGGACTAACGAAATAACTAAACTTATTGAAAACTTTTCTATCTTAAGAAATTGAACTACAAGAAATGTAAGCATAACATACATATACTTTTTCGGGTTTACACGAAATCAGCCAACTAACATCTAAATGCCAAACCCAAACAGCATCAATTGTTCTACGAAAATAAAGCTAATCATAACGCAATTAGGCGAGCAAAGCAACAGATAAACCTTGACACACAATAAAAACTTTTCGGTGGGCTGAAGTACCTTCTTGTTGATCTCTTAATTAAGACAAAACTCATGAAATCATGTTTAAAAGGATATGAAGAAAACCCACCCTTGCAATTAAAACCATTTTTCAGCAATCATATTCGCAACTTAATCTCAATCTACTAACCGTTGTAACTACTTATGACTAGAGGACGAGAAGAAGATTCGCAACTGTTTTAACCATAAAAGTGACACAAGTTTAAATGAAGAAAGTAAAAGTCACGACTCATTGATTTTAACTTTGCGGGCTAAGTAGCACTCTTGATGTTCAGGCAAGATGTACACTAGTAAAACACACAAGAAACCATTCGAACCAAACTACGATCACACTAACAGTGAACCATGCTTGTTTAATCATATATAAGGTTCAAAGTCACTACTTCCGCACCCACATCTCGAAACAAATAGCACAAAGATCTACAAACAAACGGTTGATCATGTTGAAGGTTTGGAAATCGTATGGTCTTTTCATCCTAATCGGGGAATTGAAAACGTTTCGCTGGCACACAACCGATCAGAGGCATGCTAAGTAGCTTCTGCCATTCAAATCATTCGAAGCAACATTACAAGAATTTAGCGACGGACAGCCAAACATACCTAAAGTTTTAGGACTTTTAGAGCCCCTTTTCATGATAAAACTAAAGGCTACAAACATCTTAGAAAAAAAAAACAACTGGGAACGAAACGAGTTAAACAGTAACTGCATAGTTAGAAACATCCCAAGGGATACTACAATGATTTTTAAGCAGGCAATTAACCGCACTTGAAGCCTCAAACTTTCAAGAATTTACTCGAGCTAAATCGTAGGTCGCAAACGCTTTACGAACACATAAACTGAACAAATGACCAAAAACTGATTTCATTTCACACTTTTATGCCAAAAAATACCCAGCTAACATTCCGACTAAGCACATGAGAAACAATTGACAAAAACTAAGCCTAACGTAATTAAGACGGGATAGGATTTACCTTGTGTTGGGCAGCGATTGAGGCCGTCGAGTGTCGAGTTCCAAGCTAGCTATTCTGACTCCGACTCCGGTTATCCGAGTAGAGCAAGCGAAACTAAGGGGGGCAAGACCGATAATGAGTATGAGCCAATAACCAGAGAACAATTTGGTGAGCTGTTTGTGATAATTTTCTGATCCTTTCAATGGAAACCCAAGGGTTCCTTTTATAGCCGAATTCCCGGGGCTCCAACGGTTCTCTTCAAAAACTTTAAAGGGCTGATTTGAAGGGGGAAAGTGATGGGTTGGAGGTGTAGAACTCGGACCCGTCGGACTAAACTCGTACCCGTCGGATAACACTTTGAATTCGACGGGTCTTTGATTTTCTCCTCTTTTCCGAGGTCTGTAGCCGGCGGCGGAGGAAGCTTTTACAGCTTTACTTTGAGTTGACAAAAAGGTGAGGGGATGGCTATAAAAGTGGAGGATAGAAGGGTGAAGACCACCGGATTTTGCCATTATCCGGTGGTCTAGCGGCGGTGGTCTTTTTCGAAGCTGCAAAAATCTCCGAAAAGGGGCAAGGACATCGTGAGGTGACGGGAGAGGGCGTTGTCGCCATTTGCCCGCCGGTACGAAGCAAAACTCGGCGGGTCTTGGAGGTGAGGCGACGAGAAAAAGGGTTTGGGGGGGTGGTCTTGTCGGTTGAAATGGAGTGGGACGAGAGAGTGGAGAGAAAAGGGATTAGGGGTGTGTTTAGTGGAGGGGTTTTGGGCCGGGTCAGAGAGTTGGGCCGGGTTAGGAGGTTGGGTAGTGGGTTAGGGAGTTTTGGGCCAGTTTTGGCTGAAAGAAAAAATAAGGATTTGGCCCAAAATTGGTAAATGAATTAGTTTGGAGAAAAAAATTAATTTTCCCTAGTCGTTTTTCCACTTAATTAATTTAACGATGCTTTCTTTCATCTCAATTAATTTTCAATACGTATATAGTTGAAAATAATTTTGATACGCGTAATCGCAATCCTCAATTGATAGAACTGTATTTAGGAAATACTATAGCGATACGACAAAATTTCATTTAGAGTTTGAAATAAAAGTTACTATACCAATATCTTGTTAAAAGAATGAATTATAAAATATTTTTGGGGTGACTTATAAGATACAATATTATTAGTAATTATTATTACAAAAAGTAAAGGAAATCATTTTTAAAAAAAAATGATTATTGGTGCCAACATTTATAAAAAAATAATATGAAAATAAGAAAATTATTTCAGAAAAGTCCTCGGGACTAAGAAGCATATAAAAATTAATTATGGGAAAAAGGAGGGCCAAAATTGGGTGTCAACAACTTGCCCCTCTTCGAACGGAGATGATGAAAGAGTCTTTGGGCGAAGATGTTGACGTAAAGCCAATTTTGTCTTGACTGGAAAAAAATCAAATTTTGGAAAGGTCGTACCTAGAAAGAGAAAGGTTATTGTCATTATGAATTCGACCGAACTCTGGTCTCCGAGTTGCCTACATATCTCGGGTTTCACGAGAATCAATCCAAGGTAGTTCAAAAATTTTGAGAGGTCCTCAAAATTTGCCCCAGTGTTGGTTTTATGTCGATACTGGTGTTTTTGCGGTAAAGGGGAAGATGACTTTGGCACGAATGGAGTGGGTACGGCCATGCTCGAAGTTGAGCTGCCTACGTATCCCTAAGGAAATGGGAATTAGGGCGGTTGCAATCCTGAATAGAGGATTATGGTAAATTTTGAGGCAGTCCTCAAAATTTGCCCCAGTGTATGATTTATGGTTGACACTGGTCTCTTAGTTGAGCTTGGAAAGAGTTTTATGGAATTGACGGTAGATTATTTCCTAGATGACAATAACCTTTTCAGGATGGGCGCACTTTCACAGCCTCCCGAATATAAATGTGGTGCACAACACACCCATAAACGAGACTCTACTAGGTGCAACTCGCATCCCTATAAGATCACATCGAATTGTTGGATGGAGGTAGTCCCTTTAATATCCTCTAGTGAGAATTCTAGGAGATAAAGAAAAGGGTATCGATGCTTGCGAGAGTAGGTGTACTCTAATTTAGAAGTATGGACGACTAATTGTAGGAATTGGAGTCGGAGTGCTAGTCCTGAAACTCTGGCTTGTGAGTTTGGTATTCCTCTCCAGAATTGCCTCAATCGCTGCTTAGAGGTAGTTCCACGTTGTAGTGTGTCATCCTGCAAAACAGGTAAAAAGGGGTTACAAAGTACCTGTTGAGGCTCAAAACTGTAAAATTAAAATTGTAATGTAAAGAGCAGAGTGTAGATATCCAAACGATCGTTGACGTCTCTATTTTGCAGAGTGGATGTAACGTAGGTGAAATAACTTGGGAAGTAAAGCCTCCGACTGGCGGGGCAACACTTGTAAAGTAAAGCCTCTCGACTGGCGGGGCAACACTTGTAAAGTAAAGCCTCTCGACTGGCGGGGCAACACTGTAAAGTAAAGCCTCTTGACTGGCGGGGCAATCTTGTAAAGTAAAGCCTCTCGGCTGGCGGGGTAATACTGTAAAATAAAATCTCTCGACTGGCGGGGCAACACTGTAAAGTAAAGTCTTCATCTGGTGAATCAGCCGTGACATCTCCATTTGGTGGAGCGGTCTTTAATGCAAAAATGAGGATGTCGATAGCATGCATGCTTATGCTTGATGGAGTTATGATGATGTTTTCTATGATGCAGCCTCCGATTGGCGGAGTGTGTTTTGCTTGCTAATATACATTTCTTTGATTTGGCAGAGTGTTGTTTGCTTGTTTATGTACAGGCTCCAATCGTCAGAGCGTCGTCTTGTTTGCTTATGTACAAGCTCCAATTGGTAGAGCGTCGTTTTGTTTGCTTATGTACAAGCTCCAAACGGCAGAGCGTCGTTTTGTTTGCTTATGTACAGTCTCCAATTGGTGGAGTTTGATGAAGTCAGTCAGCATTCTCCGATTGGCGGAGTTATTTGACGCAATTGGATGGCAATCTCCGATTGGCGGAGTTATTTGGAAAGAGATAAACTATCCTATTTTCCTATGAGAGCTCTCTATCTTTGATACTTGATCCGGATCTCGGACGCACCTGCAAAACATAAATGAAAACCCTTTAAGAATTGTAAGAATTAGGACAAAGTATTTTAAAGTAGAGTAGGGGAAGAATATTCGGCTTATGGTGTCGTGATAGCCGAAAGATTTCTCCAATCATGTCTATGAACTTGACTTGACATCATCCTGTCTTGATTCCTGTTTCCCTGCGCTCAAAGAAAAATTCTTAGTTTTGGGAGGGGTGTTGATTTGTGTCGGTTTGAGGATCCTGGCCTTGCCATGAGACTTCTTCAAAACCTCATCAGCCGCTCGTGATTTCCTATCCCAAAGACTCGGTAGGTGGATCCCTTCAAAACCTCCTTGGTTGCTCGCGACTTCCTATTTTGGAGACTCAGTAGGTGGAAAGGCAGTAAATGTTTTGAAAATATATATATATATATTTTAGAAAAATAAGTATATTTTGTATATACTGGGCGCATATATATAGTGATCATTCATCATTCCTTAAATTATGACATGTTCCGAAATCCAATCGAGTTTTCCCCTTTGTTGAGGACGTCCAAGTGTACTCTTCTCGTAGCTTTGGCTTCTGGTGACACTTCTCTATCTCTCTGTAGATGTTGTGATCACTCTGAAGGTATAAATAAAAGGGGGAGAGAGGTTTATCCTAAGGGTATGACCGAACCTTTTAGGTTGCCTACGTATCCCCGAATGGGAATCAGGTCTGTACGTAGTTCGGGGATATCAAAGGAGGGTGAAAATATATAATGCGTTGACCGAGCCTGACTCAGGATGCCTACGTATCCAAGCGGAATCAGGTCAGAACGTAGTTCAAGTACATTATGGAAAATGAAAAATATGGAGGGACCGAATCCGACGAGGATTGCCTACGTATCCCACCGAGGGAAGTCAGGTCAATCGTAGTTCTAAATACATGAAAGATGATGTTTTTTTGGTTTTTCTAAGGGAGACCGGACCCGATATGGGCTGCCTACGTATCCCGTCGTGGGAAGTCAGGCTAATACGTAGTTCTGGTTACATTAGAGAAAAATGCAAAAAAGTACAAGGAAATAACAACTAGTCCCTCTGTCTTTAAATGTAGTACTTCTTGATAGCGTCCTAATTGATCGGCTTTGTGCTCACGACGCCATCCATCTCTGCGAGGATTACTGCTCCGCCTGAGAGCACTCGGTGAACCATGTAAGGACCTTGCCAGTTTGGCGCAAATTTCCCCTTAGCTTCAATTTGGTGAGGGAATATTTTCTTTAATACTAATTGCCCTGGTGTGAATCGCCGAGGCTTGACTTTCTTGTTGAACGCTCTGATCATTTTGTTTTGATAGAGTTGGCTGTGACATACTGCATCCAGTCTTTTCTCATCAATGAGCATCAACTGTTCAATCCTGCTACGAACCCATTCCGCGTCTTCCAGACCAACCTCTTGGATGATTCTTAGAGAAGGTATTTCCACTTCAGCGGGTATCACTGCTTCCGAACCGTAGACCAACATGTAGGGGGTTGCACCAGTGGATGTTCTGATTGTGGTGCGATAGCCGAGCAAAGCATATGGTAGCTTCTCATACCATTCTCTGTTACTATCTATTATTTTTCTCAGGATCCTCTTGATATTCTTGTTCGCGGCCTCAACTGCTCCATTCATTTGTGGTCGATATGCTGTGGAGTTCCGGTGGGAGATCTTAAACCTTGCACAAGTCTCTCTCATGAGATCACTATTAAGATTGGCTCCGTTGTCTGTTATGATTGATTCTGGAATTCCAAACCGACAAACTATGTTATTTCGGACGAAATCTGCTACCACCTTCTTAGTTACTGCCTTGTGCGTTGAAGCCTCAACCCATTTTGTGAAATAGTCGATAGCTACCAGGATGAAACGGTGTCCATTTAATGTGGGAGGCTCTATGGGTCCAATTACATCCATGCCCCAAGCAACAAATGGCCATGGTGACCCCATCACATTGAGCTCGTTTGGCGGAACTCGTATGAAGTCGCCATGAACTTGACACTGATAACATTTTTATACATACCAGATGCTATCCCTCTCCATAGTCATCCAAAAGTATCCAGCTCTTAAAATCTTCTTTGCCAAAGTGAATCCATTCATGTGGGGTCCACATGTCCCTTCGTGAACTTCCTCTAACAGTCTTGTCGCTTCTGTTGCATCGACACACCTTAGTAATCCCAAATTCGGGGTTCTCCTATACAGGATTTCGCCGTTAAGGAAGAAATGATTGGCCATTCTCCTTAAAGTCCGCTTCTGCTTGCTACTGGCATTTTCTGGATATTCTCCTGCTTCGAGCAACCTTCTAATATCATGGTACCATGGCTTTCCATCAAACTCTTCATCTACGTGAAAACAGTATGCGTGCTGGTCACGTATCTCCACTTCAATAGGGTCGATGTAATTCTTATCCGGGTGTTGGATCATTGAGGAAAGAGTAGCCAAAGCATCGGCGAACTTGTTTTGAGCCCGGGGGACATGTTTAAACTCAATCTTTGTAAACCTTTTGCTCAGCTCCTTCACACATTCCAGATAAGGAAGGATCTTGACATTCTTGGTGGCCCATTCTCCTTGTACCTGATGAACCAATAGGTCAGAATCACCTATTATTAAAAGCTCTTTGATGTTCATGTCCACAGCCATCCTAAGTCCGAGAATGCATGCTTCATATTCTGCCATGTTGTTTGTGCAAGGGAATAATCTTGGCTGAGATTGGGTAGTGCTGACCCGTTTCTGAAACCAAGACTGCTCCAATTCCGACTCCTTTGAAATTTGATGCCCCATCGAAGAACAATCTCCATCCATCATACGACTCTGAGATGTCCTCTCCTGCAAAGAATACTTCTTCATCGGGGAAGTAAGTCAGGAGCGGTTCATAATCTTTATCCACCGGATTTTCTGCGAGGTGATCGGCCAAAGCTTGCCCTTTGATGGCCTTCTGTGTCACGTACACAATGTCGAACTCACTCAGCAGAATCTGCCACTTTGCTAGTTTCCCTGTAGGCATTGGTTTCTGAAAGATGTACTTGAGTGGATCCATTCTTAAGATCAAGTACGTGGTGTATGCCGATAGGTAATGCCTCAACTTTTGCGCAATCCAAGTCAAAGCGCAACACGTTCGTTCTAACAAGGTATATCTTGCCTTGTATGGTGTAAACTTCTTGCTCAAGTAGTAAATAGCTTGCTCTTTCTTTCCCGTGTCATCGTGTTGTCCTAACACACATCCAAATGCTCCATCCCTGACGGATAGATACAGTAGCAATGGCTTTCCGGGCTCTGGTGGAACCAATATTGGTGGGTTGGACAAGTACTCCTTGATTCTATCAAAAGCTCTTTGGCATTCCTCCGTCCATTCTGTGGCGGCATCCTTCCTTAGTAACTTGAATATGGGTTCACAGATTACTATAGACTGAGCTATGAAATGACTGATGTAATTGAGTCTCCCCAAGAAGCTCATCACATCCTTCTTGGTCCTGGGGGGAGGTAACTCTTGAATCGCCTTGATTTTTGATGGATCCAATTCTATGCCTTTCCTGCTGACGATGAACCCTAGTAGCTTTCCGGCAGGGACTCCGAATGCGCACTTTGCTGGATTCAATTTCAAATTGTATCTCCGCAATCTCTCGAAGAACTTTTGTAAATCCCCTAGGTGGTCTGAACTCCTTTTGGACTTGATAACGACATCATCTACGTACACTTCAATCTCCTTGTGAATCATATCATGGAAGAGGGTAGTCATGGCCCTCATATAGGTTGCGTTAGCATTTTTTAGTCCAAATGGCATCACTCTATAGCAATACGCCCCCCATGGAGTGATAAATAATGTTTTCTCCGCATCATCTTCATTCATCAGGACTTGGTGATATCCTGCAAAGCAATCGACAAACGATTGCAACTCATGCTTTTCACAATTGTCGATGAGAATATGAATGTTTGGAAGAGGAAAATTATCCTTGGGACTAGCTTTATTCAGATCCCGATAGTCTACACATATCCTGATTTTCCCGTCCTTTTTTGGCACTGGCACAATATTGGCCAACCATGTGGGGTAATTAGTAACCCTCACAACATTTGCCTGGATCTGCTTAGTTACCTCCTCCTTGATTCTTAAACTTAAATCAGGTTTGAACTTCCTAGTCTTTTGCTTCACAGGCGGGCAAGAAGGATCAGTCGGCAGCTTGTGTGAGACGATATCGGTGCTTAATCCCGGCATGTCATCGTAGGACCAAGCAAACACATCAACATATTGTTTGATCAATTCAATCAATTCTCGCTTTCTTTCGTCTTCCAAGTGTATGCTGACTCGTACTTCTTTCACCATTTCTTCATTTCCCAAGTTGACAACCTCGGTTTCCTCCATGTTGGGATTTTTCTGACTTTCAAGTTGTTCGATCTCCTGAGGTAGATTTTCAGGCATCATGCTTTCATCGTATTCTTCATAGTCCTGCTCATGACTCGCACTTTGCTCAATGGATTCGTTACATGTCATAACCGTTGTACGGTGATTTTTACTAATATTAGCGCTGAAAAGTATGAAAGGTGAGTACAAATAAATAGTTATTTTAAACAATCGAAAGATAAATTTTAAGAAAAATAAAGACTTTTTATTAAAAAGCAGTCTAGCTTTTCAGAAGAGGCAAGTAGCAAAAAGGGCTTAGGCATGATTCAAGCCTCAATTGATCATGCAAAAAACATTTTGAAATAAAACTACATTTCCACACTACCAGGACTCCTGTCGAAACAGGGATGGGCTGATGGTCCAATTCTGCAAGACTTCTCCAGGCTCGGCATCACGGATGGTCAGCTTCTTGATATCTTTCTCCAGTCTATCATCGGTCATGGCCACGAATAGATTTCCTATTCCTTCAGTGACATCTTCATCAACTGCTTCATCTGGGATTGGGACTTGTCCTGGCACGAACACTACTGCCCCAAACTTTGTAATGTGGACTCCTCTTGAAGTAGGCTTATATCCTAGCCCGGCGGTACCTTTCTGATATTTTAGATGGATTGGTTCAATTATACCGTCAGCCTTAGGTCCGAGCCCTGTCTTTGGTTGATACCCATATTTCAACATCTCTGACGCAACCATCTTCGCTGATCTCGATATCTCCATCTTTACAGGCTCTACTTTCTCATCAATTCTTACAGCTTGCATAATCTCTAGAGCGTGGAAAATGGCTCCATCCAATTCTTCGGTGACTGGAACAGAATTCACAGAATAGATGGGGTGACTGAGCTCCCCGTGGATGGTAACTTCGGTGCGACCCCATTCGAACTTCACACACTGATAGAGCGTGGAGGGAACTGCTCTCGCCATATGGACACATGGCCTTCCTAGTAACAAGTTGTAGTTGGATGACACATCCATCACTTGAAATAAGATGGGGAATTCAGCTGGACCTACTTGCAATGTGAGATAGATTTCTCCAATGACGTTTCTCTGCGCGCCATCAAAAGCTCTCACCTTCACACGACTTTCCCTTATCTCTCCCATATTCACACCTAAATCTCTCAATGTGGTGAAAGGACAGATGTTGCATCCAGAACCGTCGTCGATCAAAACCCTAGTCACGATCTTATCACAGCACTTGACCGCGATGTGAAGTGCTTTGTTGTGGCCAACCCCTTCTGCTGGTAATTCATCATCATGGAAAGAAATTTTGTTCACTTCCACCATTTTTCCAATTGTTGCAGCCAATGTGTCACTTGTAGTTTCTTTTGGTATGCTAACTCCGCTCAGGACTTGTACCAAAGCGTTCCTATGGGCTTCAGAACTCATTAGCAAGGACATAATGGAAATGTGGGCTGGTGTCTTCATTAGTTGTTCCTCGACTGAGTAATCTTTAGCTTGCATCTTCTTCCAAAATTCTGTGGCTTCTGCATCAGTAACATTCTTCTTTGGATTTTGATCTTTCCCAGGAACCCCTCGATTCAGATTCTCCGGGGCATAACACCTTCCTGACCGGGTCATTCCGTGAGCCACAGCAGCGTCTATCATCTTGCCTTTGGCTTCCGTCTGATAGTCCCATGGGACTGCTTTAGCGTCATAGTCCGGTTTTACAGTGGCTATAGTGGTTACCATAACTCTCGGCAGGTAGGTTTGAATAGTCAAAGGCTCTCTCAGCTGAACTGTGATAAAAGGTTGTGCTGGAGATGTGGCGGCAACTTCTTCTGTGTCCCAGATAGGCACGATATTCCCTTCCAGGTCATACTCTTCCTCCAGGGTAACCATGTTGACTCCTCGATTCTCATGATCTGGTAGAGGGTTGTTGTTCACATTCGGAGGAGTGTCGGTGCATTTGATTACCCCCTTTCTGATAAGAGACTCGATCTGGTTCTTCAAGCCAAAACACTCCTCCGTGTCATGTCCTTGGATTCCCGAGTGGTATGCACATCGCTTATTTCCATCAAAGCTTCGTGGTATTGGATCAGGGATTCTTCCCTCAATCGGTTGCAATAAACCTGCTACCCTCGACCTTTCGAACAATTGAGCCAAAGGCTCGGCAATAGGAGTGTAGGTGTGGGTATTTCTGGCTTCAAGATTAGGACGTGGTCTTGGTGCATATGCTGGCCTATTTTGGTGAACTGGAGCTTGGACAGGGGCATACGGCTTCGGTGGATTTTGGTGTGCTGGAGCTCGAGGTGGATTATAGTGTGGCTGGGTACTATATACTGGAACATGTGCGATAATTTGGGAGTTGTTAGGGTATCGGTGGGATGATCCTCCGTGCTGGTAGTAAGGTGTGACGGCTGAGATGTCTTCCTTCTTCTTCTTGATACCACCAATGGAACCTGACTGTATGGCCTTACTTGCGGTTTGCAGCGCGACCATAGACTGAATTTTTCTGGACTTAATACCTTCCTCAATAAAGTCTCCCATCTTGACCAAGTCAGCGAACTTTTGGCCCATCATTGACATCATTTTGTCGAAGTAGACGCCTTCCTGAGCTCGGATAAAATACTTAGAGAGTTCATTTTCGTCCAGTGGGGGCTGGATCCGAGCGGCCTCAGTCCTCCATCTCCATGAATATTCTTGAAATGATTCAGATGGCTTCTTTTGTAGGCAAGTGAGAATCTGTCTGGAGTGATTTCGGTATTAAACCTGAAGCGACTCATGAAATCTTCGGCCATTTCTTGCCAATCACGCCATTTGCGAGGGTCTTGGCGAGTGTACCAAGTTAGAGCTTCTCCCGACAGACTTCGAATGAACAGTTTCATCCTCAACTTCTCGTTCCTTCCTACGCCGACCAGCTTGTCGCAATAGGCTCTTAGGTGTGCGTGGGGATCGCCCTTCCCATCAAATACATCAAATTTTGGTAGTTTGTACCCGACCGGCATATCGATGTCTGGGTGGATGCATAGGTCATCATAGTCCAGTCTTTCGGTTCCCCTGGTAACTTGCATGCTTTTAAAAGCCCTTTTCAAACTTTCAAGTTGAGCTGCTATCGACCTCACTTCTTTTGACTGGACATCCCTCTCCAATCCTATGTACTGATCGACCTCATATGGTACTTTGACAGCCATGGATGTTGCTAAAGTAGGAGCTTCAGTAGCATATACCGGTGGAACAGGTATTTCACAAGTGACGTATGCCTCAGGTATGTGCTGCATTGTTAGGTGAATTGGAACAGTGAAGTTCTGCGTAGGCAAGGAAAGATTAGGTGCAGCCCTAACAGCGGGCAGATGAGCAAGTAGATCTTGAGCATAAGTGGGAACAAGTGGTGTTTGCTTAGGCGTGTTTGTTAAGTTGGCGGGAGTGGCTGGTCGTAACTCAGCATTTGGGAATTGGAATTGAGCGGGGAAGGTGGCAGCTGTAAGCTTAGTCAAATCCCGCACTTGGCGTAGTTCTTCTTTCAAGATCTCAATTTCTTGTGACATGTTGGCCATTTGTTCGTCGTTTTGAGTGTCCATCAGTTTTCGAGAACTTTCGGCGCCATCTACCGGTACCATCGAGGCGTTGTTAGATTCGTCGCTCATTTTTCCTTTAGATCGGAGGTTGTATTGCGATTCCGCCAGCTTGCAAATTGACACAAATCAACTTTCTTGGGGGGGTTGATAATAAACATAAAGAAAAGAAAGGAAAGAAAAAGGAAACTATGTTAGTTTGTGAAGTGTCGGAATATATAAAAAATATATACGCCAAGTTGGCGATATTCACACAAAAATGCGTCCTAATATGGAGCCTCGTTTTGCCAGAGGTAGGCCTACGCTGCATACAATTTGATAACAAATAATCCATTTTGAACACATTTAGGATTTGAGATAAACATGACTTTTCATTAAGCAAAATATGGCTTTGAGAGCTTACAATAGATAGGCTGATGGAAGCCTAAAAATGAAAGACATGGGATGGCCACTAGGGCGTACAAAGGGATGGGCCATGAGGCACCTTTAGGGAATATGAAAAAAGGGGTACAATGGGAAAGGATAACCTAGGGCCACGTAGGACCGTCATCACTATCGTCCTGTGGTGCTGGATGATACTCTGGAGATCCAGCGGAATGATGATACCTTGGCTCTGAGTCTGTCTCTATCATCCCTCCATCGTTAGGATCATAAAAGTTGGAGCCGGTCTCAGAAGCCTCCTCGGGATCTTCTTCCGTCTCTTCCTCAGGGTCTTCTTCTGGATCCTCTTCCAGGTCTTCCCCTATTTCCTTCTCTGGATCTTCTTCTGGATCCTCGGGATCTTCTTCCGGCTCCTCCTCTGGATCTTCTTCTAGATCCTCGGGATCTTCTTCCGGCTCCTCCTCCGGATCTTCTTCTGGATCCTCCTCTACCTTTGTTATCAAATAATTGATGGAGTCTGGGACAATCTGGTTGTACATCGGTGTTGTGATCTCCATGCGGGGAAGCACCTCTTCCCTAACCCATTTGACCCACTGGACATCTGCCAAATCCCTGAATCCTTCTACACTTGGTTGAGCCAAGTGGCTCACGGTCGTTCGTCAAGCATAGTACTCCGGCGTACACCATTTGTCTCCTCCCATGTGCAATGTGATCATATAATCCCATTCAGCCTGCAAGTTCAATATTTGTACCGTTGGCATCACGGCACCATAACTGTCCTCATGTAACGCCATGATCGACCACAATGGTATGTCCTGGACAAAGCCAAACTGTCTTAAAACACGGAGAGGCGCATATGGCTGGATGCCTCCTAGTCCCATCAACTCGATGAAATACGAGTATCGAGTTCTGATGAAGGTCAATCCTGTCATCCAGGGATATCTCCACTGGATGAAATCTCCGGTAAGGTTGGTCAAAAATGTGCGCCACTCTCCTTCTCCGGTGGGTGCATATGTCCAATATCTCATGCGTTCTTTATGAGTTATGAATCCTGTTGCGGGTGTCGATACAGTAGTCCATTTGTGGGTGGCAGCGATAGAAGTGTTCTACAGCCCAAATTTGCAATAACAAATTGCAGCCTCCAAAGAAATTGTGTCCTCGTGTGCATGCAGACAACGACTGAAACATCTCAGCAAGGATCATGTGTACCAAGGTAAGTCTTTGCGACTCTGCAAAGACGTTCATCACTATTGGCAGGATATTGAGGTCGATGCAATGAAACCTCATCGGGAAGATCATAGTTCCCAAAAAAGCTAACACAAAGACCCTCGGTCGCATGTATACCCACTGTCTGCGGGTACAGGCGAATTCACCTTGGTGTTCGTCAAAACTTTCGGGACGACCGTATCTTTCAAAGAGGTAATCCAACTTCACCTTTCCTCCTTCCACATTTCTCAGTGATGGAAAAATGTGTAGTCCTAAAAGCCTCAGAAAATCTGCCTTCTTTATGGGTGATGGGAGTACCGGCACTCTTTCCCTTAGTGGTAGTGATACGCCCAAATTACAACTCCAATTACGAAGCGTAAGCAGTCGTCGTCAAATATAGAACCCAACAGAGGTTGGGGTCGATCCCACAGGGAATAAGGTGCAAATTAGGTCGTTCGTGAATTAGATGACTAGTAGTCAATAGTTTCCGGTAAATAAGGAGGGGTTTGTGTGATCAATATGTGAACAAAAACACTAAGAACGTACGAGTTTTAATCAATATGAGAGAAAACTAGGGAAGTGTTCACCATGGCGTTGTAATAATTTCTATTCAAAGCTTAACCGGGTTCTTTCTATATGCGTGTCACGATGTGATTGAATTAATGGTATCATCTAAACGTTTCTCAACCAAATAGACAAATTTCCTTTTCAATTCTCTCGAGCTTGAAAAGGTGAGCTTTTGTATTTTAATCCTAAACATCAAGTAGATTAATCTAGTTACAACATTAATCATAAGACGAGAGTTGGTAGTCTCGAATCCTCGTAGTTAATCAAATTTCCCGGTTTAAATCTCCTTACTCAAGCAAATCAAACCTAGGCATGTTCTAATGTTTGCAACCACTAGAAAACGTTAATAATGAATGATTAACGATCTGACAATCATAAATATGGAACCCGACGCTACCCGGAATCTATATTGCTACTTTTGCCTTGGCTCCCACAACCCTAGTTGTGGGAAGTTAGTTATTCATGCTATTCAGAGAAGAGAAGAAAGTCATATTCATAATAAAGAGAGAAGATTCTTACGATATAATGAACACAAGCTTCAAATATCCAAGAACAAGAAAACCAAGATCCCAAGAGCAATGGAAGAACAAGATGATGAAGAAGAAGAAGGAGAAAAATGTGTTTGTACGTGTTTTTCTCTCCCAAAACTTGCTCAAAAGTATCCTAGAACTCTTTGGTAATCAATGAATAAAATAAACCTAACACAGGGTATTTATAGTAGTCCAGGAAATAAAGTCCAAAAATAGGATTTTCGGAATCCGCGTGATATTTGACGAGTCGCCTGACGGACCGTCGCCTGACGGACCGTCGCCACTGTGATGGGCCGTCACTCGCAGTCGTCGCCACTATCCAGTGTGTGCCATCCTTGAGCTCTCACTTGACGGCTTAGCTGACGGTCCGTCAAAGGTGTGACGGGCCGTCACGCCGACCGTCGCTGCTATCCAGTGTAGGCTCACCTTGAGCTCTCACTTGACGGCTTGGCTGACGGTCCGTCAAAGGTGTGACGGGTCGTCATGCCAACCGTCGCCGCTATCCAGTGGCTCCTTTAGCTGCTGCCAGGTTTGGTGGCTTGGCTGACGGTCCGTCACAGGTGTGACGAGCCGTCAGGTCCTCCGTCAAGCTTAACCTTTGTTACTTAGCTTGAGTAGTTTTACTTCCTTTTTATCCTTGTCTACATTTCCTGCAAATACAACATAAAAACATCAAAAACGACAATGGTTGCTTGAAAATTCACGATTATTCTTAGTTAAAGGAGTCAAAAGTGCCCTAGAATGGCGGCACATCAGGTAGTTCAGCAAAATCACTAATCTCCTCCAAGGTAGGAGTGATCTCGAAATCCAGAAATTTGAAGGTCACAGTGGTTGGGTCCCAAAATTCCATTAATAAAGTGGTGAGGGTTTTGTCATCTTGGATCCCCATAAGCGACAGCAAAGCCCCCAGCTGCTCCCGTACCTCATCCCCATGTGCTACGCGGATGTTTCGCCACCACTTTTTTAGGTTGTCAGGTGCTGAGATGACCATCTGGATGTTTGGTAAGTTTTGGTTGATATTCATCTGAAAGAAAAGGTAAAGGGTATGATAAGTTTGTTTATCCCAAATCCATCATGTGTTTTAGTTTTGATCATTTACATCAATCTCACACAAAAGTATATGTCGTTGGGTTTTATGAAAAAACCCGTTGACCCAAGGGTGGTTTCCTAAATGCAGTGTCAAACCCAAGGATCGTCCTGCCTAAGGCTATGCAACATGACCTATTTCTAGAATAAGAGTGTTTTCCTAGATTTGAGAGTGGACTGAATAACTGCGAGACGGCACACTAAACTAATTGCACCGACCCTGAAACTAAGGAATCCAAAAGAAGGTTTGGGAGGGCATAAAATCCTCCGCGTGTACCACAGTGTGTGAAATGTGTACGGCCAAAGACTCGATAGAGAAATGCAAGTGAGAAAGAAGTAACAAGTAGTGTTTATCAAACAAATAAGGAACACAAGTTTGGATTTGGCTTGCGTCCTTTCAACAAATAACGATATAAACATAATTAAAGCAAATAACGTACTGTAAATAACCAAAATATCCCAAATAACATTCATAAACTAAACATGCTAAGGTAAAAACATAAGTTAGTGTTCCCCAGAAGAGTCGCCATTCTGTCGCGCCCGATTTTGAACTGGCCAAAATATGCTTGCAACATCCGGCTCTTCTACCTGGTTTTGAAAAAGGGTTTAGAGTCACCACCTAAATTTTAGGAAACTTAGGAAATCATTTTTTTTTTGTAAAACTCTGTTTTGGTCTTTCGAAAAACTTTTGAGATTCTGAGTAAGGGTTTTGGTTACTCGAAGGGAAGGTGTTAGGCACCCCTCAGAGCCAATCCGAAGATAGTCCTTAAACTCAATTTAGAAACATATCTGGGAAAAAACTAATTGTCCATTATTTGCTAAAAAGGGGTGATAAAAAACATGTTTTATTAATTTAAAGAAAACTCAAAGTATATGACACATACTACCGCAATATGTAAAAAAATATAAAATATGCTTATGGTAAAAAGATGAAACGTATCTACGTACATGAAGAAATATATGAAAGTTTAATAGCAATACTTTTATCATTAAAATATGTAGAACCCTATGATTTATAAGAATATATACTTGAAAGGCTAAAAGAGAAGATATTGTTTATACAAATATATTTTTGTAAAGTAAAAAAAAAAATATGTAGTTCTTAGAGTTTGAGAAAGTTTATGACATATTTATTAAAAGAAAATAAAGATGACGTATGTATATTTAAAATATAGGAAATCATGTGAAAAGTTTATCATTTAAAGGATTTGGATAAGTAAAAAATGTAGGAAATAAGTATACCGGTAGTAGAGAAAAACATAAAGAAAATTATATTTATTTCATAAATATATTTCATGTAAGAGAGAATTTGAAGACTTGAGTAGAGAATGAAAATTATTTGTTTCATATAAAGAATACTTTTATTTGTAAAGTGAAAAAATAAACATACATTGAATATGAAAGAAAGTATTATATACGTAAACGTAATTGTTATAAAATAATATATGTATAATTTACGTAAGAGGATGGGTAAGTAAAATATAAATATATACCTTGTAGTAGATAGCATATGACATATATGCCTTGCGTTTTGAGGCCTTTAAGAGATCTGAAATCTCAAAATAGATATAGAGTATAACCCAAATATTTGTAAAATATTGGCGTTAGAATAAGATAATACGTGAGTTATAAATGAATACGAAAATGGCTTGCCCAGATTTAGATAAAGAATTCTATAGTTTAAGGCCTAAGAATGATTAGATATTCGCTTGAAATATATTGATCGCTAATTAATGTTTTTGAAAAATCTACCGCGAGTTATTTAAACAAGTTTTCCTTGAAACAAAGCCTAAATTAATTAATCCTAAAAAATCTGCTATATTTATTATTATTACTACTATTTTTGAAAGTGTTTAACCACTAATTTTAAAGTATTTAAAAAGGGAAACCCGAAACATTTGCCTAAAACTAAAAGAGTGAAGGAAACTTACTTTCAGAATTTTAAACTAAATAAAGTAATCCATGAAACTATAAGCCGAAGAATAAACGTTAATCAAAATCACAAAGAAAAACACATATCCAAATATACAAGGTTAGTTATTTCAAGTAAGCATAAGGGAAAGCAATAAAAAAAAAGGTAAAGGACTAGATACGCCGAGTACCTTTGGAGGAACTAAATTTTTAAAGAACGACTCTGACCACCGCGATAGCTCCTAATAGTTGCTCGACCCAAATATATTGGGCCGAAAGTGAGTTTCAAGTGAGAACTCCAGCTCTCCGGTTGTTTCATGTAACACAAAAAAAGTGATAAGGATTAGTAACTTGCATAACAAAGTTTACAAAAATATAGAAATATGCCAAACTCAATAATAAAGTGATAAGAAAAACAAACATGCTATTCGGTAAATACACAAGCATATATGAAAGACGACATGTAACCATATTTTGTTTCATTTTTTATAAACAAAATGATCTTGGGTAAAACAAAACTACTTCAACACTAATCGATCATTAGAAAACAAAGTACACAATAAAGTAGCTATATAAATCTTTATTATTTTTTATTTCAATTAAAGAAAGTAGTTATGAATAAATCACTTCAAAAAGATAACACTAGTAACCGGAAGATTAAAGGGGAACCAAACTACTACGTTGGCTTATAATGAATTCCTTAAGTTAATATTTTTTCGAAATTGACCCTGAGTTAAAATCAAAATAATGAAAATATGGGCAGCCCTTTTTTCCCAACAATGCACACTGATTTAACCACTTTTTACTAGGATTAAGGCGCAAACAAGACCACAATATTAACAAAACGCTAAAAATATATAATCATAATATGTACATTCCTATCCTAAACAACATTTCTGGGACTAACGAAATAACTAAACTTATTGAAAACTTTTCTATCTTAAGAAATTGAACTACAAGAAATGTAAGCATAACATACGTATACTTTTTCGGGTTTACACGAAATCAGCCAACTAACATCTAAATGCCAAACCCAAACAACATCAATTGTTCTACGAAAATAAAGCTAATCATAACGCAATTAGGCGAGCAAAGCAACAGATAAACCTTGACACACAATAAAAACTTTTCGGTAGGCTGAAGTACCTTCTTGTTAATCTCTTAATTAAGACAAAACTCATGAAATCATGTTTAAAAGGATATGAAGACAACCACCCTTGCAATTAAAACCATTTTTCAGCAATCATATTCGCAACTTAATCTCAATCTACTAACCGTTGTAACTACTTATGACTAGAGGACGAGAAGAAGATTCGCAACTGTTTTAACCATCAAAGTGACACAAGTTTAAATGAAGAAAGTGAAAGTCACGACTCATTGATTTTAACTTTTCGGGCTAAGTAGCACTCTTGATGTTCAGGCAAGATGTACACTAGTAAAACACACAAGAAACCATTCGAACCAAACTACGATCACACTAACAGTGAACCATGCTTGTTTAATCATATATAAGGTTCAAAGTCACTACTTCCGCACCCACATCTCGAAACAAATAGCACAAAGATCTACAAACAAACGGTTGATCATGTTGAAGGTTTGGAACTCGTATGGTCTTTTCATCCTAATCGGGGAATTGAAAATGTTTTGCAGGCACACAACCGATCAGAGGCATGCTAAGTAGCTTCTGCCATTCAAATCATTCGAAGCAACATTACAAGAATTTAGCGACGGACAGCCAAACATACCTAAAGTTTTAGGACTTTTAGAGCCCTTTTTCATGATAAAACTAAAGGCTACAAACATCTTAGAAAAAAAAAACAATTGGGAACGAAACGAGTTAAACAGTAACTGCATAGTTAGAAACATCCCAAGGGATACTACAATGATTTTAAAACAGGCAATTAACCACACTTGAAGCCTCAAACTTTCAAGAATTCACTCGAGCTAAATCGTAGGTCGCAAATGCTTTACGAACACATAAACTGAACAAATGACCAGAAACTGATTTCATTTCACACTTTTATGCCAAAAAACACCCAGCTAACATTCCGACTAAGCACATGACAAACAATTGACAAAAACTAAGCCTAACGTAATTAAGACGGGATAGGATTTACCTTGTGTTGGGCAGCGATTGAGGCCGTCGAGTGTCGAGTTCCAAGCTAGCTATTCCGACTCCGACTCCAGTTATCCGAGTAGAGCAAGCGAAACAAAGGGGGGCAAGACCGACAATGAGTATGAGCCAATAATCAGAGAACAATTTGGTGAGTTGTTTGTGATAATTTTCTGATCCTTTCAATGGAAACCCAAGGGTTCCTTTTATAGCCGAATTCCCGGGGCTCCAACGGTTCTCTTCAAAAACTTTAAAGGGCTGATTTGAAGGGGGAAAGTGACGGGTTGGAGGTGTAGAACTCGGACCCGTCGGACTAAACTCGTACCCGTCGGATAACACTTTGAATCCGACGGGTCTTTGATTTTCTCCTCTTTTCCGAGGTCTGTAGCCGGCGGCGGAGGAAGCTTTTACAGCTTTACTTTGAGTTGACAAAAAGGTGAGGGGATGACTATAAAAGTGGAGGAGAGAAGGGTGAAGACCACCGGATTTTGCCATTATCTGGTGGTCTAGCGGCGGTGGTCTTTTTCGAAGCTGCAAAAATCTCCGGAAAGGGGCAAGGACATCGTGAGGTGACGGGAGAGGGCGTTGTCGCCGTTTGCCCGCCGGTACGAAGCAAAACTCAGTGGGTCTTGGAGGTGAGGCGGCGAGAAAAAGGGTTTGGGGGGGTGGTCTTGTCGGTTGAAATGGAGTGGGACGAGAGAGTGGAGAGAAAAGGGATTAGGGGTGTGTTTAGTGGAGGGGTTTTGGGTCGGGTCAGGGAGTTGGGCCGGGTTAGGAGGTTGGGTAGTGGGTTAGGGAGTTTTGGGGCGGCTTTGGCTGAAAGAAAAAATAAGGATTTGGCCCAAAATTGGTAAATGAATTAGTTTGTAGAAAAAATTTAATTTTCCCTAGTCGTTTTTCCACTTAATTAATTTAACGATGCTTTCTTTCATCTCAATTAATTTTCAATACGTATATAGTTGAAAATAATTTTGATACGCGTAATCGCAATCCTCAATTGATAGAACTGTATTTAGGAAATACTATAGCGATACGACAAAATTTCATTTAGAGTTTGAAATAAAAGTTACTATACCAATATCTTGTTAAAAGAATGAATTATAAAATATTTTTGGGGTGACTTATAAGATACAATATTATTAGTAATTATTATTACAAAAAGTAAAGGAAATCATTTTTTTTTAAAAATGATTATTGGTGCCAACATTTATAAAAAATTAATATGAAAATAAGAAAATTATTTCGGAAAAGTCCTCGGGACTAAGAAGCATACAAAAATTAATTATGGGAAAAAGGAGGGCCAAAATTGGGTGTCAACACTCGGCTAAATATGGTAAAATGTTGATTTGTCTTACCATCTAATTGATTCAATTGCTTGATTTTGGGAAAAAATTGTGGTAAATTTGCCTTGGTTTTGCAATTGAAGAGACTGATTTCTTTTTGAAAAGGAAAGTATGTCTCTTGCTTATGTTATTATGAGATAATTTTAGTACTCACGTTTTTATGGTAAATTAGGCTTGATTTTCTGCTAACTGATTCTACTAATATGCTTAAGGAAAGGATTTTCTTTAATTGATTTTAAAATATTCTTTTTCCCTATCCTTGCTGGCAACGGGACACTATATAAACAGTCCCATCTTTTCATTAAGATAGACTTTAGACTTTACAGACACTACTACTCATATTTTTAACTTCTCTTCTTGGTTGATAAGGGCTACTGATTGCCAATTGTGAAGGCTTTGAATATTTTCTGTTATTTGTGGATAATTGGTTAGTGTTCTATCGATGCAGATTTCAATTCATATGTATGTTTACCTTTAGTTTAGAATATGTATCCATCTGTGTTTAGCCATGACAGTTCTGTGATTTGTTTATAAAAGCATGTCTATAGGATGTCAGTTTAGAACTTATATTTCTGTTTGCATTAAACCACTGTTAGCATGAACTTGTTAGTTGGCTTATGTTGTTTGACTGGTTGGTTTATGTGATTACCTTTGCTTCTGGCTTGGTTTTATTTTCGTTGTATTTTGTGGAATACGGAGGTCCTAATGTATTCCCATGCCTCGACATAAGCACTGCCTAGAATCCTTGAGATTCTCAGGAACTCTGACATGTCGAGGGTAGTTTCATGGGTCATACTAGGATCTTTCGAATCCTATGCTATATTTAACAGGTTTCTATTAGAAGATGGTTACACAGTAAAGAGTTGCCCGAGATTTGGGAGTCTTCAAAGCTTAGATTTGTCTTATTTTATTTTCTCATTCATTCGTTGGTCTGTAATAATTATTGTATAAACTTCGATAATAAATGAAGTACTTTAGGGGTTGCTATGGGGGAGGAAAAATCTATCTGCTATCTGTTATTCAAAATGTGTTTGATAAAATTAACGTAGAAACATGACTATAGGTATTAATTCAATTTCAGTTTTAAATCAGTTCCATCACTTTAAACCAGGCTTATGTGATTAATATATGTTTCAACTTAAGTCAGATATCATGCTTATAAGATTCAAATTTATTTTGGCATATTAATTCAATTTCAGCACGTTTAATTTGCTTATAGAATTTAAATAAATTTCTCCAGTATGTTGAATTAACTAATTATCATGCTTGATGAACCTTGCAATTTGTTTACATATAATAATAATACGTAGATATCATGCCTATAGGACTCGTTAATTTTCAGCATGTTTAACATGATAACTTGATTAGAAGTTATGCTTATAGTATTTGAATTAGCATCGTTTGTTTTAACTAGAAATCATGCCTATGAGTTAAAATACGTTTCAGCATTTTAATGTAGCTGGCTATCAGTTTTCAGCATGTTAAAATAATTAATAGGGTCAAGTCAACTTTCAGCATGTTTGTACACATTAATGTGGCTTAGACACCATGTCATTAGGACTTTAAATTAATTAATCAATCTTTAAATAGTAGGCAGCATGTGTAGTAGTTGTAAATGATTGATCATCTAATATGTTTAAATCAGTCCAATACTTAGAAAGCATGCCTATAGGTATAAGTCTGCTTTAACTTAGAAACCATGCTTGTAGGATTTAAATCAGTCTTATCATTTTAAAATCATAGATCTTGCCTATAGGTTTGTTAAAAACAGTGTTAGCATGTTAAAATCGCTAGATATCATGCCCATAGGTTTAACTATATAAAATGCTAAATGTGTGAATTGTTTTAACCACCTATCTTTTAATTAAATAAAAGGCCTACTTGAGGCCGTTACGTGCTACATGTTTCGAGTCTTTCTTGTTCTGTTTGACGCTAAAACTCGAGTCTAATTAGTAATCTTAGGTTTTATTTGTCTAGACCCATATCTAAATAGTAGTCCAATGCCTCTTGGACATTAAGTCGGGACGGATAGGCATACTAAGGTACGCTAGACTTTTTCATTTCTTTAGTATGCACTTTAGGTTAATAATAATCTTAATAACCATCTTAGGTGGGTAGATAGATGGACATGATGGAAATCGACCCGAGCAGAATACGACAATGTCTTTAGAATTATCTTCGATAAATAAGCCGGGCGCTGATCCAAACAGGTTAAAATTAACCAAAGTTTGTTTCTTTCCATTTGTTTGGGGTAGTTAACTAAGTCACTTAGTAATTAAGTTATCTTCTTTATATTATTGTGTCAATTCTGTTCTCTCGCTTATCTCTCTTCTTATTTACTTGTTCATGTATTTTAATTGTAATTTGCGCCTATTTCTATCTGACTTAGATTTATTAATAATTTAATTAACCTAACTTATCTGTTTCTTTTAAAATAAGATTTTTACTTGAATTTATTAACCGACCTTTGTTTATCACATACTCCCCACATAAATAATGAATCCGGCAGGGACCCACATTTGTGGACCTCGAAAGGTGCCTAACACCTTCCTTTCGAGGTAACTTAAACCCTTACCCGATTCTCTGGTCGCGTAGACTTAATTAAATTAATCATAGTTATTTTAGAATGGTGCCCTAAAGCGCCTTTAATTCGTTAAGTGGCGACTCTTCACACTCTCTAATCCTAAAAAGAGAGTTGTCACGTCGATGGCCCGCTTTTCGCGAGAAAAATGGGGCGCGACACCTGCACTCTCCGGCTTCTAAACTCATGACTCCATATATCTCTGGTTTTGGAACCATCTCACCACTCATATCTCATAACACCCTAATTCATACTTTCTCCTGGGTAGAGTACTATCCCAACACTCATATACATACCTTTCCCCCTTAAGCATGACAACTTCAATAAAGTTTTGAAAGAGTTTGAAAGCACGTCTCACCTCCGCTCAAACACATGATTCATGAAGATAGGGGGTTTACACTTAGAATCAATAGACTTTGATGCACTAATGGACTCCTCTTAAGTCCTTGTGCAGTTTCATACCCCTTTAGATGACTCAACCAGATAGTATTACAGTCGTAAGGAGTCTAAGATTTGTACTTCTATCACCTCGAAGGTAAGACATAGTCAGCAGAGTAGGAATATGGATAAGTTTCTTATAGATAACACTGTCGCATGATCTGGAGTATGAAAGAATGGGAAACATTTCCTAAATGTCCTATAGCCTCTTGATTATAAGTGTGGTGCACAACACACCCATAAGGAAGACTCTACTGGACACGGCTTCGTAGACACCCTGGGACCATGAACCGTGCTCTGATACTAAGTTTGTCACGCCCCTAGACCAGGCCCTGGACGTAACAGGCAACCCAGACCAACGAAGGCCCGAGAAGACCCCTTAGCATAACATTGTGAGCACATTCAATAAAACATTTGCGAAAGAAAGACCCATTTGAGAAAATCATCTAAAAATATATTTCAAGAGTTTACCAAGTGTTGAGAACAAAATATTTAAACAACATCTACATAGGTCTACGAAGCCTCTAACATAAGAATGGAACATCAATGCCAGGACATGACCCCGGCAATACCATAACTGAAAATCAGAGTTCAAATAAAGATATAAATCGCCTTTCAAAAGATGGAGGGCTCACCACTTGCTGACGTTGTCCCAAATGATTCTAATGCTGCACCATACCATGAGAAAGTGGTTTGGAAACCTACATCATGAAATGATGTAGCGTCCGAGGATGGTCAGTACGATGAGTACTGGCATGCAACCCAAGAGAAGGAACATCACAGTTTATAAAGCAAGTCGAAATACCACATAGATCAGAACATAAAAAATGGGGAAATTTCAAATCAACAAGTAAAACACTAATATATACATTACTTCTGGACTAGATGGTATCACCGACATTTAGTTTCCCACGGGCTATGTGCGTCCGACCATCGCTCGATCGGCTGAGCCTCCAATCCAAGTTTGCCGCAAGGATCGGAATATCATATCATAATCACCTCATGATTGCATACAGCTGAACAAATCAAGCGTACAGTAGGGAGCCCCGTTCGACTCATACCCGTGTCGGTAAAACACGGTTTCAAGTGTGACGCCCCATTCGACTCACACCATCTTGGCTAACCATATAATCCTCTTAAGCCCATATTTTAACATTTCAAACATTTCACAAAACATTCATTTGGGACTCTTAACATTCTTAAGGCATTTATAACTTTGATATCGTCATACCAAGACTTGCAAGCCATACATATCATGCCATAAACATTTCATAAATTCGTACATCATTAGTCCCATCATTTAAAAGGATTTAAACACATTTACCATATCCCTCAAAGGTTGAAGATTTCATAATTCATAAACAACACTTTCAAAATTGAGGGATGTAGAAATCCTTTTCCTTTTTTATCAAAAGCCAAGATTTAACTAGTAAAACAATTTACAAAAGAATCATGACTTTAGATCTGCTCCAAAAGCTTTTCATAATAATAGGGTTTCGTATTACCAATAATAATCTTCAAATCTCAAGGAAATTCATAACCAAAGAGTAATTTCATAAGCATGGGTTTGCAAACTTTATATAAATCTTCCTTTCGAAAACTATTCAACAACCCACATTCAAAACTCATATAAAACCGTTTTCATAGTCAAGAAATCAATCCATAATAGATTTAATTGAAAGAGGATTGTTCAACATACCTTTTGACGGAGAGAAATTTACGAAACGCTTGAGTTTGACCATAGGAACCTTGAACCCTATGTGTTCTTGCTTCTTGACATGGAGAGAATGAGAGGAGAGGAAAGTAGCGTATGAAAATTCTGATGGAGAGAAGGGTTTTTAATCAATTGAGGGTAAGGAAAAAGTTGAAGGGACGAAATTGCCCTTCAAGGGCCTTTACAGGCCCAAAAACGCACTAAGGGGAGGGCTGCAGGGATCGCACGCTAAGGAGGACGCTTTGCGTGCCCAGCAGCGTGCACTGCCTTGCCTGTGCGCGTAGACGCATGCGCTCACGCACGCTTTTGGCCTCGCTTCGCTGTCTCATCTTGTACAAAATTCCCTTGGGACGCTAGCTTACTTGCTTTGCAAGCCCATAGACGAGCACCACTCAACACTTAAAGAATTCAAGAGATGTGGAATGTAACAACTACATATTTAGAATGGTTTTAAGTCTTAGCCCAAAAAACTTGGGGTGTTACATCAAGGAAATGAAAAAGAAAACAGATGGAACTACAGTTTTAAGTCCTCCTCAATTTAGAGTTCTAGCTATTTTAACTGGTGAGAGAAACGACTTGATGGAGTCATTCGAGGTTGAATTAGTAAGTCTTGGAGAAACTAAACTGTTTATATGCACTACTGATACCAATCTAAGCTATTATCAAGTTTGCTTGATGCATTAGCATAAGCATATTGGATACTGATGTAGTGATGTTGAGGCTAAAAACCATTATTTATCTGTATAATTTTGTGAGGAAGATAATATGATATAAGAGTCTTCACCATGATGCTAATTATTTTTTTGGGATGACTGAGGCATCCATTGTTTTAGTTTTTTTAACTTAAATACCAAACTCGGTGCAACGACCAAGTTTTGAAGTTATGACCTGCACCTACCACACTCCTATGATGTACTACCTCTGATGTCGAACCAAAGCTCCGTGGGCTGCCTTGACACTCTTTTTTTTCTTTTCCGTTTCAAGTCTGCATAGCATCTCAGTATAGATAGTGAAAACTGCATAATTTATAAAGGATTAATTTAACACAGAGGATACTTTCTCAGTGGTGCTTTTTCACTCTCATCAAATGTATATTGCAAAGAAGATCACAGGCTATAAAACCTCTAGACCAGCAATTGACTAGAACTTGATTAAGTTGTTACACAATGCTGCAATTTTGGATCTGATGCAAATTAGAACAACCATTTCCAGTTTATATGTGTCAAATTTACAATTTCCATTCCTAGTGAGGGTTTTACTTCTGTGAAGATTGAGTACAGTTTCGGTGAATTAAAGTGTTATGGTTTGCATGGACACTGAATATATGAATGCATGATATTTGACACAGGTCGCGCTGCTTTCAAGAATACATCACAGAAATCTTGTACAGTTTCTGGGATTTTGCCAGGAAGACGGGAAGAGTATCCTTGTGTATGAATTCATGCATAATGGAACTCTTAAAGAACAACTCTATGGTAAGTTCATCTCTTACTTTGATTACAGAAAGTTCTCACCTGAATCATACTCAATGTGTATAAACATTGGCAGGTCCTCAAATACCTGATCGAAGTATTAATTGGGTCAGGCGCCTTGAGATTGTTGAAGATTCCGCAAAAGGTTTGTAAGAAAGTGTCATGACCTTGAAGGTTTAGTTATATTGAACAAAGGAGTAGTTAACGAATAAGGAGATGTAGCCAATGAAATTATAACACGTTGAGGGTGTAGATTGAATTAGAGATTTATGAGCTTGGACGGTCTAGATTGAAGCAGTGGATATAGGATATATCCTCCTAACCAACTCGGCTAGAGTATTAACGAAAATCTGGTATTCACTTCTCTCTCGTGTTCTTCTTCTTTCCCTCTCAAATTCTTTTCTCTTCTCATCTAGATCTAATTCTCTTCTCACCTCTTCTCCTTTCTGCAAATTCAAGTTTATCAATGGAGTTTCATCTATCGTAGTTAGCCTAGTTTAATTCAGAAAATTTCCCCAAAAAGTTGGCATTACTTTTCTATTTTGTGATTTGAATTTGAGATCTTTATCGATATCATTACAATTGGTATCGGAGCAACGAACCTAACTCGACTGTGGGTACTAATTTGAGGAAGATGTTCGAGGAATCGAGTAAGAGGCCGGAGGAATCCTATGCGGCTTGGGCTAAATTGATCGAACGAAACAATGCAACTCGAAGAGCCCCTATGGATGGAGTGACAAGAATAGTTGTGAATGTTAAACAATCGCAGAAATGGTGCGAGGATTGCATATGTAGCGTTGGCTGTTATTGCAACTCTTGCGTCTATGGTTGCATACGCAGCATTGACTGCTGTTGCTACTTTTGTCTTGATCATTGCTCGAGTAAAAAGAACGAAGGGGTAAACCAGGTTGAGGTGACGGAATCGATGGTGGGAATCACTAAATAAAGGGATAAACGTAGTGAGGGTGTATGTCTTACTGAGAAGTGCAGGAATTGAGGCAGAGAAGCCAACCACAGAAACTGTTTCTATTGCACCTTCACAAATTCGAAGAATTACAGAGATGAAGACTATCATGACTTCTGTGAAAGTTTAAATAGCAAGTAAAACGTCTGTCTACTTGCTCGCTAATGAGTTAAATTTGCAAACTATTGGTAAATTCTCTTTGGTTGGTGGACGAATCTCTAGAAATGCAATAATAAAAAATAACGGAAAGGGAAAGAAACTCAGAGTTGCTTCCCACTTGTTTGATAAAATGTCTCAAAGGGATCATGTCCACGTAATACATGTATTCATAAGAATTATGAGCAAGTTCTCTCTGGTATATGTTGGAAATGAACTGGTTGTTCCAGTATGAGATCCAGGGATAGGTGTGAAGCCTGTGAAGCTAGCTGGTCAGACAAATGATGTTAGAGAATTATTGATGGATATTACTAACATGTTTTGTTTGCATAGATCTTCTGATAACATCAAGAGAGAGCGGGATACGGGAGGGAAGTGGTTTATGCTTTCTTCTATTGTGCATATTTATTCTCTCTGTTCATGTGCTATCATTCCAATATATAGCCTTGTTTATAGTGTTAAAGGAGACTTCTCTGTTTTCCAATATCTTGAAGACCCCAAGGTAGAATTTGATTCTTTTATTCTTGTGGGTATTAGAGAGCAATACATCTCCAGGATATATAGGAATTGTGTGATATCTGGAAATATGATTCTTCGGGCTCTTTTGCTTAATGTTCATTTTGATATGGGCACAAGTCTGTTCACTACAATCTGTAGCATGTCCTTGTTTCCTGTTGGACAAGAATGTGCAGTCTAATTATTTGAAACAACACCGCACAAAATTATTGTTGCTTGGATGATTTCCTGCTATACTAGAGATTTATGGTGTCATGAAGTTGTGAGTGTATTTTCTGGTGGTCTGGGGGATATCCAGACCAACACTGTTGAGTTAATGTTGTCATTAGGGTGGTGTACATCTGATTCTTCTCTACAGCCTGACATGCAAGCAGTCCATCATTGTCTTCGTGAAAAGATTGATGCCCGACTCGTTTCAAAGTTATGTCAACTGTCGTTGCTATTTGATTTTATCTTCTCTGCTGCAATATGTTCTGGTGCTCTTGATTTCTATGGTAGCCCTGCAGATGGCAAAGTTATAAGGTTCCGAGAAACACTAAGAGAGTTATAAATAAATTGGTCAAGCAAAAGTAAAGTTAGTCTGGGTACATTTTGGAAGGTTAAATTTGCAAGGTGCTTGATTACAACATCTAGAGTTGAGGTGGTTGGACTACATATTTTATCATCAAACACCAATGGTTCTGCTAGTTGATGTGCCGGGATTCTACGGCACATTTGACGCCTTTAACTAAGAATACTCGCGAGTTTTCAAGCAACTTTTGTGGTTTTTGATGTTTTATTGTTATATTTACAGGAAATGGAGCTAGAGATGGAAACAGAAGAAAAATGGTTCAAAAACCTCAACTGGTTAAGCCTGACGGCTGGCATGACTGACCGTCACACCTGTGACTGGCCGTCAGCCAGGCCGTCGGGACGAGACAGCAATTCATCGAGCACTGCCTAGGAGTGACGGCCCATCTGACGGCCCATCACTGGCCTGATGGCCCATCACTGGCCTGACGGACCGTCACCCATGCCACCAAGATAAAATAGAAAAAAATACTGTAAGTCGTCACTGGGCGGACGACTTACCAGAATTTACCAGCAAGTTGTCACAGGCCCGACGACTTACCAGAATTTACCAGCAAGTCATCACAGGCCCGACGACTTACCAGAATTTACCAGCAAGTCGTTACAGGCCCGACGACTTACCTGAAGATTTGCCTAGGAGCTCACTGTTTAGCTGTGACGGCCAGTCACATGCAAGACGGTCCGTCAGGCGACCCGTCAACGCGACGCGGGATTCCGAAAATTCTATTTTTGGACTTTATTTCCTGGACTACTATAAATACCCTGTGTTAGGGTTATTTTATGATTCATTAACTAATATTATTTTAGACGTTTTGAACGAGTTTTAGGGAGGAAAAACACGACACAAAATACGTTTTTCTTCCTCTCTTTCCATTGTTCTTGGGATTTTGGCTTCTTGCTCTTGGATAATTGAAGCTTGTGTTCATCTATCGTAAGAATCTTTTCTCTTTATTATGAATATGATTTTATTCTCTTTCCCTAATAGCATGAGTAGCTAACTTCCCACAACTAGGGTTGTGGGAGCCATGGCAAAAGTAGCAATATAAATTCCGGGTAGCATTGGGTTCAATCTATATGTTGTCACGTCGTTAATCATTCACTATTAATGTTTTCTAGTGGTTGCAAACACTAGGACATGCCTAGGTTTAATTTGCTTGAGCAAAGAGATTAAAACCGGGAAATTTGATTAACTACGAGGATTCGAGACTACCAACTCTCATCTTATGATTAATGTTGTAACTAGATTAATCTACTCGATGTTTAGGATTGAAATAAGAAAGTTCACCTTTTCAAGTTCGAGAGAATTGAAAAGGAAATTCGTCTATTTGGTTGAGAAACGTTTAGACGATATCATTAATTCAATCACATCGTGATATGCATATAGAAAGAACCCGGTTAAGCTTTGAGTCGAAATTGTTACGACGCCATGGTGAACACTTCCCTAGTTCATTCTCATATTGATTATTACTCGTTAAAACTCGTAAATTATAATCGCATTGTTCAAATATTGCTCACACAAACCCCCCCCCCCAATTTACCGGAAACTATTGATTACTAGTCAACTAATTCACTAACGATTTAATTTGCACCTTATTCCCTGTGGGATCGACCCCAACCTTTGTTGGGTTCTATATTTGACGACGACCGCTTACGCTTCGTAATTGGAGTTGTAATTTGGGCGTATCAAATTTTGGCGCCGTTGCCGGGGAATACGGTTGTTTATTAAGTCCGGTGTGTTTATTTGACTCTTAGTCATGCTTTTACTTTTATTTGTTGTTTTTGTTTGTTACAGGGTACAGATTTGTGCATGCCAAGTACCCGACGCTCGGGTGAACCAATATTACCCTACGACCCCGAGCTCGCAAGAACGCTAAGGCAAACCATGAATGTACAACAGCAGGAGGCAGCAAGGCTCGCTGCAGAACAGCAGGCTCAACAGGCTCAGCATCACTTGAATGTTGAGGATATAGAGGATGATATTGCATTAGATGGAGTTGGTGCTACGGGCTCCATTGTTCTTCCTCCGCTAGCGCTCGGGGCCAAGTTCAACATTACTAGCACAATGATTCAGCTATTGAATTTGAGAGGGGTGTTTCGTGGTATGGCTGGTGATGACCCCAACAGGCACCTGATGAATTTTGTGGGCATCTGCAAGTCGTTCGAATTGCCTGGAGTTAGTCAGACAGCGATCAGACTCAGGTTGTTTCCGTTGTCTCTGTCTGATGAGGCAGCATTATGGTTGACAGAGCTAACCCCTGACTCTATCACAACCTGGGGAGAGTTGAAAGGAGCTTTCCTAGAAAGGTTTTTTCCTCCCTCTAGGATGATACAGTTGAGGGATGAAATTAGCAACTTCAGACAACAACCTCATGAGGCTTTACATGAGACTTGGTTGCGGTTCAAGAAAAAGCTGACACAATGCCCAAACCATCAGTTGACCGATAATTTTTTGATGCAGACATTCTATAGGGCACTGAATTTGGCTACCAAGCCGACACTGGATAACGCAGCAGGTGGAGCATTTATGGGTCTCACTTTTATTGAGGCCATAACTATTTTGGACCGGCTCACCAAAACCAACAGGGCCTGGCATACACGGGATAAGAGGTAGCAGCTAGCACTTATGCAGTTGGTATGTCAGCAGAGCAGCGCAGGAAGGAGGAAGAGCGGGACCAAGATATGGCCCATCTGAAAACGCAAATGGACCTACTGACAAAACATTTACTATCAAGAGGTATGGAGAAAGTGAAAGTTGTGGGTTCCCAAGGTAGAGTAACAGAGTTCGAGTCTGATGAGGAAGCGAACTATTTGGGGGGTTTCTAGGCCAATGGCCAGGGAAACCAAGGTCGGAACTATCAGAAAGACAACTACTATGAAAACGCTGGCTACAAAGATCGTGATCAGGGGAACTGGAAGAATAAAACTGATAGAGGTGGGTTATATGTACCACCTGGTAATCGGGAAAGAGCTAGCAACGAGACAGGGACGTCCAAATTGGAGAATATGATGGCGAAGATGTTGTTGAAGGTGGAATCTACTGATTCTGGAGTCAAGGAAATGAAATATGAATTATCAGCAATGAGTTAGTTGGTGGATTCTCATTCCACCTCAATCAAGCAGTTAGAGCAACAAATGAGTCAAATCTCGGCGTCCCTAAATCAGAGGAAGACAGGTACCTTGCCGAGTGACACCATTCAAAACCCGAGGAATGATGGGAGTTGTATGGCTATCACTACGAGAAGCGGTAAAACATTATCGGAATCACATCCGGTAATTCAGACTCAGAAAGGTGATGTTGCGGATGAAAATGTGGTAGAGGATGCTACTCAAATGCTCACGGATAAAAGCAAGGAAGTTGAAAAACTTCCAATTATGATGCCTCGACCACCGCCTCCTTTCCCATAACGGTTGAAGAAGAAAGTGGAAAATAGCAAGTTCCTAAATTTCATGACCATGCTCAAGCAGATATCAGTGAACATCCCACTGGTGGACGCTCTTGAACAAATGCCCGGATATGCCAAGTTCATGAAGGACTTGATTACCAAGAAGAGGTGAGTGAGCTTTGAACCAGAAGATAACCTCCACCATTGCAGTGCTATTTCTTCAAGATCGTTAGTGGAAAAGAAGGAAGATCCAGGTGCTTTTACTGTTCCCTGTACTATTGGGAAATTCAACTTTGAAAAAGCCTTATGTGATCTTGGTGCTAGCATCAACTTGATGCCGCTAGCAGTCTATAAACAGTTGGGTTTGGGAGCTCCCAAACCAACTACCATGAGGGTGTTAATGGCTGACCGTTCAGTAAAGCGACCGGTGGGAATATTGTATGATGTGCTGGTAAAGATTGGTAAGTTTATATTCCCAGTTGACTTTGTAATCTTAGATTGTGAAGTGGACTTTGAAGTTCCCATAATCTTGGGACGACCATTGTTAGCCACTGCAAGAGTGTTGGTCGACATGGAAAGAAACGAACTGACATTCAGATTAAATAATGAATTGGTCAAGTTTGATGTGTGTGAATTGATGAAGCCACCAAGAGATATGAGAGTGGTCTCGGTTATCAATGTTATTGATGAATCCCCTACGGATGTGCATATTAAGGAGAAAGGTTTTGTTGAGACCCTAGCTATTATGAGAATGATGTTGGAATCGCAAGAAGAGAAACCTATAGAGGAAGGCGGTGAGAACAAATCAAGGAAAATAAAACACCGCAAGAGAACCAGCGAAGAAAAAGAGTTAGAAAGAGTAAAGAAGTTGTCTCGACTAGCTGAGGAGCCGATAAAAGAGAAAGTTGGAGCTCAACATGATGATGTCGCTTGCACCTATTCCAGCGATTGCTCCTGCTTTGGAGACCCTGGCGGTCTCCAACATCATGCCAGACTCTGAGTCCTATGAGCTTCACAGGTATTCCTTTGTCTCACAGTTTTAGCTTTCATATGTATGCATTAGGGACAATGCATGAGTCTAAGTTGAGGGTGTTGTGATACCTGTGAGTCTTTCACCACCCAGGGTTTTTGTTGTCGTGTTTCTTTTCCCTCCGGTGTGCTATCTAGTAGAACCGGCATGTTTAGGTTGTCATTTTAAATTTTGTTTGTGTTGTTTTCTGGTGTCTATAGCAAGCATGGCTTTTTGGCAAGTTGAGCTAAAAGGAGCCCCCTCTGAAAAAGTTGATTTTGTACTTATGTTTGAAACGATTGACTGTTCTGGATCCTTGAATGTCATTGTGTGGTTGTGATTGTAATAGTTATGCTTAAGCCGAGCTGTTGTTTTGATAGTTGGTAGTGGTATGGTTTATTGGTGCCAAGTGTGTGTGAGCTTATTGTTATAAACTCTTACTCTGTGCATGCATCTAGAACTTGCCCAGTCTATTTTGTTAAGCTTGAAGTTGGTTGCTTAGGAAAGGATCACAGGCCCTTTTTGTGTGCAGTCCACTTAGCCTAAAAGACTATCCAAATGTGAATAACCCCTTTGATCCCTGTTTGAGCCAAAGTTGACTTTATTCTTGCGATAACCTATTACCCTTCCCTTTTTAACTTTGAGTCTTTATTTTGGCCCTGGTCCCTCCTTGGACATCGTGCACCTCAACTCAGGCAATTAGCCTAAGTTGAGGGTGGCTACTATAGAGGTAAAAGATAAGAAAATGGGATTGTGCTTAATTGGTTGTTGTTGGGATAGAAAGCGCAAGTGTGTGCCAAATGAAAAGTCTGAAAAAGAACTGAAAAAGAAAGAAAAAGAGTTATCATGTTAAAAAGGTCACACCTGTAGCAAGAAATAAGGAAATCAAAGGTGGTTATGAGTAGATGGAAAAAGGTTGAATGGAAATAATAGGCCAATGATTACAAGGAGGGTTTAGTCACTATTCCCCAAATGTATCATACCTGCACCCGAAGTCTCATTACAAGCCTAAACAAGCCCTGTAATGATCCTGAGCAGCTTTCTGAAAAACTGAAATAGAATAGGAAGGGCAAGCTTATGGTATCGCATGTGCATTGTTTGAAATCATTTGTGAGTGTGAGCGCCTTACCTAGTCCCAAATCTTGTGTGTGGGACTTCTTTGTGGTGAGGGCACCGGGATTTCTATATTATCTACTAACTGTTAGGATAGTTGTTGTGTGTGTATGTAGAATATTCTATCATATCGTAATGACATGTTTGGATCCTTACAAGTTAGCGTTTCATACATTTGTGTGCTACCGGGGGGCTTGATTTAAATTTAATAAACTGTTGAGTGGCCATGATTTGCCAGAGATATGTGTTTGTATTCTTAGTTGAGTCGTCATTTTGTTTTTGTTGTCATATTGCTTGAGGACAAGCGAACGTTTTAAGTTGAGGGTGTTGATGTGCCGGGATTCTACGGCACATTTGACGCCTTTAACTAAGAATACTCGCGAGTTTTCAAGCAACTTTTGTGGTTTTTGATGTTTTATTGTTATATTTACAGGAAATGGAGCTAGAGATGGAAACAGAAGAAAAATGGTTCAAAAACCTCAACTGGTTAAGCCTGACGGCTGGCATGACTGACCGTCACACCTGTGACTGGCCGTCAGCCAGGCCGTCGGGACGAGACAGTAATTCATCGAGCACTGACTAGGAGTGACGGCCCATCTGACGGCCCGTCACTGGCCTGACGGACCGTCACCCATGCCACCAAGATAAAACAGAAAAAAAACACTGTAAGTCGTCACTGGGCGGAAGACTTACCAGAATTTACCAGCAAGTCGTCACAGGCCCGACGACTTACCAGAATTTACCAGCAAGTCGTCACAGGCCCGACGACTTACCAGAATTTACCAGCAAGTCATCACAGGCCCGACGACTTACCTGAAGATTTGCCTAGGAGCTCACTGTTTAGCTGTGACGGCCAGTCACATGCATGACGGTCCGTCAGGTGACCCGTCAACGCTACGCGGGATTCTAAAAATTCTATTTTTGGACTATTTTTCCTGGACTACTATAAATACCCTGTGTTAGGGTTATTTTATGATTCATTAACTAATATTATTTTAGACGTTTTGAACGAGTTTTAGGGAGGAAAAACACGACACAAAATACGTTTTTCTTCCTCTCTTTCAATTGTTCTTGGGATTTTGGCTTCTTGCTCTTGGATAATTGAAGCTTGTGTTCATCTATCGTAAGAATCTTTTCTCTCTATTATGAATATGATTTTCTTCTCTTTCCCTAATAGCATGAGTAGCTAACTTCCCACAACTAGGGTTGTGGGAGCCATGGCAAAAGTAGCAATGTAAATTCCGAGTAGCATTGGGTTCAATCTATATGTTGTCACGTCGTTAATCATTCACTATTAATGTTTTCTAGTGGTTGCAAACACTAGGACATGCCTAGGTTTAATTTGCTTGAGCAAAGAGATTAAAATCGGGAAATTTGATTAACTACGAGGATTCGAGACTACCAACTCTCATCTTATGATTAATGCTGTAACTAGATTAATCTACTCGATGTTTAGGATTGAAATAAGAAAGTTCACCTTTTCAAGTTCGAGAGAATTGAAAAGGAAATTCGTCTAGTTGGTTGAGAAATGTTTAGACGATACCATTAATTCAATCACATCGTGATATGCATATAGAAAGAACCCGGTTAAGCTTTGAGTCGAAATTGTTACGACGCCATGGTGAACACTTCCCTAGTTCATTCTCATATTGATTATTACTCGTTAAAACTCGTAAATTATAATCGCATTGTTCAAATATTGCTCACACAAACCCCCCCCCCCAATTTACCAGAAACTATTGATTACTAGTCAACTAATTCACTAACGATTTAATTTGCACCTTATTCCCTGTGGGATCGACCCCAACCTTTGTTGGGTTCTATATTTGACGACGACCGCTTACGCTTCATAATTGGAGTTGTAATTTGGGCGTATCACTAGTTCAATGGATAGAGTGGCAACAGTAAGAACAATGGTGTATGGTTTATATTTCACTTTTGACCCCGGTGGTATAGTGATTGGCCTGGAGAAACTACAGCTTGTACATCAATTTGTAAAGATAGGATTATCAACTCTCAGTATTTTGAGTACGATGTGGCTCTTGTTTGACTTGGTATTCCTAGAGAAGTCGAAGGTTCCTCCAGATATTTTGTTCGAAAGTCTAGTTGGTCATTTGGATGTTACACGATGCTTGGATTTATATGGTAATCAAGAAGGATGGGAGAACACAGTGCAAGCAAGTTTATTATCTCTCAATACTTTGATTGTTGTTGTCAAAATTTTGGAGCAAATGCTAGAGAACAACTTTCGTAATACTCTACAGGTTATTGATGCTCTACTGGTCGACTTCCCTCTGTTCTACTGCTGTATTTCTTTGCTGGTCAAGCATTCTGAGAAAATGTCCACACGACAAGGACATGTAAGAGGAACTGTCATATACCGTGTAGAAATAAGTAGGAGAGATCCGGAACCTGGTAGAGCGATCTTCCATTGGGAGCTTACACTTCGCAATCAGATTGTGCTCTCTGATAAAACACAACACTCTTTCAAATTAAGGGCCGACTCTTGGTTAGCATACGAAACTGCACACAAGGCCAATATGTCTATGTTTGGACAATCAAGTGCACTTGATCATGCTCGAAAATGTGTTATGCAATGTTGTTTCACTCAAATGGACCCTTGGGCGTTTCGACACATCAATTGGCTCCCATTTGTGTTGTGAACATCTTAATACAGTGGTCCAACCTTTCCCTGAAGACGCGACATGAGAGGATATTGCTGATATGCAGACGAGATTTCCAGGATTTGATAATAATCCTTGAGGTCAAGGATTTTTTTGATCCACGCGGGAATGTCATGACCTTGAAGGTTTATTTATTTTGAACAAAGGAGTAGTTAACGAATAAGGAGATGTAGCCAATGAAATTATAACACGTGGAGGGTGTAGATTGAATTAGAGATTTATGAGCTTGGACGGCCTAGATTGAAGCAGTGGATATAGGATATATCCTCCTAACCAACTCGGCTAGAGTATTAACGAAAATCTGGTATTCACTTGTCCCTCGTGTTCTTCTTCTTTCCCTCTCAAATTCTTTTCTCTTCTCACCTCTTCTCCTCTCTGCAGATTCAAGCTTATCAATGGAGTTTCATCTATCGTAGTTAGCCTAGTTTAATTCAGCATTTAATTTCCTTGTAATAGAATTCCATTTTTCCTTTGAATATATCCAGAAAATTTCCCCAAAAAGTTCGCATTACTTTTCTGTTTTGTGATTTGAATTTGAGATCTCTATCGAGATCATTACAGAAAGGAAATTTTCTGGATTAGATAAGAAAAATCTTTAAAGTTTTCTGGATTAGACAAGAAAAATCTTTATGTATTTACTGTGTTACTCTTATACTTGTTTCAGGGATCGAATATCTTCACACTGGATGTGTCCCATCCATCATCCACAGGGATGTGAAAACTAGCAATATTCTGCTTGACAAGAATATGAGAGCAAAGGTTTCAAATTTTGGTCTCTCAAAACTTGCAGTAGATGGAGCCTCTCATGTGTCAAGCATAGTCCGTGGGATCATATGCTTAGATTTTATTACAACTTGTCCAAATTTGAAAATTAAATTATATTTTGAAGGAAAACAATCTTCATTCTAACATGTTATTTGGTTCACCAACAAATTATAACATAGGGTTTATAATATTGAAATTAATAATTCCTTATCCTAGAACTATAGAGTAACTTACATAAATTCCACAATTATAGGAACTAATTACTCTCTCTCCCATTACTTTCAAAATTACATAATATACCGCTCGGATACATCGCTACAGGCATCCACACCACTCGGATACATCGCTACATATATCCAGATACATAATTTTATCTCAGATACATTGCATAAGGCATGTATCTGTTGTTCGGATACATGATTTTGTCTCAGATACATCGCATCCGCATGTATTTAAGGGATTACTATCTGAGGGGTTACATATGTATCCGCATGTATTTGATACACACGATGTATCTGGGTGAGTTTTTATAAGATGTGGTATATTAAGTAATTAAAATAAAATTATTGAATTAATAATAGATATAGTAAGAATGTTTGTCTTTTTAAGTAATTTATCCTAGAATGAACTAGTCATTTTCATTTGTCCATTCATTCAATTAAAAATAGGATATTTTGTGCATTATCTAAATCAAGTTGCGACTAATAGTTTGCAACTTCACAATTATATTAATAAAAAAAATATTTTTTTGTTCGACCGAAAAATCACTCAAGCACCTATTTGTTGTCGTGTTTCACTTTTCCTGAGCCAATTTGATTAATCTTTTGAGCTAACTTAGATACATTAATTTAATAATTTAAAATTATAATTTAGATATTTAAAAACTATATGAAAAATATTATGAGTTATAATTCTTTTCATATCAATATGGTGAGAAATATATTTTGAAATATTGATCAAAATTAATCTAGTTTAATTCTCAAAAAATAAAATAAGAAGTAAAAAGCATGGCGCGCTAAGATTTTCTTTTTCAAATCTAATTATTAGATTAATTGAAAACGATTGGTAAGATAATAATGGGATAATTTCAAGTATGTACGATAAATTAATTAACTTACAATAAATATAGCCAAGTTTTATTTACAAAAAGAATATCTCAAGATGAACTAGCCACAAAAAAAATTACAAAAATATAGCCGCATGTATATGTAATGTATCGATCGTGTATAAAAGTTATGTAATGTATCAAAATTGTATAAATGATGTATAAACGTGTATCAATATTGTATAAATGATGTATAAACGTGTATATATATAACATATAATGTATGTATTCATATTGTACAATTAAAATTGATCGCATGTATATGCAATGTATCGATCGTGTATAATCTCAAACCTATCATTTAATAACCTATTAATAGGATCAAGATTCTTGATTTAACCCAACCCATAAATAAATTTCGAATATGTCAATAAATTTAACGAAAACCCAATTGACTTCATTTCATTTTGATAACCTTATTCTAAAAATGTGAAGTGTGAATCGATACGCCAATAATTCTGTTTTAATTGATGCTGAATACTCTACAATCAGATTGTAACATTTTGTCGAACACTTGGAGTGCTTCTTTTACTAAACCTTTTTTCACGTAGTGTGATGTATGAGTGTGATATACGAGTCAATTCTTATCAAAATATAGACTCCTCAAAAGCTAAAAGCATAGCCTTCGTTTCTTCCTCAACTCAATACATACACAAATATAAAGCTTCAAAATTGATTATTTTTTTTAGTACTTTCATGCACTTTGTGCTTAACAGAGAAGGGTTTTGGGGTGGAATGAGGATAGGAGAAACTGATTCTGACACGTTTGTCTTTCTCTTTTCTATTTTTAAATTTCGCTATTTTGGTCTTCTTCTATGTCTTATCTTTTTCTTTTCTTTTTATTTTAATTTCGTTACTCTTTCTTGTTGTTTTTGCTGCTTCTCTTTTTAATGTTTTTTTTCAGCTCTCTTTTTAAAAAAAAAACAATTCTTTTAATTGTTGCCTTTTTTTTTCTAACAATAAAATGCAATTTGTAATGTTGTAATTCTTTTTATTGTCTATATATATAAAATACATATTGATACAATATAATACAATTGTGATACATATATATATTTATATAATAATAGTATAATTTTATATACATTATATATATATATATATATATATATATATATATATATACATATTCTATACAATAATGATATAATTTTTATACACATCGTTTATATATTTACACATTTTATATAAAAATTATATTGTTTATATACACACCATATTCAATCTTTAGCTGCAATAATTATTTAGATACATATTATATGCAATAATTATATAGTTTTTATACAAATCTTATACAAATACATATTCTATACAATAATTATATAATTTTTATACACGTCCTATACAATTTCTATAGAAATATTATACAGATACATATTCAATACAATAATTATACAGTTTCTATACACATTATAAGAAGTAAAATAAATATTTTTTTATACAGTCAAATCAAAAAATAGAGGGTGTGAAAGTTTTGAATCTTGTATGAGACGTAACCTATAAATTTGTATGAGTATAATTTAGTTAGAACTTATCAAGAAAATAAGATATTATATACTAATACATCTATTATATACTTTTTATGATAAAAAATAAAATAAAAAAGAGCAACAAAAACAAAAGAAATAAATAAGCAAGCAAAAATAAAATAAAAAAAAACAAAAACAGCAACGAAAAAAATAAAAGCAACCAGCCAAAAAAAAAAGAAAGAAGAAAGAGAAGAAAAAGTCAACAAAGACTACATTGGGCTAAATGGAATAAAGGGCCTGAATGACCATTATGTGAAATTTATTTGGCCTACTGGTCATGTAGTGTCCAATGGCCCATGTTTTAATTTTAAAAGAGAAATTTTCAGAAATAGCAAACTTGAGCCCATAATTAAGGAGGAGATAACACAATTTTGCTTATCATAGGAGATTGCAATTTTTAAGTTGAAATATTGCTATCTCCCTTATTTTCTCCTGATTTTCTTTATCTCTCTCTCTCTTCTATCTCTAACCTCTCTTTCTTTTTCTGTTTTCTTTTTCTTTTTTTATAGTTTATATTTTCAAATCTCTCCCCCTTTTGTATTTTATATTTTCACCTCTCTCTCTCCCTTTTTTTTATTGTATTTTATATTTTATAGTTTTTTGTATTTTATATTATTATTTTTGTATCAAACGATACATTTTATATAAATTTATCATTTGGATGATTTAACCGTGTCATTTATATTTATATACAAATAAGCATATGCATTATTTGTATTTGCTTGAGTCTATCATATACAAATGTATTATTCATATTTGTATGGTTCAATTTGTATCAATAAATACAATTTATATCAATGAATACAAATACAAGTATTCAAAGAAAGAGAATCAACATTTCCTTTTCAATTATTTAAAAATATAAATGATGCAGTCAACTACAAATACAAATACAAATATAAAAATAAATGAAATAATAAAAATACAAATGATGCAGCCAACTACAAATACAAAAATAAAGCAGTTCTTTAAAAATATAAATGATGCAGTCAACTACAAATACAAATACAAATGAAATAATGAAAATACTAATGATGCAGTCAACTATAAATACAAAATTCAAATGATGCAGTCAACTACAAATACAAATACAAAACAGTTCTTTACAAAAATAAATGATGCAGTCAACTACAAATATAAATACAAATACAAAATGCTTATTGGACTGGTGGATGGGGCCAGCCAAAATATTGCTATATCTGTTGTAGATGGTAATTTTTACAAACTGTTGTTATGGATCATAATTATGGGCTCAAGTTTGCTATTCTATGTAGTTTTCTCATTTTAAAATGGGTCAGCCCATGTCCTTTTCTCTTCTTTTTTTTAATCAAAAAAATGCAACAATAGAATTTATTGTGTTATTCTCTCGGTTCCAATTTATGTAGCAGCAATAAAATTTTGAAAGCCAACCAAATTTTTATATTGTGAATTGCAAAAATATATACAAATTTTTGTGTCAGCACGGGCTCAATATATGTTACATAGATAGAATTTTTAAATTCACGAAATTTATTATATATTTTTTTAATTGTTGTGATCTATAATACTTTTTATGTCATTTTTATCCCTTTATATGGCACTAATACAATTTTGAGAGTCAACAAAAATTTTATATTGTGATTTATAATATCTTTTACGTAATTATCAAACACATAACATAATATTTTGATCAAATATATAACATATTAAAATAAAAAGTAAGACAAATAAATTAAAACGAAGAAAATATTAATTTTTTCAAAGCGAAACCTCTTAAGCAGGTAGATCAAGCAAACACGTTGTCCAAGAGGTGCCTACTTGAATTCAACTGCAAGCCGCTTATATAAGATAGTAATATATACTAATCATGTATAAGATATACACATTTTATATGAACTATACATTAATTTATAAAATATATATTTTTATTTATTAGCTATGTAGTGTAAAAATTTCTTTTTAAAAGTATGAGAAGTCAACCTGGCTGATTAGACGGGAAACACGCGAGATCTTTAGCCTCAGTGAGGTACAATATCGGCAAGACTTTACCTTTATAAAGAGAGTAAAATTCTCGATAATCATATTTTTTTTTCGGGAGCATTAGCAAAGGATTAGGAATAGGTACTAGTGGCAGCCCCAAAAATAGAAGAGTTTGTAATATGGTAACATGAATAGTGAATTTATATCATAAAATATCAATGTAGGACTCTAACTCACTCTACCATCCCTTCATGTTCAGACCCATCTGAAGCGTGGATCGAGAAGCCAAACAAGTCAATGTGAGACTCTAACTCACTCTATCATCCCCCTGCACGCTAAGGCCCAACTAAAACGTGGATCGAGAGTCCAAACGAGAATGAACTTGATTCCTGATACCATATAAAGATATGATACTTGGGCTTAAACTCAATACCAAAAGTGAGCTCCTAAAGGATTGTCCAAGTTCACATAAATAAATCACTCGTCCATGTCCATTCCCATTCCCTAATTAATGTGGGACTCTTACCCACTCAAACATAGAAAAAGTGCAGAATTATAATACTGTAGTAAACAAACTATTATACCAACATAATATAATACATAGTAATAAACATAAAGATACAAAAGTTGCATGATTACAAGACTCAAAGCCATACAATATTCTTCAATCATATAATATACCCTTTTAAACTTTTATATAATACACAGTACAGATGAAAAATTGGAAAGCAGATATATATATATATATATATATCTCCAGACACCATTGAAATAGCTTTCTCATCACACCTTACTCTGCATCTGCAAATCTGAATTCTGTGTAACAGACGAGTTTAAGTTCTATCTACAGCAGTGTATAAATATATTCAAATTGAAAAATTGTAATATTCTAAAATTAAATTTATAAATCAATTCAAATTCTATAATCCAAATCGTATTATTCAAATTGCTTCGAATCGATTCAAATATTCGAGTTGATCCGATTTGTGCACAACCCTAGTCACAAATACAATTAACTAACCAAAACATGTTGAACCATAGAGTGAAATACAATAATAAAAATTAACTTAATTAATTTTAATATGCTCTAAGAATATCTATCTATTTTTGGTTGTTATAGTTATCTAGGAGAGAATAATTTTTGAATATTTTAATACTTATTTTTAATGTTTTAAAAATTATAATTAAGCACAAAATTCAAATGATTCAAATTCAAAGGGATAGAGGTGTTCATCAATAGGTACAAGATCAAATTGAAATATCTAAGTGAATTATGCAGACAACTTTAACGGATCGTACCTGACTTAAAACCAAAACCAATTATCAAAAAGCTTCAATTGGTTTTTGAATAATCAAAACAACCAAGTCAATCAAAATAAATTCGATCATGCTACAAAAAGTTCAACTTAATAAACCAAATAACATAAAATTCTTATTGAATAAAATTATGAAGGAAAACAAATACTAGAACTTAACTTGAGAATAATTTGCAAAACAAAAGAATTAAATAACCAAACTCAAAATATATCATACCAAAACTCCTCATTATCATAATGATGGTGTAACCCAAGTTGGCGGACAAATAAGACTTAGTGATAATCCAGGATAAAAAGATTCAATAGTTCCATCTTCAAGATTGTAAGCTCCCATGTCTTTTCCACCACCACATTCTAACGAGTAGTTTTGCTCAAACCAATCATCAGCAAAATATATATAATTAGACTTGACTCCTGTAAACTTAATGGTGTTGATGGAAGTTGATCCGTTAAGGCCCAAAAATATTGCTGAATCTCCCAAAGTGCTAATCTGTTTCAATTTAGCTTTGACTCCATCTAATTCATATACTTCAAATTTAATAGTGTCGACGGCATTGTTCGTATTTGGCCGATCTTCAGCAAATCGAGCAACAAGTAAGAGTAGATTGTTTAGCTAAATTAGATAAAACTTAACTGAAGGTCGTTGAAATAAGCCCTTATTATCGTGAAGATAAACTATGCGCGAATCGTTAGATCCATGAACATCAATAATACAAATTTCACCGGCCCAAGTAACAAGATATAATTGACCCTTATAATAAATCATATCAGAGACTCCACCAGCTCTGTTAACCACATCAATTTCAGTCCAATTGAAATCTCCAGATCGCCAAAAAGCCAAGCGATTAACATCTATGTTATAGGCAATGAGAAGAACATAATCCGATGTAAAAGAAGGATTCGCAGATAAACTGACATTTCGGATGTCGCGATATTCCTCCGTTTCTAGGTTGCGGCGGTCAAAACCCAGTGAAGCTCTTAAGGCAAATTGGTTAGGAAGTTGAATCTGAGTACGGGAGAAAGGATTCAACAGATTCACCTCTTCTCCATCACATGACTGGGTGAGAATCCACCCGGGCTGATCAGACGGGAAACACTCTTTTTCACACCTTCCTATATTCACTAGGATTAGGAAGGGACAACTACACAAATGCCCTTTAAAGGGTGTGACTTTGCATTTTTGCCCCCCATAAAAATGGTCTTACAAAAATAGTCTTCCTTGTTTTTCATGTATAGAGCAACTACCTTTTTGCCCCTCTACACCTCAAATATTTTTAAATAACTCTCAATGCTCATTTATCTCTCAACTTTTATATATATTTCTTTTTCACTTTTTTCTTTTCTTTTTTTTATTTCTAGTTTTTCTTCTTTTTTTTTTATTTCTATTTTTTCTTTTTTCTTTTTTTTCTTTTTTTCTCAACCTTTATTTTTCTTTTATTTTTTGTTTTATTCTTTCTTCTACGTTTTTTCTTTCTTCTCAATCTTTATTTTTTTTCTTTTCTCCTCTCAATTCTATTTTTTTCTCCTTTTATTTTTTATTTTTTTATTTTTTATTTTTTTATTTTTCTCAACCTTTATTTTTTGTTGTCTTTTTTTTTCGTTTTTTTCTTTTTTTCTCAATATTTATTTTTTTCTCTCAACTTCTATTTTTTTATTTTTTCTTTGGTTTTTAATTTTTCTTTTCTCTTTTTTTTAATCAATTTTTTCGACCTTTATTTTTTTTATGAGATGTTCTATAATTCTTGCTTTAGAGGCAAGACTTAGCCCAAAGACTTCTAAACAACAAATTACGCCCATGATCAAGACTTGACACTAGTATATTGTGTCTTGATTTATGAGATGTTTTATAACACTTGCCTCAGAGGCAAGACTTAGCCCAAGGACCTCTCAAAAAATACAAGTTACGCTCCATGGGCAAGAGTTCACACTACTTCATTATGTCTAAATTTATGAGATACTCTATAACTCTTGCCTTAGAGGCAAGACTTAGCTCAAGGATCTTCAAACAACAAGTTATGCCCCACGAGCAAGACTTGACACTACCTCATTGTGTCTTGATTTATGAGACATTCTATAACTCTTGCCTTAGAGACAAGCCTTAGCCCAAGGACTTTCAAACAACAAGTTACGCCCCATGGGCAAGAGTTGACACTATCATATTGTGCTTGATTTATGGGATGCTCTATAACGCTTGCCTAAGAGGCAAGACTAAGTCCAAGGACTTCCAAATAACAAATTACGCCCCATGGGCAAGAGTTGACACTGCCACATTGTGTCTTGATTTATGCGATGCTCTATAACTCTTGCCTTAGAGGCAAAACTTAGCTCAAAGACTTTCAAACAACAAGTTACGCCTCATTGGCAAGAGTTGACACTAGCACATTATGTTTTGATCATGAGATGCTCTATAACGTATGCCTTAGAGGCAAGATTTAGCCCAAGGGCCTCCCAAAAAATAAGTTATGCCCCATGGGCAAGAGTTAACACTACTTCATTGTGTCTTAATTTATGAGATGCTCTATAACTCTTGCCTTAGAGGTAAGACTTAGCTCAAGAATTTTTCAAACAACAAATTATGCCCCACGAGCAAGGCTTGATACTACCTCATTGTGTCTTGATTTATGAGATGTTTTATAACATTTGTCTTAGAGGCAAGACTTGTTCCAAAGGAGTTCCAAACAACAAAGCACGCTCTTAAGTTTACTTCGATTTCAAAGAAAGAAGATCTTCTTTGCGGATTATCCAACTTTTTTTGTTCATTAGCAAAAAATAATAGAGGTTAAGAAAAAAGAAAAAAAAAGAAGAATAAAAGAGAAAAGGAAAAAAAAAAGAAAAAAATAAAAGAAGAGAAAAAAAAGAAAAAAGAGAAAAAAAAAGAAGAGAAAAAAAAAAAAAAAAAAAAAAAAAAAAAAAAAAAAAAAAAAAAAAAAAGAAAAAAAAAAAAAAAAAAAAAAAAAAAAAAAAAAAAAAAAAAAAAAAAAAAAAAAAAAAGGTTGAAAAAAAAAAGAACAAAAAAAAAGTTAAGAGAAAAAAAGAAAAAAAAAGAAAATAAAGGTTGAGAAAAAAGAAAACGAGAATTAAAAAAAAATTGAGAAAAAAGAAAAAAAAAGAAAAAAGAAAAAAAATAAAAAAGATAAAAAAAAAAGAAAAATGAAAATTAAAAGTTGAGAGACAAATGAACATGGAGAGTTATGGTGTAGAGGGGCAAAAATGTATATGTTCTATACACAAAAAGGAAGGAAGGGTATTTTTTAAAGACTTTCCTTATGAGGGACATAAATTGAAGACCACTCACTTTTGAGGACACTCCATGTAATTTCCTCGATTAGGAATAGGTACGAGTGGCAGGCCCAATATGTTTTGGACTTGGTTTACAAATGGACTTTAAGTCCTACCTAGGATAGATATCCTTTTTTAATCCAAAAATATTTGGGGAAACTACATATTTGCTCGTAAGAAGCAAAATATTTAGGGAAAAGAACACTTATACCCAAAAAAAAAAAATTACTTATCCTCAAATACCTCATTACTTTCATACCCCTTTTATTCTAAAACTTTATTTATATAAAAAAAAAAAAGAAAAATGTGGACTGACGTCATGTTGATGTCAGCGTCCACCCTTTTTTTCTCTTTGATACCATCACAGTATATAATATATATATACTCTGATGGTATCAAAGATTAACTGGACAGTGTTTTCATTGAAGGACTACTTCTTCCTCCTTGATACCATCAAAGTATAATATACTCAAGTGGTATCAAAGAGTAACTGAACAATGTTTCATTGAGGTTTGCTTCAGTCCTTCGATGAAATTACTCAATCATCCATGATACCATTACGGTATATCTATATACTGTCATGGTTTCGTTGAGGTATGTTTCAGTTCTTCAATATTTTAATTTAAAAACAGTTAAAAAAAGAATCATAATTTAGATACAATTTTTTTTTATTTGCAAAAAGAGAAAAAAATTATAAAAATATATTTTACTAATTTTAAATTCAATAAATAAGCTTGTGACTTTAATAATTTTATCTTAATTGTTTCTTATTTATTTCTTAAAAAAAAACTCAGTCCTATATGATACCGACATGGTATCAATATACCGATGGAGTATCACAGTGGATTAAGCTCAGTCCTATATGATACCGACAGGGTATCAACATACTGATGGAGTATCGAAAAGGATTAAGCTCAGTCCTATATGATACCGACATAGTATCACAGAGGATTAATTCAAGATAGTGACGCTGACATCATGCGCGAAATAAGAAAAAGAGAAAGTGAGCAAGTGGGTAATTAGTTTGGGTTGAAGGTCTATTAAGGGTAAATACTTTGAGTTGAGTCTATTTTGGGTAAATAATTTTATAATTGGGTTTAATTTATGTAGTTTTCTCAAATATTTAGGAGTCATTTAATAGAGTGCATTAGACTTGGTGTATTACTAATATCTTGTTTGATACATTCTATTGTGTATTAAAGTATGTATTAGTAATATCATAATTTTTCATGTATTAGTAAGACATTGGATTCTAATACATGCATTAAATGGTAAAAGATACAATTGTTCCTCAGAATTTTTTTCACACCTTTTTCATCATATTTGTCGAGGGTACTTTTGTAAATAATTTTTTTATATAAAAGTTATGCAATATATGTTATTTTTAATACATCAAATCAAATATTGCATAAGAAAAAATCTCAGTAAAACTAATACTAATATTACTAATATACTATATTCTACACTATTCTTATTTCTTATACACCATACCAAATGACCCCTTAATATTTACATGTTTATACTCTATTACTTTAATTACTCCTTAAATAATTAAGGCAATATCTTTCCTTTTTTGGGCTGACATCAGCGTTTTTAAATTTTATTTTGGAAAAGGTTTTGCCTTTTATTTTTGTTCTCTTCATTTTCTACTTTTCTTATTTTCATTTATTTCTTTATTATTTATTTATCTTGTTATTAAATCATGTTTTTTTTCTTTAACAAAAATCATTTTTGATTTTATATTTCAATTTTTCCTATTTATTTTTAAATTTATTTATTTCTTGTTTCTAATTTTTTTTTCCTTCATAATCTAATTTTATTGGGGGGGGGGGGGGGGCCCTTTTTTTTTTTTTTTTTTTTTTATATATAATAAAAGAGATAATTGATATGATAAACATTCATTTATTTTTTTTATTTTTCTGTTCCTTTTTTTTCTCCTTTTTCTTTTTTTTTCTCTCATTTTTTCTTTATTCTTTATCTTCTTTCTTCTTTTCCATTCATTTATTTTTTTCAAAGCATATTATTCTTTAATTTTTTTCACCATAATATTATTTCTTACTTAATTTTGGCTCTTTTTAAAAGTATTTTTGTTATTTCTTGTTTTTTTCTAATTTTACTAGTTTTTTTTTCTTTTGTTTTTTTTCATAATCTAATTTTTTTTACTTTTTTTCTTATTCTTCTTTTTTTATTTATGCTGATTTTCATTGAGGTCTACTTTAGTCCTTCTGTGAAATATTTTTCAGTTCTCCATGATACCATCACAATACATTTATATACTGACATGATATTATGGAGGACTGAGAAATATCTAATTGAAGGACTAAAGCAGTTTTTCGTGATACCATGTCAGTATATAGATCTATTGTGATGATATCATGGAGGACTGTTTTAGTCATTCAATTAAAATATTTTATTTTTTCAACTATATTGATTTTTTTTATATGTATACAAATTTATTAGGTGAATACGAACCAATATATACCAATATACATAAATATACATAAATGTTTTAGATGAATACGAATCAATGTATATCAATGCAAAACAATTGTATACAAATATTCTCTTTATTTGATTCTTTTAGTTTTAGATGTTATTCAGATAATTTTGTTTCTAGATCCAATTTGGTCCTATTTAAATAGTTTTTGTTAGAGAAAATAAAAATGGGCATAAACCTAAGCCCTTAATTATGAATCATAGCAAAATTTTAAAATAATTATTGTCTACAATAAAAATTATAATATTTATAGTGAGCCATCAATTATACTCCAAATACATTTAGAAGAATATCACTTTTTAAGTTTTAGTGGGCCATCAATTACTCCTAATTCCTCTTCACTTTCTTTTGAATTCATCCGCTTTTCTTACTTTCCCAAAATCTTGTCATTATCCTCATTACCATTTTGTTCACGATTTAAACCTTTTTTCCTCTCAAAATTGTGTCTTTCATTAAATAATAATCAGGTAATCAACATTATCAGTAGTTAATTTTGGTCAATTTCATTATGTTTTTTCTTATATTCCATTGTTGTATTCGATTGACAGTTGTTAGTAGGGGTGGAGGACCGCCCATCTCTCCCAGTTTTACTCCCTCCACTATCCCGACCAGATCTGTAGGTGATGTTTTATTTCCAGCAGATTTGAACTGATGGTGATGCCACAGATTTGGTGGTAGCTGTTTTCGATGATCAGATCGTGATTGGGAGGTGTAAGTAGTGGAGGTGATGGAGAATTAATGGAGGAAAAGATAAGGGGCGGTAATAATGGTGAATGGAGTTGGTCAGTCGGCAACGACGTGGTTTCAAAAGTTTTGTGGTGATTCCAACAGTGGTTGGGGTGGCTTAAGTTTTATTTTTATATTTGTATTTTCACCAGTTTATGTTTGTATTTGTAGTTGTCTGCATTATTTGTATTTTTTATTATTTTATTTATTTTATATTTGTATTTATAGTTGATTGTATCATTTGTATTTTTAGATAATTGAAAAAGAACGGTTGATTTCTTTCTATGAATACTTGTATTTGTATTTGTATTTATTGATATAAATTGAATCATACAAAAATAAATGATACATTTATATCAAAGGATTCATGTTTATACAACTCGAACCATATAGATACAAATGATACTTGCTTATATACAAATACAAATGATAAATTTGACATACAAATACAAACGATATATTTGTATCAAATGACACATTGCATGTTTGTATATGATAGACTCAAGCAAATACAAATAATGCATATAATTGTTTGTATATAAATACAAATAATAAATTGTATATATTCACGGCTAAACCATCCAAATACCAATGATAAATTTATATAAAATGTATTGTTTGATACAAAAAAATATAAAATATAAACTAAAAAAAAAAAGAAAAAAAAGTAGAAAGAGAACAGAAAGAGAAATTTGAATTTTGAAATTGATCAATGATGAAATCATAGATTTGCTTATCAAAATTCAGAACTTTGAATCTTGGAATAATATTTTTCTATTTTTATTAATGTTTAAACTAATTTAGAATGCCTACAATTCAAACTAAAAAGTTTTTTTTTATCTTACAATTCAAATTTAAAAGTAACTACATTAAACTGGTAAAAAAATTAAATTTTATAAAGATTGGAAAATTTAAAATAACAGTTAAAATTTAATTTTTTAAAAATATTGTAAAATATAAATTCAAGAAACTGCCAAAACTTGAACCTTAAAAAAACTGTAAAATTTGAATTTGAATGTTTTAGAAGCTGTAAAAAAATTAAAAGAAACACCAATTAACTATTAACTAACTTAACTAATCAACATCCTAAGTAAATACTTGGCAAAATTCTAGGCTAGACTTTCTTGGTTTTAAATATATATAGAAGATAGATAGATAGATATAGATATAGATATATAGAAGATAGATAGATATAGATATATAGATTCCAATAAATTAGTTTAATTAATGGTTGATAATATAATAGAGTTCCTGTTAACTTTAAAAAATAGAGTGCTAACGTGCCTTGAATTATGGGCGACGGTTACCATATTCCTGACAAGAGTTTCATTTGTTTCAACTTTTTGTTTAATAATTCTTAATTCCTTAAATGACCTATTATTTTGCTAACTAATTCTAAACAAATAAAATATATAAATCACTAAATAAGATAACTAATAATTATTTTGTTTGTTAAAATTTCCAAATAAAAGTCACGTGAATTCTTATTTCTTAGGCTTTTTTAAAAAAAAATTATTATTTGATAACACTTTGGCAATTTTTAAATAGGTTATTTTGTAGTTTTTAAAAATAATTTTCTAATTCCATATATTTTCAGTTTTTCACAGGTTTTAATTCAAATTGATAAGTTATCAATTTTAAATTCAAATTCTATTTGAATAATTATATATTTATTAAAATTTTAAATTCAAATTCAAAAAAGTAATAACTAATAGTAACTAATTATACCTAACTTAACTAAGTTGTCCTAAAAACTGACACATGGCATCATCATACACTGCCACTTGGAAAAATCCTAGGCTAGACTTTCTTGCTTTTAAGTATATATAAGATAATATTTGAGTTCATAGTCAAATACTTATAAATATTTAGTGAATTTCTTAATGTGAAACAAAATGTGAAAAAAAGCTACTACGTTCACGTGAACTCATACCTTATAGGCTAGGTCCGCCCCTGCTTCTGTCCCATGTTAATCAATTTACCAAAACTTGAACTCCAAATTGTCCATGTTATTGTTTTGCATTCAAAAGTTCAAATTGTTTTATTGTTTATTCTAATTTAGTGAACACCTAATCGTCTACTACTCCCTCTACACCATTTTGTATAACACTTTCATAGTTAATCAATTTTTTTTGAGTATTTTTTCAATTACTTTTAAATATTTGTAGTCGTGTAATTTTCAAACATGTAAATTTGGTTTTATAAAGTTAAGAAATCTTATATATACCGAGAAATCTTAATTTTTGAGCTTTGAAGAACAACTAAAATATCACTTCTGGAATTGGTCACTTACCCGTAAAAGTATTGGATTATGGTGAATTATAAATCATGTATTTTATGTACTATTAACTTTGGAAGTTCATTCTTTTTGATTAAATTTGTGTGTTTTATCGTTGTTCTGTAATTCGAATAAAGACTCTGTTTTACCAGAATGATCATGTGATCAATATCGAATATTGTTGAATTGGATTCAGTATGTTTCTCTATTTGTAATAACTAAAACTGCGTATATGTGATCATGCGCGCAACCATAATATATATAGTATTGGATCACCAACAAAATATATGGTAAATAATTTGTGTTCATTTTCCTATTTGTGTGTTCAATCATGCTACAAAAATTCAACTTAATAAACCAAATAACATAAAATTCTTATTGAATAAAATTACGAAGGAAAACAAATACTAGAACTTAACTTGAGAATAATTTGCAAAACAAAAGAATTAAATAACCAAACTCAAAACATATCATACCACAACTCCTCATTATCATAATGATGGTATAACCCAAGTTGGCGGACAAGTACGACTTAGGGATAATCCATATAAAAAGATTCAATAGTTCCATCTTCAAGATTGTAAGTCCCCATGTCTTTTCCACCACCACATTCTAACGAGTAGTTATGCTCAAACCAATCATCAGCAAAATATATGTAATTAGGCTTGACTCCTTTAAACTTAGTGGTGTCGATAGAAGTTGATCCACTAAGGCCCAAAAATATTGTCGAATCTCCCAAAGCGCTAATCTGTTTCAATTTAGCTTTGACTGCATCTAATTCATATACTTCAAATTTAATAGTGTCGACGAAAGAGTTAGTATTTGACCGATCTTCAGCAAATTGAGCAACACGCTTTATCGGGCAAATCGATAATCATCATCTTTATCGGGGAGCATTAGTAAAGGAAGTTGGGGAGAGTGGTGGTCGAAATTGTCATTGGTAGAAGCCGTTTGCCAAGAGGTACAAACGTCACAAAAAGCAATGAAATCTTCAATTACTTTAACACGCTTTGCGATGTGAGCAAGGAGGTCGTGGGGAAGCCATGCCCAGTCCGCCATTGGATTGTAAGGCTTACAAAACAATTGGAGGGGATTTATATAACAGGAAGTATATTCCTATATTGACAAGGATTTGGAATACCACTGAAAAGCCCCATATAAATAATCAAAAAAAAAAAATTGTTCTTGAACTTCAATTTTTCGTGAAATTATAATAGTCAAATTTCATCACCCAAGAGGAAAATAAACCAAAAATTTGTTTTCCCTATTAGAAAAGTCATTTTCCTAGAGAAAAAACAATGCGCAATTGTTACAAATAAGTCAAAATAAGAGAGATAACCAAGAGTTTTTTTTTTCCTTTCCTTTTAAGAATGATAACTAAAGTAATTTTTTTCCACTCGGTACTTGATATCCAATTCCGCATTAATTTGAATTCGTGTTTTGTAGGATCCATCTAAAGGAAAACATTTTTTATAAAAAAAATCATATTAAGACTCAAATTTAAAACATCTAATTAAGAGCGAATGATTTTATCTATTCTACTTTTGCATAATAAAATAGTTTCTTTATTGTCTAATGCAATATTCAACCAATTAACTTTTTAGGGATGGGAAGATTTTCAATCTATGGTCTATGGAAAGTGACACTGTTGCTAGCAATGCATGCATCTTATTAGAGGAACTTTCAAAAATACTAACTCTAAGAAACTTAATTAGGTTTTCACAGTAATACTTTGTTAATTATAATTCATATCAACTATTTGAGATACTAAGCTAAAAAAAAATTTGTCTCTCTCCCCGTTTCTCTCTCTCTCTTTTCTCTGTCTTGCTCTCTGTCTCTCTCCCTTTTTCTTTTCTCTCTCCCTTGCTCTTTCACTCTTTCTTTCCCTTTTTGTATTTTGTATTTTCATCTCTTTCTCTCTCTTCCTCTTCGTATTTTGTATTTTCACTCCTCTTTCTCTTTTTTTTCTTTCGAATACAATTTTATCAATAAATACAATTCGTATTAACAAATACAATTTACAATTCGTATCAACAAATATAATTTATCAATGAATACAAAATATAAGTATCATAGATACTTGATTTTATTGATATACAAAATACAATATACAAATTGATAAAAAGAGGGTTCCCTGTATAGAGAAAAAGAGAGAAAGAGATGGAGGGAGGGAGAGAGACATCGAGAGAGAGGGAGAGGGGAGAGAACAACGGACTTGGCCCCTCTCCATGTCCATCCTCTCCATTTTTTCCAAGTTCTTACTTTGATTGGTGACACATGGCATAGATAAATTTAATGGCTAAGATTAAATTGACTAAAGTAAATCCCTAACCATGGTTTAAATAATAAATATATCATAATATTTCATTTCAAGAATTATTATAATCCCACAATCTTAGCAATATATTATCTTTGACCATAAATATAGTAAAAAAAAAAAAAAACTCTTCCTACTTTTTTTTCCTACGCAAGATCTTCTGCTAATTTGTTTTGAACTGAAGAAATTCTACCGCTGCCTACTTTATTTTTCATACCACCGTATCTTCTACTGAACTCTTCTATGAAATTTAATGGCTAAGAGTTCAGAACTCTTCTTTTCATAATTTGAAAGGCATCATGACCATCCATTATCATTAATAGTTCAAGAACACTAAGATTGACGTACAATATTGTTAGGGTTTTTGTCCTGATTTTCTTATCAAATTTGAATTTTATTTTTCTTGAAAGAAAAGTAAAAGTACTACCATAATTGTTTTTACTTTTTCGAAAAGGAAAATATAATTCTCTTCCATATATGGTTAACCTCTTTCTTGGAGAAAAAGTTTTGGACCTCTATAAATTGAAAATCCCTTTTCTCATTCCATATAACAATAGCATCCACAATATAGTCGTTTAGAGAGATTTGTAGTCGTTTAGAGAGATTTGTTTAGGGGAGATTTTCTCTCAACAGTTTTTATATTGTTAATATTAGTTTTCATAATATGTAGGTCACTTGGCCAAACCTATCAATAATATACTTTTTTAGTATAATTTTATGTGTCATCTGATTTATCGCTTTGATGGTTTGCAATCAATAGCTTCCGCATGACGCCCTCTCAATTTCGAATCCAACAGATATAAGAGTCATGAGCCCTCATCGACCTCTAGAAATTAGATATACTAAAACAACATAGAACGAGAAGAGTCCTCATGAACCTCTGCATCCCGAAAGCTCTCTGCTTGAAAAGGATTTTCTAGTTATATATTTTTTCATCTTTAGCCTATGGTCTTTATTTGATGGAATTAGGTTTGTCACTTTGTCTCCTTTAAGTAATTTTCAATGAACGAAAAGATAAGAAAAATCTTTTCGTGTGAATTATAAACGGTTAAATCGACAATCAAATTGTTAACGATCAATAATCAATAAATCGATAACCGATAAATTATATTTTAATGGTAAAAATATGAAAGATTTTCCTGTATTCATAATTTTCGGTGTTGCCAAATTAAAGCAAAGATTTGGAGGGAATAGGGAGAAAAGAGGAGAAATAATAGGAGTTCTTTAAATTGATATAATACATTAATTGTCTAAACCAGTGTTTTAAAAGGCGAGGCATTTTACGTAGCATGGAGCGAGGCGTAAGTTTCGAGACACGGGGCGTAAGTCTCATGGATCTACGGGGCGTATATCTCATGTACTTTAATTTTATAATTTTATTACTAACAAAATAGGTAAAAGTAATAATTTTTCAATAATTCTACAAATAAATTTAAATAAATCACCACTAATATAAAAAATAATATTATAATTATTATTTGAGAAAGATAACAATACAAAAAATGATAATACCCGAGATAATCTTTAAAATGAAATCATCATTCATCTTCATATCTACTATATATTCCTACCCTCAACTAATATTTGCACTGATTATTGTCTATGTATTTCAAAAGAGAGAGATAAAAAGTGTAAGAGCAATGACCAAAATGGATAAAGTTGTCTGAGGAACATAAAAAATCACTACAAAATGAAAGAATAAAGTATAAATATTATTACACCAATAATAAAAAATATGATTTATAGCAAAAATACTTTTAAAATAATGAAAATCAAAATTAACGTCCGGGACTTACGTTTTTGCACCCGGGACTGACGTTTTTGCTTCCGGGACTTGCGCCCCAAATTATAGAGCTTACGCCTTATGGATCTGCGCTTTTAATTTACGCCCCGAAGCGTTTTTGGTATGCCTCGCCCCAAGACTCGCCCCAAAAACGTTTTTGAAAACACTGATCTAAACTATGGTTAGAAAATTTACTTTAATCCATTAAATCTTAACCATTAAATTAATTTACTTGGAGAAAATAGAAAGAATGAAAATGGAGAGGAGCCAAGTCCACAAAGAACGCTGCAGTATGTAAACTACTCTTTTAGTTTATTCATATGACCATAGTCGAGTTATTTTCCCGTTGTAGAAGTTAGTTTTATGACTTTGATACAATAAACTGTATGAACAAATGATTCAAATTCGAAGGGATAGAGGTGTTCAATAGGTACAAGATCAAATTAAAGTGTCTAAGTGAATTATGCAGATAGTTTTAACAGATAGTACATGACTTAAAACCAAGATTAATCATTAAAAAATTTCAATTGGTTCTTGAATAGTCAAAACAACCAAGTCAATCAAAATAAACTCAATCATGCTACAAAAGTTTTAACTGAATAAAGCAAATAACATAAAATTCTTACTGAATGAAACCAAATACCAGAACTTAACATCAGAATAATTTGCAACAAAAAAAAAAGAAAAAAGAAGAGGAATTAAACAAACCATACCATAACTCCTCATTATTATAATGATGGTATAACCCATTATTATAATGATGGTATAACCCAAGTTGGGGGACAAGTACGACTTAGAGATAATCCAGGATAAAAAGATTCAATAGTTCCATCTTTAAGATTGTAAGCCCCCATGTCTTTTCCACCACCACATTCCAACGAGTAGTTATGGTCAAACCAATCATCGGCAAAATATATGTAATTAGGCTTGACTCCTGTAAATTTAGTGGTGTCGATAGAAGTTGATCCACTAAGGCCCAAAAATATTGCCGAATCTCCCAAAGTGCTAATCTGTTTCAATTTAGCTTTGACTGCATCTAATTCATATACTTCAAATTTAATAGTGTCGACGGCAGAGTTAGTATTTGGCCGATCTTCAGCAAATCGAGCAACAAGTAAGAGTAGATTGTTTAGCTCAATTAGATAAAACTTGACTGAAGGTAGTTGAAATAAGCTCTTATTATCGTCAAGATAAACTATGCGTTCAGGAAGTCCATCAACATCAATAATACAAATTTCACCGGCCCAAGTAACAAGATATAATTGACCCTTATAATAAATCATATCAGAGACTCCACCAGCTCTGTCAACCACGTCAATTTCAGTCCAATTGAGATCTCCAGGTCGCCAAAAAGCCAAATGATTAACATCTATGTTATAGGCAATGAGAAGAACATAATCCGATGTAAAAGAAGGATTCGCAGATAAACTGACATTTCGGATGTAGTGATATACCTTCCTTTCTGGGTTGCGGTCAAAACCCAGTGAAGCTCTTAAGGCAAATTGGTTAGGAAGTTGAATTTGGGTATGGGAGAAAGGATTCAACAGATTCACCTCTTCGCCATCATATGACTGGGTGAGAACCCACCCGGGCTGATCAGATGGGAAACACTCTCGCCCTCTAGCCTCAGGGAGGTACAACATCCGCGAGACTTTACCTTTGGAAAGAGAGTAAAATTCTCGATAATCATCATCTCTATCGGGGAGCATTAGTAAAGGAAGTTGGGGAGAGAGGTGATCGAAATTGTCATTGGGAGAAGCAGTTCGCCAAGAGGTACAAACGCCATGAAAAGCAATGAAATCTTCGATCACTTCAACACGCTTTGCAATGTGAGCAAGGAGGTCGAGGGGCAGCCCTGCCCAGTCCACAGCCATACCAAGTTCTCGTATACAAGGATTCTAGGGCAAACAGGGACAATTTTGGGGTATTTTATAACAACAAAAACCTTCCTATATTCACCAGGATTAGGAATAGGTACGAGTGGCAGCCCCAAAAATACAAGAGTTTAAAGATGGGTGTGAGACTTTTTTTTGACCGATTTAAACGTCAGGAGAAAGCCTTTTTTGTGTGTGTGACTGCATCTAACTGAAGTTGGCTGGAGTAGTTGCTGTTGAAGTTACGGGAGGCCATGATATTCACTTTCACCCTGGGAGACAGGTTAGTGAATATGTTTTATATCGACAGTACATA